>VZTM01024238.1:402823-453989 GCA_013400555.1 Jacana jacana | reverse complement strand
CCCCGCCAGCCCCGGGGCCAACCGGGGAGTGCGGGAGGGGGGGACAGCAGTTCGGGGCAGGACCCAGGCCGCGGCGGTGGGGGTGTGACCGCTGCCGTTTCCGCGCCGGGCGCGGAACGGGCAACGGAGACGGCGAGCAACCCCTTCCCTCGGCGGGCAGGTTCCAGCAGCAAAGGCAGAGGAGATGAAGGCAGGTTGCAGAACGTGGCCTCGCAGGACAGGCTGCAGCGCTACGGCCACGCAGGGATTAGCAGGGACAGCTGGAGAGGAACGAGCAGCTGGTGGTGCATAATACACGCAGCAGCAGGCCAGGCGTGGTGGCCACTGCCACGGCCTCTTATGCACATCACCACAGCCCTCTTGCACATCACATTTATTTTTCATTTTGTGCTACTGGAGGGAACACCTCATGCACTTTCTGTATCACGGAAAGCTAGGGTGAAGTACGTTTGCAGTTTTGTTGTGCTACTGGATGGGTAGCTGAAAGGCAGGGTGAAGTACGAGCAAGCAATGCAGAAAGCCTCAGCAGCAGATTGACAGATGATCACATCAAAGAACAGACGCATCCAAACTCCCCCCCTCGCCCATCACCAGCAGTCGTCATTCTGAATCCTGTCCGCAGGTGGAAAGCACAAAGCATTTGCTTCCACCCTCCCCTCCCCTTTCCGTCCTCCCTCTTCTTAGGTAACTTGATTTTCTGCTTGCCATGCCCCAGGATAATCTGTCTTCACCAAGTGGCTGACAAAGCTACACAGTGTAGGCAAGCACTTCGATCGCTTCCAGACCATCTAGGCAGAAAAATGAAAGAGGCAGCAATACAGATTTGTAACGAAACTGACTTTTATATAAATTATAAACCCATCCAGTTTAAAGCAGGTCATTTGCAGTTGTGTCACTTAAGTCCGTAGAAGGCTGAGGCATACATATCTTCTACAGTCATAAATTAACAATGCATAATCAAGGAAGAGAATGTTCAGATAAGGCTGCAGATACAACAAAAAAAAATCCCTTCTAAGATTACTAGCCGTTAAAATAAAATAATGATTACCAATGACTGCAAAATATAAATGCAATTTTTGAACAGTTAAAAAGTACAAAAATGATGGGCAACACAAACAGGCATTGTACATTTTGTCCTGTATGTAGACAAAGCAGGGTAGGACTTCTGACCTTAATCTACATCAGACACTCATTTTCAGCAAAGAGGAGTTAAGGAAATCTGTAAAAGGATCCTGGCTCATGATCCCAGTAGTATAAAAGCAGTATTTTTTTCAGTCTGTAAACAGTAGTCTTGGTAGCTTCTTCTAGGTATGTTTTTCAATTCATCACCAAAAAATAAAAATAAAAATCCAAAACAAGCAAAACCAAATCCCAAGAGTGGAACAGGGGCAACAGCAGCAATGGGTTATAGCTTGAATTTCTTACGAGGTTGCTGTGGGACATATTCTGGAGGGGAAAACGCTCTTTTGTAAGAAATATATAATATATTTAACTTTACACAATTTATAGGGGGAGAGAAATTCTCCCTCTCCCCCAACCGAGCCCCCAGACAGTCAGTACATTGTCACTTTTGTACATCGTCGCCTCCTACAGAGAAACTACAGCTTGTGAAGGGATGGCACCCGGTTTTATACAACACTTGAGGAATCAAACAACCGTAGTCGTTTGACAAGCTTATGTTTCACCAGTGACTGGAACTGGAAACAGGACAGCAGCAGTCAGTACTCCCCTTTGTGCTGGCATGGGGATGGTTTGTGACCAGCCCCACGCTGGGCCTGTGCCGTGCTAAATGCTGTGACAGGAAGCGAGAGCGAGCCATGGTTCCATCTCTTCTCAGCCACTGCTTCAGATGACACATCTCACCCCCAAGCAGTTTCAATTCTGCTTTTAAGAGAGCTGATGCAGAAAACCTTTTTCTTAAAGCAAGTTCTGCTTTCAGGCACATGGGAGGATTTTAAGAGCTTGGTTATATTAACCTTACACTTCCATCATTTGCTAATTGAAATGACTGCTTGAATTTAACCTGTTGTAGCAGCAGTGAAAGGAAACTCCAGCAGAAATCAACCCCTGAACCACCCCCTCTGGATGAGGGTGCTGTCATCTCTGCACTCAGTGCTGGTGCTTGCACAAAGCCCTCTCCAGTTAGCACTGCCACAGGGGAGGGAGGGGGCAGGAACATCAGCAACTGGCAATTTGCTTCCTTGAATGAAAAGCAGCAGTGCAGACTTCTGGTTCAGTGCTCCTATATGAATTGCATCTTGTCAGCAACGGGACTGCTTTCACTTATCCTACACATTTCAAAGCATCAACTTCAGCCATCAGCCTTGCTTTAATTTAAGGACTACACCCTTCTTTCCAAAAAAGTTCTATGCAACATACAATTTTTTTTTTTTTTCCAGGAAAAGTATTACTACAAAATAGACTTAACACATTTTGGTATTTCTCCAGCCCAGAGCACTTACCAGACATTGCAATTAAGCCATCAGGACATCCATTACAATTCAGACAACCTGCAGACATTCTTCTTTCCCTTTCAGGATGGGCAAAGCAAAACTCAATCCAGTACAAGCAGCAATGGGATTTTTTTTGGTTTTTTTTTGTTTTTTTTTAAACATGGGATTTATTTTAAAAAAATACTCTCATCAACATTCTACCATTACTAACAAAACATACTCAGAAGAGATGACAAAGGCAGGATTGTCAGCTCTCTTAAAACTTTAAATATAGACCTCAGATACTAGCTGCTTTAAATCAGAAGATGAGGAATCTGTAAAGTCTGACCTGTCCCTTGCACTGCGGGTACACCTAACTGGTTTTGCCTACCAATTTCAGGCCACATTACTCCTTTAAAAAGACAAAAAAAAAAAAGGCAAACAGCAGAAATACAGATTCAGTGGGAGTAGATGATGCAATTGCACTTCCTAACAGAATGCCTAATGAGCTAGTACTTGAATAAACAAAGATCAACTGCAAAAAGCAAGCATACAGTTACAGAAAGTATTCTCAGCCTCATACCACAGCGGAAGCAAAAAGTCACTTCTGCCAACTTAAAACCAAAGCCAATAGGATTTAATTTCTATTAAAATATTTAAGTCTTAAAAGTTTCAGTAATCTAAATACACTTCTTAAAAGTCATGACAATTGCTGTTTTACATTAAACTGACATGAAATCAGACCGCAGTGTCAGACTTCACTGCAGCTGTTATATACAAGGTCTCTGGTTTTGTATTTTTTGCTGAAACACCGATTCCCATCTCTCTCTCTCTCTAAAGCTCAGTGGCCACGTTTGCTCCTCACCAGGTTTGCAATTTTTCCAAAGGTGAAAACCACCTGGGTATACACTGACACCACCTCTTCCCTCGAGCAGTTCTGTCCTTGGAGAAACCTGTCTCGCCACACTCCCACCCTGCGCCGGAGGGCTGGGCTCTGCTGGAAGGCTGCACGCAGACAGGGTTCCTTCAGTGCAGCCTCACCTCTCTCCGCTGGACCAACACACTGAATTCATTCAGTAGGACCAGGTGGCTTGTGGACAAAATAGGCAGCTACAAAACAGGTTCATTACATCGGTGGCGGCTGAACGCGGGCATCTACAATTCCTGCATTTCTAAGGCAAGGACCATACAAAAATTATAAACACTGTATGGTGATGAAAATACAACTTCTTTGAGATATATGCTTTACACTGGATTTCTATTGCTGCTTCTAAAGACCATCTCCAGTTGTTTCTAGAGGTCAAAAGGGAAGAAAGTTCATTTTCTCCTGTTGCAATATGCCTATGAACATGTATAAAAAGTGGTCAAACCCCAATAAGGGTCCCTGCTGCGCATTTATGTACAATAATTTAAATCAGCTCAATATATCTGTAATACCTAAAAAAATTGTTTTATGATTTTTTAAGTCCTTCATGCATTATGAGGAAGTTCTGGATTAAAGTAATGGTATATTGGATGTTGCTTCTGTCTGGAACTCTGGTGTCACTCCCCTGTGGCGTTTGTCAAGGATGCATTTCTCAAATCTTTAGTTTTTTAATGGTATCAAGTCTCTTTTTCAGCAGCTCTCCAATTTCCTGAACTGAATGATGGTAACTGCTCTGGACCTTCCCTTGCACAGTCTTTGTAAACTTTTTTTCTTCCTGCAAAATGCAAAAGAGAAATCATTCACTCCATGGCAATTGTTTAAATCCTCCTGTCAAACCTCCCCCACCACCTCAAACGCTGAGGAGAAATTCACGAGGACCACAGTGTCAGCTAACAAAGGGAATGTCATCGGCACAGTATGAGCCACACCTGCTCAGCAGCAGTAATTCCTACAGGTAATGGTACTGCCCAGACAAGGCTGGTAGAGCATTAGTTATTTCTTCAAAACTTCTTTGAAACATCCTTGTGCAAAATCGTTGTGGCTGAAATTGAGAGCGCGTGCTGCACTTTTAGCCAGCATTTATTAAAAAGAATACAGATTTTCTTACACAGAAAAGTGAAGTCAAACAGCAAATGAGCACTGAACAGCTAAGAGACTCTTACACCAAATTCCAAAGCAGAGAGAGCTGCAGTGCCTCAGACAGGCTCTTATGTCACTAATTCAGCAACACTGGAACCTAGCTTTCCCCAAAGGGATTAGATTCCCTTTAATGTGCAGTTTTCTAAACTCCCCATGGCTAAAAGGCTTTTAAGGAGAACCACCACTCTGCCACGCTCCTGGCATCGCTCCTGCAGGTAGACTGAGGTTAGCACAGACCTATCATGAACGATGCTGTATTTCTGTATGCAGAGGAAGGAAATCCTGGTACACAAAAGCAGCAGCCATAACCACTGTTTTGTCAAGAGGTGACCTGCTGTCAGTGTGCCTTTTCCAGGTGCTTGTACTGACAACAGAAAAGCCTGCAAGGTACAGCCTGAGCTAACCAATCCGATGTGGGAAAATCTCATGTCAGAGGCAAGGTTGAGCTGACACAATGCCAGAATCACTCCATTCACACTAGAATTTTCACTAATACCTGAACACAAGGACTTTTTCCAAAAGCACCTTTTAGGTCTGAACACACAGAGCTGCAAACACAGCTCCAGGTCGGAGTAGAGCTACAGGGACTGCGTTTATCAGGATTTACCACAACAATGTCAAAACCCAAACAGAATAGCAAACGCTGTGAACAAACAGGGAAAGCTACAGACTCCCACAGATGCTTCTACTTAAATCCCTGCGAATCTAACAGCTGGGTTTTGCAGATCTGCCTTGTGCACTGATTGGATGCCTTGAGGATTTGCTGACTCAGTGAGGAACCAGAAAAATTACAAAGATCAACAGTTATCTGAAGATGTCTTATGCCTTTAAAGTGAAGATTCTTTGATGATATCAGGAAAAATGTTTGTTTGTTTCAATTTGCACTAAATACAGACTAAGGGATCTCCTTGCTTTCTATCAGTTTTTTGCAGTTTCTTTTTTTTATATATATTTGAAATACTTTGGCATCAGCTTCATAAAGCAACAAGAAAAGGGAAATTTCAAGTAACATTCTATGAAATAACCAGAACAATTTCATTGGAAAAATACAAGCTGGCTAACTCAGCCCCTCTCCTCTTCACATCTAAATAGGAATGAGCTTTGGCATGTGCGGTAGTGCCTATTACTCCTGCCTTTGGTTTTCCCTATGTAACTGCGGGGGGTGCTGCCACTTGTTTTTCTGAAGAGACCAAGTAATGGTTTCCAGGGAAGTGACTAATCAGCAGTAGGTGAATCTCAGATGTTTCCTGGAATAAGCGTTTTGCATCAATAAAGTCCTATCACAGACAACAAACTAATGCTAAAACCCTAAGTTTTTCCTCACTGGCACGCCACACAAATACCACACAAAATGAAGGTATATTCAAATTCCTGTGTTTAAATTTCATTTTTTGAGTTTTTGTGCAGTGAGCTAGAGCTGATCAGATGAGGCAAAGTCACTGTCACCATAAAGGAACCCGACTGTAACTATAAAAAAATACCCCTTAACTCGCCACTCAAACTAAGCAGTCTGACCCCTAACCTCTGGTTAACAGTCATTAGGTCAATCATAACAGCTACAGGGGAATTTTTTTGGTTTAGGTTACTTATTCTTTTTTCCTTTCAGTAAAACATTTTGGGAAAAGAAGCTTTCAACAAAGTTACCCCATAGGCATATATAGATACAGCTTGTTATCAGGCAGACACAAAGGTACAGAGCCCACAAAGATGCAAATTCTTACCTGTAAAAGCAGAGTGTCCTTTAGGGACAGCTCTTCAAGTTTTAGTGCAGTGAGAATTATTTCAAGCCCTTTGATGTGATCTATTACATTGGAAGTTAATGTCTGTAGTTCAGTAACGTAATCCACAAAATGTGTAAATACAGGTGGCTAGAAAAACAAACACATTTATAAACACCTATTAATGCCTATTCAAATGATTATTTTATACTTCATAACATTTATAATTTTATTGTAACCCCACCAATCTAAATTACAATCCACCTACCCAGGTAAATGCTACCAGTTAACTAGCTGAGTGCAGTGCAACAGAGGCAGAAAGGCCTTGACATTCTAAACTGTTTCCTAAAAAGCTGTCATGAGATGTCAGAGATGTAGCACAGCACCATTTCATTTTAAATAGGAGTGTTAAAAATTAGTAGGGAATAATCTCTAACCTGTGTAAACCTCTGCAAGGCAAGGTTTAGGAAAAACAGGGGTTTTTAAAATGTCATCTATCCCAATTTTTCTTTCCGTCTAACTATGCTGTGGGGTTGAGAGAGAAAAGAAACATTGTTTACCATAGCTACACTGCTTTCCTTTTTTTTCTTCTTCTTTTTTTGCAGGTTCGATTTAAAAGGTCGGAGGACACCGTCACAGTAACTTGATACCCACAGGGCAATGGAAATCGTCTGGAAAAAAAAGGTACAAGTATGGTACAAGTTGCATTTACAGGAGGCTTCTAAACTCATTTTAGTTTTCCTACTGATAAGGCAGAGGAGTTAGAATATGCAACAAAAACTCTGCCTTCATGAGTGACTGAGATCAAAGAACTACTGTGTTCTAGTCCCAACATTTCTACCCTGAAGTACCCCAAAATTTCTAGGTTCCAAAAGGAAAAAAAAATACCTCAACAAAGAAGACTAGGTTTTCTAATAGGTTTGGATGTGTTTTCAAGGTGCCATCTCTGACTTCAATCAAATCACCTTTACATTTATTAAACAAGTCTGAAAAGAAAAAGAGAAAAGCCTTATTCAGGACACGTAGATCAACTTAAACACACATTTTCTATACAGCAAATATCTCAGTGCAGTGTGCAGAGCTGTCAGAGAACTGACCACTAAGCAGTTAATGATAAATTTGGCCAAAGCCTCTTGAGAAGGTCCAGCTCTGAAGTCTCCTCTGAATTACATTTCATTACAACCAGTACCTCCACTCCATTTATTAGTGTACCTGGACCAAGTACCAGGGAGACAACAGTTGCTAAGACTAGGTTGAAAGGCAGCAAAATGACAGAACAAAATGAACACTGTGGCATGCAACAGCTTCATGATCAGACAAGCCAAGGGGAATCTCAGCCTTGCTCTCCATTATCTTTCAAAGGGGTCTGCAGATGCATTAAAACACTTCCCTACAATTGCAGCACATCCTCAGAGCAGCAGGAAGCACTACCTGAGCTACCCATGTTTGTTCTTAAGTTACCATTTACCTGTTAGTCGTTCTACTAAAGACTTGAAACTATTCCCTATCCTCTCTTGGATTTCTGCTGAATCTTCTGAAAGGAAAAAAAAAAAAAGGTAGTTGTAAACTACAAGATTATCTATTTTCTGTTTCCAGAAAACCAAGAGGCATTTAAATGCAATTCAGTGTTAGCAGTCAAAAAGCAAACGCAACTGCTTTTAAAGATGCTCCAGTATTACATCAACACATACTGTACAAAAGCAAAGACTCACAAAAAGCATCACAGTATTGTCTCCCAGATCACTTAGCGTCACCCAAAAAATTAATTTGGGTCCACATCACCCAATGCCCAGTAATTTTCAAAGTAAATGGAGACACGTCTTGCTCCCTCCCCACCCGACATCGTGACAATCTAGTTAAGCCCCTGCCCCACAAACACTTACCTAAGCCATTGGTATCTAGTTCATAAATATCACTAACAAGATAAAACAAGCTAGTCTGGCACTGACAGCTGCCATTACTGAAGAAGCCAGCCATTCGGGTAGGAGGAGGGCCAAGGACAGGATACTAGGCAAGAAGCAAAGAAAAAGATAAAGGTGTTGCAGCTTTTCTTTCTCCAGAACACAGTGTCTGTCTCTGGCACATCTCTCAGTCAGATTCATTCACTACAAACTCAGGGTCAGTTAAGTGCATTCTGCAGCCTGCCGGACGTTACAAGATGCATTCAAGTTTCTCTGCTTGCATTCACGTTCACTTAATATTTGGGGAAAGCTTTTTCCTTAACGGGTACCTGAATTTTTTGTTCTAGAAACTTCTTCCCTGAATCCACTGCCGCTTCCAGCTGCTGAAGCAGGGATCGGATTGTATCGATCTTGGATGAGACGCCGTTCTCCGCCGTCTTTTCAGAGTTCTTTGGTTGGACAGTGTGACTAAGAGTTGGGAGGCCGCTTACTAGCCTTAGAGTCAAAGACCGGATTCGCAACCACATGGTTTCTTCCTCCAGTGAGAGTTTCCTATGTTCTTCAGAAATGTCCCTAGAGAAAGGCACCAAAGGTTTTCAGGCAAATGCTTCAATTTTGCAAAGCAGCAAGCTTCACTCAGGCAACAAAAGCCTGCCTGAAGTTATGAAATGAGGCATTCACTATGCACGTCTGAAGAGGCACGAGCGGTCAGAAGCTCAGAAAACTGTATTAATAGGTAAAAAGGCAGCACTGCTAGAAGTGATGAACGATGCTTGTTAAGCTTGCAGTTAGCCAGCCTAGACAACATTTAAATATGGCAGCTTCCCCTGAAAGGCTTTTCTTTGCCATGTGTGCCATAAGGAAAAGGTGTGACTCCGCAGCTGGGGATATTCCTACCCACCTGTCTTTTGGATCCCAGTTAAACAAAACTGTCAGGTCTCTGTTGTCACGCAAATCTTTCCATGGAATGTCATCCTCCTCTGGGCTCAGACTCATGGACTTTATACTTTCTTCTAAACTGGTTGATCTGTACGTAAGAATAAGCGACATTAAATCAAACATTTGATCACTGGAAACAAATATTACACATACATAGAACCGACACGGACGCTGAAGGGGAGAGCAAATTCAAAGTAGAGAAGTAGCTGCCACGTTTTTGCCAAAGAGCTGTAAAAGTGCAACTGATCATAGAATCATTTAGGTTGGAAGAGACCCTTGGGATCATCAAGTCCAACCATCAGCCCTACTCTACAAGTTCTCCCCTACACCAGATCCCTCAACACCACATCCAATCTACTCTGAAACACAGTCAGGGATGGGGACTCCACCACCTCCCTGGGCAGCTGATTCCACTGACTGACCACTCTCTCTGTGAAAAACTTTTTCCTCATGTCCAGCCTAACCCTACCCTGCTGCAGCTTGCAGCCATTCCCTCTCCTTCTATCGCTCATTGCCCGTGAGAAGAGACCAGCACCAACCTCTCTACAATGCCCTTTCAAGCAGTTGTAGAGAGTGATGAGGTCTCCCCTCAGCCTCCTCTTCCTCAAACTAAACAATCCCAACTCCCTCAATCGATCCTCATAAGCCTTATTCTCCAGGCCTCTCACCAGTTTCGTTGCCCTCCTCTGCACTCGCTCCAGCACCTGGCCCCTGTTCTGCCTATGCACAAATCCCCAGTTTTTTTCACGTGGAAGATGCTGCCCTGATTGCTGCTGTACTTACATATTTGCTTCAAGTAAGAGGTCTAACAACATCCGTTCTGTGCGAACTTGAGCAAAGTGAAGGGAAGAGTTCAGCCTATTTCTAAACGCAATGAATTCCGGGATCTTCTCAAACGCACCGTACTTGTAGGCTTGGATGATATATTCTGAGGTCTGGAAGAAAACACACACCATCTCTGTATTAGTTACTTCCATAAATTCAGGACAACCGGAGTTTAACAAGGTGACTGACAGGAAATTGCTTTTCTGTGGTTTTCCTTAGGCCAGAGGTACAGCACCTGGCAGATATTCAAGCCCTGGGAGAAGCTCACACTTCTGCTTGTCCAAGTCACCCCAGCAATATCTTTGCTACTTTAATTTGTGAATGCCCAGACGCTCCACCGGGCAGCGTGATTTAATAACCAAAGCATCACTAACAAACATCACGTTGCTGTCACCACTGAGACTGAAAAATACTTATCAAAGGGGAGAGGTGATTTTGTAAGGCTTTTTCGTTTCTGAGATGCATTATTCAAATCATTGTTTCACTGTGAGAACAACTTTCAGGCAAAATAAATATATCCCAGATTTTCTGGAACTGACTTGGATGTGCATCACATGTTATCACAACAGAGATTAAAAAAATTACTCACACATTTTTTGATTTCTTTTTTTTTTTTTATTAGATTTTTGAATACAGCATCACAAGGTAACACCATGCAGTGTTTACACATTACAATACAACCTGAACACCAAAGGAGACTGTCAGGGTCCGTGGGGTAGTTTGCTTCCCCTCTGAAGAAATGCAGCAATACAAGACACGCAACTAATGTTTCACATCAGTCCAAATAATCTCCAGAAGGAGATTTATATGATGAAGGAGCCCCAAGCCAGCATTGTATTTTAATGAAGTTTTCTAAAGGTACAGAGTGAGTACTTTATGCTCCCAGTCAAGACAGTCGGCTGTATTTTTTACATCAGAATTACTCCACAAGTGAGAAATTCTGACAAAATGAAGTCTTTTCTTCTGAACAAGATTATGAAACTCACTGAAGACGAGAGGCACCAGAAAGGCCCCTGGTTCACTCAACTTTATACGGTACTACCAGACTCAGCCTGCCCAGAAGGCTCCGAGAGACTAGAAGCTAGTATGAATAGGTGAAAGCCACCATGTTTTCCCCCTTTAAAATAAGGCATGTCCTGTAGGTAGCTCTCTTTTTTTCTTTTCTTTTCTTTTTTTTTTTTTCCCCTAAGAAATTTGGTTATTTGAACTGTATGAAAAAAATATGCCAAATATTCAAGAACATACCCTCTGATAAACAGCCTTGCAGAGTTCATTGTCAGGCTGCGGGATTGCGCCATGGGCGCTAATTCAACTGCATCGACGTGGTTTTTAAATCCCCACAGGACACGTTGGTGCTCTGTTTGCCTGCAGGATCTGGAGAAATTAAAGACGGACGGACACAAGAAAATTAGAGAGATTACTTGTGATTCTGCATATTTAAAGGAGGACTATCTTGATAAGGACAAAGTTGCCTTTTTAGTTGTGGCCAAATATAGCAACGCCGCCTTCTATTCTCCTCCCTGTCCTTGGCATCCTCTCCCAGAGCAGAAATATTACGTCAGGACTGCTCAGCATCCTACATGGCAGTTACTCATGGGACCCGTTCTTAAACAGGATTCACATCAGGCTGTTACTTTCAGCAAGTCAGAAGGGAAAATCATAGTTATCCAAAGCAATCAGTTTGAATCTGTAGCTGTATTTTTATGCCAGATCTGTTAGTTTACAACCCACACTTGCTGTTCTAGGCAGAGTCCCCCACACAGCACGCCACAGGACACGTTCGCTCTGCTGGACCAGACATTCCAGCTGTCTTAAACACCAGCCCAGAGAGGAACAGGCAGTATCTGAAATCATGTAAAAAGGTAACTTTCAAAGGATAGTCCTCCTTTAACATCGCAGTCAGGAGCTGTTATGGGACTGGAACGGAAGGCTGGTACCAGGACCCCAATTGTGAATGGGCAACCCCAGCAGAACCACAGCAGCACAGAAACTGGTAGCAGATTCTGACCTTGTGATACCTGGGACGTGTTTTAATGGTAAGGAATCTCTTTTTCTGTCTCCATTCTTGCCATGCCATCATCCCAGCTGAACAGTACCCTGACTCGAGCCTTCACCTCCCACAATTTGCATCTTATTGTTGCTTTAAAGCACACTTTCTATTTGCAAATTAATACAGCTTTTGATGCATTTTCCAAATAAAAGGATCTTAAGGTGATAATCACTGGAAATGTCCAGAACACACGAGAGATTTGGCTGGCTCATGGTCCTTTGGTCACAATTCTCTGTCTCCAAGACAAGACATGTGGGTTCCAGAGTCACATCCTTATCTTGGAGCATGAAGAATTATAGAATGCCGATTGCATCACTTTTGCTTCTCTTGCAACTTCCAACCTTTTAAGGTGTGGTAGTGAGGAAGGCTGAACCGTTCAGGCACTGCCTTTTCTGGATTTCTGGAACACAAGTTGAGTAGCATTTTCCTGGAAAGAGCACTTGAAACGTGGCTGTCTTCGTCCGTGTGCAGATGTTGAGCTACTGGAGACAGTCAGCTCTTCTCTGCTGCAAGCCTATCTAGCAGTCATGCCAAAGAGAATAACCTTCTTCCAAAGTAACCACGCTGGAAGTCTCTTCAGAGAAAGATGATTTCTTGATGCTTTACACTGGTGTTTCCCAAGCAGACAAATGATATCCAGTAGTTTTTTCGGTTTACCTTTTTTACCTGGCACCCAGCAGTCCTGCGTTTTACTCAGATGGCTGGTTTCAGGTATGCTTTTCATTAACACCCACAGAGTGGCTTTTAAACAAGACTGAACAAGTTACTTCACATTTAAAAAAAAGAAAGAAAGAAAAAAAAGCCACAACTACCAACAACAGTCACGCAGGAGAAAGCCATCGGGATCCAGGGCTTCACTGCAGCACAGAACATTGCACCCAGGAACCCAAAGACTCCCAGTGAGCAGAATCAGTGCTTAAACAATGAGCAAGTGAGGGAAGCAGATGAGAGCAAGCTCCCCTTGTACAACGTGTGTGCTCCTCTGCACATCCCGCTCCCTCCAGTGAAATATTCTGTGTCAGACACAGGTCACAGTAACGCAGCATCTACCTTCCAGGCACAGGTAAATGGCAACTGGTATCCTGTATGCAGGAATCACTCAGAGCCAGGGATTACTGAGGAGCATCTTTGCTATTCATTACAAATAAGTCTTCAGTTTTTATGTATTTCTGGGATGGTGGGAAAGCAAGCTGTATGAGTGCAGAGCCTTTGGAGCCATCTTAGCCAGTGGCTGACTGGAAGAGTTACAACTGGATGGCACCTTTGTTTCTTATGAAGTCAAAGTAAAAAAATAGTTTTCTTCACCTACCTCTCAAGAGTGATCAAACTGTAAAATATAAATATACAGGATACATTCCCACTACTCAGAGTGGCACTGCCTTCTGACATACACATTTCCATACCTCAATTCTGGACTATTTCTGTTCCTATTTGCCCAACATATTTCCACCAAGACTTCAAGAATATGTTGTTCCACCATTCTCCTACCTAACCCATTTTTCACATATTATGGGGGAATTCTGAAACAGAATTAATATCTTCCCTAGGGAACGCATCAGAATGTACACCATAGCGTAGCTTCCAAGATTATTGACAAGTGCACTTACTAACCAGCAAGCTACAAGCATGCCAGATGCCTGGGGCATGGCGTACGTTTTTGGAGGAATTCAGCTACTCTTCCCTCACTGCCTCCTCCATTCCAGTCCCAAGGTTCTCACTGAAGACAACTTTCTTTTCATTCACACCACTTTTGGGGGTGAACAGGGTAAAGCCAGTAGTTCCCACCAGTACAAGACCAGGCTTTGCAATTTGATCCCATCACTTCAAAATAACGCAGTCAGTCAATCACAGGCTCTGCTCTGCCATCAGTGAAGCTGAGACTTCAAGAGCCAGATTTTCCCCCTCCAAAATTCTCCCGCCTTGTTCCTTGCACTTCCCTTTCTTTTTACGGGACACACATTCCCCACTATCCCTGTATGCCCAGCACAGCCACCACTAAAACATGCTCCCTGAGTGATGTTGTCAAGGATTCACGAGTGTGCCATCACCATCTTGACCCACCACCCACTTGACTTTCCAAACCGCTGAAAGTTTTATGACACCAGGACTTATTTGCCACATGGCATTTCATTGAAATTCTTGCAATTACAATCCAGACATTTCAAAGTAATCATACCTGGTTTTGAGGAGCATTAAAACTGGTGTTTGTAAACAGAAAGCTAAAGCAAAACCTCCTGTAACAGCAAGATACAAACTCTTGGAAACACAGATTGAGGCAAGCTTTACTACCAAAGCTGCACATGTTATTCCTCCTTGTTATCAACCACTTCATTTCTGTAAGCCCTTACAGAGGGCACAGGCTTCTGTAAGGCATCTTGACATAACCGCTCTGTTACACGACACAAGAGGTTTTCTTTCAACTTACATCTTTCTGGTTGGAGTGGAAAAACCTGAGTGCAAAATTGCAGGATTGGGATGCAGCAGCGTAATGGCCCAGTGACTCTGCGTAGCGCGTCAGAAGGTAGCTGCAACACAACACAGCACAAGTCAAACATCAGCACACGGCCCTGGGCAAACGCCAGCCTCAAACCCCAGCTCCCAACAGCCAACTGCAGCGCAGCCCGGAGATCTAACAGACTGCCATCACAACATACATATGAAAATTTAAGCTTTTAACAGTAAATGAAAGAAATTCTTAACTTTTAAAAAAAACAGTAAGTGGGGGATTGGAGTTCCTCCACCATTCTCACCACTCTTGCTAAGTGTGCAACAGCTTCTCTTAATTAGACACCCACCAACACAAGAACCAGGCCATGGCTATTTGGTCAGTTTGTTTTAACTAAAGCTCCCAAGTTTTGCTGGGACAACGACATAAGCCAGAACACCAAGCTATGAATGGCATCAAGATGCACATTTTACAAAGTACTGTCAGATTCCCTTTAGATAATACTCCAAAAATCCAAAACTGGTAAAAATCACACAGGAAAGAAACTCCACGAGCAGGGGAGTATAATCAGTAGATGTGTCTCACGTAATTTCAGAACACTATTACACAGCACTGTATGAAAATCTGTCAACCTGCTAACTTCCAGCAGCAAAGGAAACCAAAAGATCTCAGGACAGGTTACTGGAGGGCCACCACCACCGATTATTCTCAGTATATACTACCCACCCGATGGTGTCGTGCTGTATGTGTTTTGCATCGAGGCTGGAGTAGAGCTCTGCAACAGGTTCAAATGCACCGAGCCTGCAGTAGATTCGAATGAGCAGCAATTTAAACTGAGCATTAGAAGGACTATGAGATAACCCTTCTTCTAAGAGAGTCAGGCACTGCCACACAGCCGCCTCTTCACCTGGTGACAAAGACAAAACACCCAGACGGGCACGATCAGAGAGAGGCGCTGAACACCGACAAGCGCAGCTCAATTTGGCACTGGAGCTTCCTTCCTCGTGTTACACACCTCTCACAACGCTGCTGTGAATTTAAACATGCAGATGGCATTCATCAGCCACGCTGCTGCCCTTACAACACAACACCCACCCCAGCGTCACAGCTCCTCTGAGGGAAAGGTGGAGGAATAATTCCTCACAGGGAATATACCCAGCTCACATTTATACAGAGCAAAGCACATGAGCCCACAGCAGAAGTTACCTTCCCTGGTGAATTCTGGACTGTTCAGGATTTCTGGCTCATACATACAGAACACTCCCAAGCATTATAGGAGAGAGTAGCACAGAGCAAGGAATTCAGGAGCCTGTGCTCTACCAGTGACCTGCCAAGAGCCTGACAACACATTTACTCAGGTTAAAGACTAAATCTTCCTTGGGAAGGACAAAGGCATAATGACAGCTATGCTGAAGGGCAGGAACATAAACAGTGCCCAAGGACAGGCACTGCTGCAGGCAGACTGTGTGGGATTAGACTAGCAGGCAGAGCAGATGTGAAGTACAGGAATACAGGGCAACAGGTCTCAGCAGAATGTCTAGAAGCAGAGGATCCAAAAGCCAACACATGCCAGAGAGGGAAAGAAATACTCTCAAAACACCTCTGGTATCAGAGGGAATTGTCAGTACAACTTGTGCAAAGAGAGAGAAAACACTACATACACAGGGAACTCTGAACGGAACAAGCTTCTGAAAACTGCCAGCATTGAGCTGCCAGTTATCAGCAAAGCTCTGCCAGAATCACAGGAATTAATCAGAAAAATTAAATCCCTTTAGAGGTCACTGAAATTGAGATCAAACACGAACAGAGAGACTCCTGAAATGCCTCATATCGAGAAAAAAAATCCAGAAAGCTGTGAGCTGAACAATCCATGCCAGGTACATGCTGGACATGGGGGACTGAGGTTCCCTATCCCAACCAGCCAGGGGGGTAATTAAGCAACACAATTTTAGGAACATACCTTCTAGCCACAGATCGAGCAGCAGGTGAACTGCAAGCAGGCAGTAATAATCAGAAAACTGCAATTCGGTTTTCAAACAAGATTTGCCTAAAACAGACAAAGGAAATAAGAAGTTACCCTCATGGCATTGCTACGGTGCTGTCAGCTGGCCTCTCCCACTGTCAGCAGGATCAAGTGACACTGTTCTGGCAGATGATAACCACACCTCAACTTATAAAATCCAGAGCTGTCTTTAAAAACTGAAGCAAGTGTGCACATGCTGCATTTATTATTCATCACACAAGTGGACTTTGGGCCCCCTGCATATGTTGACACCTGCTGGAAGACAAAAACTCTCCTAACAACGGCAAGGCTTACAAATTAACATTCCTGCCCATGTATTTACCCTATGTACACCACTGATACAGCTGCCTTTGCTTAAAGGCAGTTTTGCAAACATACCAACGTATCATCTGAACTACCCAGGAACATCTCATTTATTTTTCAGATACACAAATGGAAAGAAAAAAAAACAAATTAAAATGAAAGACAGAATTCAGGTACACCCAAGTAGAAAGCAAAGTATTATTTAATGGCACGATGGGAGCCACCAGCACTTGTGTTCTTCCATTTCCCTGAGAAAGCCTTGAACTTTCACTCATAAAAAGCTGAGAGCGAACTGGAACATTAGTTTCAAGATTTTTCTCACCGAACTCCAATCCATGGCGGTATCTTAACATCAACTCCTGGACCACAGTCAGCTTCTCCTTCTTATCCATGGCGTGGTAGATACCAAGCAATCTCGAGAGCTGCACCACACACAAGTGCTGCTGCAGGGCTTTGATATCAGCTGGCAGTGCGATTTCATTCTCTGCTGCTGCCGACAGAGGGATTACTCCTAGCAATTGACTGATGAACTGAAAGAGAAACGCTGTTGTTAAGCTCTGCAGGGCATCTGGAACTGCAAGGAAGAGAAAGCAGCATTTTCTCCCTCAAATCAAGCCAAAAAAGCAAGGTGGAAGCGTCAGTGTCAACCCCTGGCTTCAATTGATTTTTATTTTGCAAGGAGGTGAGCGTGCAGCTCTGCACTCAGCAGCTTTCCCTGGTTCCTCTAACAGATGGAGGAAAAATAAAATAAAATAAATGACAGGCAAGTTTCCAATCCATTCACACCCAAGGGAGTTCAAGCACCTGTTAACACTCACAGTAATAACATATGCTATTAAAATAATTAGAGAAAGGCTTCACAGCACACTTCCAGGAAACAGTAGTTTTGTGCTATTACATTTACTCTTTACTCTGAAGTAATGCACTGCACTCAGTGAGGTCATCATCTTTGATTAATGACTTCTAGTTTGAATTAAGTTCTAATAAAAGCAAGCCTCTCATTGTTTGCAAACTTAACAGGAGACAGCACAGTTCTCACAACGTGCAGTCAGGGCTGCTCAGTGAGTTTTGTTGCCTTAGAATCCAGTAGCTTTTACAAACTTACAACCGAGTTAAAGCCAATGAATTCAGCTTTACTACATTCAGTCACACCCGAGGAAAAAAGCCTGACAGCTAGATGGGAGGAACACACAGCACCAGTTTCCCCATGAACTAGGATGAAGACTCTGTTAACGAATTTTTTCGGGTTGAGATTTTGCCAAGCTGAGCAAGGTCAACCAACCAAATCACTAGGCTGTAACACCTTTAGGAACTCGAGACTGATGTGGTGATTACTTCTGGCATATTTTGCATTTAGTGGCCCAGCAAGATTGCCACATTCTCAACTACTCAATTGTAACACTTCAGAATTCTTAAAAATAATAAAAGAAAAGAGACATCCCCCCAGCTGCGTGTTGCCTCAGCGTGACCCTGCTACTTCACCTAGAATACAGCAACCTTCAGCACCTTTTGCTGAGAAACAAGAGTAAGTCTAAACCAATCTATAAATACTTTAAGTAATTTAAAATTTCAGGTCTCTAAAACTCATCAGCACTTCAGCCCCACTGACCCTCCTTGGCTCCACGTCTCCTTGACCGAGTTAAGCTGCTGCAGATGGGTGCTTCAGAAACACGACAGCCAGGAGACAGCCATACACTGGGAAAACTCCCCAATAATTCAGTATAACACAGCAGGATATACTCACTCCATCTCCAGCAGATTGCAACATTTTAGAGGATTTATTCAAAGTCAGGGTTTTACAAGCTCTGAGACAAAACTGCAGCCCAAACTATTGTTTTTAAATAACCATTCCCCTTACTCCAGGTTTAGGCTTGATTTCCTGGAAAGTTAGGATTAAACCTGTTCAGGGCTTCTGGACTTTAGGGTTATGGTGCAATGGCCTCACTATTTCCAGCACTATGAGTTAAACATCCTACTGGCCACATCTCTTGCCAGAGAAGTAAAACCACACCATTTAACACACAACATCAGCAGCGTACACACCAGGGCCACCATTCTCCTTACTAATGACTCTGTGGGAATAGCTTGCATTACAAGTACAAAAATATTTTAATAAACTAACAAAACACCACTACTACCTATCACTTTGTTTACAAACATTTTGTCAGCAGCCTCTGGCTGATCCAGGATTTTGTCTAGCCCTCCCCAGCTCTGATAATTTTACACAATGGCTTAGAAAAACAATGGGGTGAGTGACAGGATTCCCAGCTGCTGAAGTCATTACACGAGCTGCTCATGACGCTGCACAAATAGTCTGAAACAAGCTCTTTTTAACTGAAAAGAAAGAGGATTCTGGAAACGTTGCCACAGGCCTCTTGGTCACCCCTTGGTCAGTATCAATGTGTCCACCCTCTATTAGTGCAGCAGAGCCAGGCGAAGCGTTTGTGTGTCACCCTGCCTGCGTCGGAGGAGGGAGAAGATTTTTCCCATTAAACACAGAACTTCAATGGGAAAAACAAATGAACAGGAAGGGAAAGAGGAAGATGTCCTTGTAAAAGAACAGTCACGGGACACAGCAACGAGAGCTGAAGATGAACAGCAAACTTTCCTCTTTTTACATAACTCCACTTTTTAAGCTGTGATCTATAAAGCAAAGTGAGGAGAGATTACTCCTTTAAAAACGAGCTAATCAGGTAGCTTATCAATTGAACTACAATTCCTATGGAGCTTTTCATTACAGGATATGAGCTCATATCTTGTAATTTTCACCAGCATTCCAAGCTTTTCATTTCTGATACAGGAATTCAGTCAAGACTGTCAAAAGCATCCCCGGCGCCTTGAGACTGTAATAAAACACACTAAACGCATCTGCAGGATCAACCCTGGTTTTAGTCTCCAGTAAAAATCCTCTGAATGAAATGGCTCAATATATTCAGACATCCATGGTGTTTTCTGCAGTGCAAAGAGTTTTCCAAATCTCAAACAGAAAGTAAAAATTTCGTGTTTCCAGTCTTTTAACATGATCCACAGGTATTTTGAGATAAAGGGGCCAGAGTGCAAACAAGCGCTGCAGTTCCTGCCACCCCTTCTTTATCTTTCCTTACCTTTGCATATTGGCTGGAAGGGAGGAGATCCACAAATACTTTAAGATCAGTAAAACAGCAAGGTTTGTCCCCAAATTTTTTGAAGTATTGGAACATTAGTTCTTCTGGATCACCTAGGAAAAAGGCCAGTTCACTTTTTTCATATGCTCCATTAGAAGTTGAACCTGTAAAATCTCTGTGAGAAATCTTTGTGAATGCTTCCACACCCCCACTCCCTCCTTTCAAGATTACACAGTGATTTAGAAAACAGAGCTGCACTGCTGCAGATTTTCACAGAGGCTCAATGTCTTTGGTAACCAAGGACATGTTAAAAAAGAAAACCACCCAAGAGCTTCACTCAAGCCACTTTGGCAGATAAGAACTCAGCGAAACCACCATGCACACACAGCCCTCTGCTTATCAAGCAGTAACTTATTTTTGGATGGAAGTACAAGTCAGTGGCACAGATCTTGCTCTATTCACATTCTCTCCTCAACCGATTCCCTAAACACCTTTCCTTAAATGCAAGTTTTTAAAAAGCAAAACCTGATAACACTGCCAAAAACTTTAAAAGAGAAACCACCCAGAGATTACAGCGTAACAGCAGGACTCACTACAAAAGCAGTGCATCAGGAATGCATTTTTGATCACACCATCAGTGACTGCACGCTCCTACACCCCGCAGGTCCTTTGGAAAGGTTCCACGCTCCCTCTCACGAGCCCTGGAGCAGTCTGCAAACACCTGCCTTTCCTCAAGGCTCGTCTTCTAATGCTTTCAACAGGCTTTACATACGGACAACAGCACATACATTTTGATAACAGCCATTGTATTTAACTCTGATCTAGCAAAGAGCTTGTTCCAAGCCTGTGTTCACTCTAAAAGACTAATGTATCACCCAGCGAGCGGCTCTTACCTAGTTTATACTCATCGTTACAACCTCTGTACCGCAAACGTCTGATCAGCTCCAGTTTAGCTAAATATGGTCCCCGGAGTGGCCGAGCATTCTTAGATTCTTCTGTTATCCTCTCTTCTATGAACTTCACAGCTTGCTCTATCGAATAGTGTACCTCTCCTTCCGAAGAGCTGTGCATTTAAAGAGACAAAAGGTTCTCTGATTTTTCCCATTGCTGGGGTATTGATAACACGTGCTCACCATATTCCCAGGATACCCTTAAGGAAATCTGGCATGATGGATTCTCTAACTCAACCACCATGAAATATAAGAACAGGAAGAATTCCATAGTCTACAAACCACTATTTATACAGCTGTTTCCAATAAACCATTGCCAACCTCCAAAACAAAGTGGGGAGAAAACACCACTTGGGGTCTGATACAGACAGCACCCTACCAAATATATGAATGCAAACACAAATATATGAATGCAAACAATTTGCTGCAGTACGAAGGAAAACCAAATCTGTGGCAAAACTGTTCACTTACTGCTCTTCTTCTGGTGGAGGTGTCCAGGATTCATCAATGAGTTGAAACACTGAATCAAAGTAAGTTATATAAAACTGCCAATCATCTGAGCTGAAACAAAAATCAAGCACAGAACAAAGTTTAGGGAATTGCCAAAACAGTAACTCACTTCTAAAACCACACTCCTTGCAAAAGCCAAACTTAAGGAATAGCACATACTCATATTACAGAAAAAACAACTGTAATAAGAATAATTTTTCCTTGAAAAGGTCTCACATCTTAAGAATGCTACCATCCTGAACTTGTTGAAGTGCATTAAAGGAAATAATCTTGACAAAGAATTGAGCTAACCTACAAATTCTCCTCTTTAACATTTACATTCCAATTAGAGCTCATGAGTATCCCCACAAAACTCAGGCAGAAGTTGCTCCTATCCACATTCACAGCAATTGAAGAGTATAAGAGATGCCAAATACATAGAGGGAGAGCTGAAAATGTCCTTATTAGTCCTACACGTTGTCAGTGTTGTGCTGTGTCCTGTAAAGCTGATGCTTATTTTCTCCAGTTTTTCCCACTGCAAATACGTTTAACAAATCTTAAATAAAAAGAACAACTTCTCTAGAGAAGAAACACCTTGCTGCCCCTGTGGACAGTGGATGCAAGACAGGACCTCCTGATCTTCAAACCTCTGTATTTAACTTACACTTAAGATTAGGGTACAGCTGAATACAAAAAGCAGACAACAAATCTCTCTCGACGGATCCAAGAGACAGATCCGATCGTGCTGTATGCTCTCTCCTGACACATCTGTTCAAAGCATTACATGCATTTCCCGGTATGAAGTCTGGCCAATTGACAGAAATTAAGTTCCAGAAAGTTAAATGTAAATGCAGTTCTCCTCCTCTCCCACCACAACAGTTAGAGCTGGACAAACAGCACAGCCTTTAGAGAAGAGGAGGTAAACAGAATTCACATGTTGCTAAAGTCAGTCTCCAAAGTGAAGCAACTACAGTCCCGACACTGATTCTCCCCGTGACCTTCACTGTGTCCCTTTAACATTCCACTCGGCTGCACTTTTCCTCAGGCTTTGGAGCATAAGCCTTTGGAAATGCTTTGAGATCCTCTGATGCTCTACTGTTTTAACCATCATTTACAAAAGTCACCAAACAAGGCGATTCACAGCCAGCCCAGAACCTTTCCTCAGCTTTCAGTAGGACTGCAGAAATATCATCTCACTTTTTCAGCAGCAGCCTCCTCGACAGCGCGTTGCACTCCGGCCACCTACACAGCTTCTTGTACATCGCCATACACTTGTTCTCCCGGCTTTGGAGCTCACTTGTCAGCTTCTCTAAATTAAGAACAGAAGGGCAAATTTATTTAATCAATGCATTTCCTTCTCCACTTCCTGCACAAAGCTTCTTATTATAGCCAGAGACACAAGATGGTAAGAGAACAGAAGAGAGACCCTTGAAGGATAGAAAGAGGAGATTTGCTATGGAAACCTTCATATCCCAACTCCTCAAAACTGCAAGTGCATTTTAATCACTAGAAAAAAAGTCCAGAAAATATGAGATACTAGGAATTTCTTTCTTTTTTTTGTGTCTTTTTTTTGTTGTTGTTTTAAAATGGCACCTATGACAAACCAACGTGCTATCCATCTCCCACCACTAAGCATAACTGCTGCAAAGTTCACCACTGACTAACACTTACACACCATAAATAACTGTGTAAAACCAGCTTGCACAAGACTCATCTTTTTAATTTGTAACCAGTGGACAAGTCTGAAGCAGAAGAGAACTCCTGTTCCTCCACACAACTGCCATTATTAACTGACAGAATAAGTTACCTCCTAGCTTTCCTCTCACGACATCCAAGGCTTCCTTATACTTCTCCAAACGTTCCAGAATCATGTAGTACAGTTCAACCTTAAAAGAAAGGTTAGAGTGCCATGAAACGTGCTAGTAAAACAATATCGAGGTGTGCCAAGAAATAAAGTGGCTCGTGTTACTGTCATTAGAAATAGGAGATAGCCAGGACTGCAAAGCTATCTTTAGCATTCCAGAGGGTGGAGCACTCAGGAATTTAGGTCTTTTTTTCCATTCTAAGTCCTGAAGTTCCTCTTGGGGCCTCGCAGGGAGCAAACCCAAGTACTTCATCAGTCAACCAAAAAACTTCCTTGGCTGCACTCTTCCAAATCCCTCTCAACCCTCTGCTGCTCTGGATTTTCTTCCTATCCCACAACATTCACATTTACCTCCAGAACACCAGTGATTATCTTGGAAAACTGTTAAAATAATCAACTTCCTTTAACAGTGTATTCTCAGTTCAACAAGGTTCAAATCACAGTGAAAGTATCTGCAAGTCTTACTTCAGCCTCAGCTTCAATCTTATCCTCTTTCACCATTTTTTCCACCATTCTCTCAGCCAGTGGCAAAAACATTGTCTTGGAGAGGTTTTCATCCTGTGCTGAAATAGACTAAGGAAGAGAAAAATGATCATAACAGCTCATCAACTTCTTGTGGCGTCCCCACCCATTGCTGTTTCCTTTTCCCATTAGAAGAAGGTGAAAAAAAAACCCAACCAGGTGCTTCAATTCACACCACTCCCCCCTGAACCACACCACCAGAGCTGCCATCTGCCACGTGCAGAGAGCAACCCTGCTGTGAAAAGGCAGCAAGAAACCCAGCCACACACTGAAAAGCTCAACTCGCGCGTTTCGGCAGGCAGTACCCACAGCAAAGAGCACGCAGCGAGACCCCATTTGTGCTCCCCACACCACGCTATTTTAGACTGGGATTCATGTCACCATGCTTATTTTCTTTTTTTTTTTGGCCTTGGCCAACACTGTCAGGTTGGTTGGCAAGTGCCTGAATCTGCTGCCTCCACTGCCAGCAGCAGAGCTGACTGGCCGGCTATCCCAGCAGACCTTCTGCGGTCTTAAAGACGTGCTAAGTCCAGAGCTCTCATTTATCTCCTCCTAGAGCCTTTATAACCTAGTTACAGAGAGGAGCAGTTCTGCCTGAGGAGCTGCAGATGTTGGAGGATTTATTCATTAGCTCCCTAACTAAAGACAGTAGGGTACTAGTCCCGAGAAGAGAAGAATTCAAGTTGTATAAACAGGGTAAGGCAGCCCAGCTGAGCTGCGTTATGAAAACGCTACAGCATTCATTTTTCAACCCCAGCAATAATGCTGCTTAAGGAGGGCTCAGCCCTGCTCCCAGTATCACACAAGAAATAGCTGAAACACACATTTTACTTAAAATAATCTCTAATATTTTCACTCAGAACATTTCTATATTTGCACTATACCAACAGCAAAAATCAGATGAATTTGCAGCACTGTACACACCTGCATAATGAGGCTCATCACAGACCAAAAATAGTAAGGATTTTTGGGTACAATCTTATAAAGTGCCATTCCAGCCTGAAAAATAGAAGACAAAAGTTTTATCATTCCTGAAATGTATCTGACAACAAGAGCAAAGCAGCAAGGATGGCAGCAGGCAACACAGAATGGGCAACATTAGATGGGGAAGACTTTTATCAACCCAGGAGCCCTTCTTCAACATCATTGAAGAAGAAAACAGAGGGTGAACACATTTCAAAGATGAAGTACTTTGTGTAGGTCTGACAAGGAATGGCAAGAGCATGAGCACATATGATTGCCTAGGCAGATGACAGCTTTAATTAGAAGCGGTAACTACATGAGNCCTTCTTCAACATCATTGAAGAAGAAAACAGAGGGTGAACACATTTCAAAGATGAAGTACTTTGTGTAGGTCTGACAAGGAATGGCAAGAGCATGAGCACGTATGATTGCCTAAGCAGATGACAGCTTTAATTAGAAGCAGAAGACTTTTCTTTAGGAATGAGGGGGCTACTTCCCATGCTGGTTTTCACTGGTACACTCAGTAAGTGCTAACAGGCACACCAAAGCACATGCCTCCTTCATGTAACCAACTGCCCTTCAACACTTACTTCATACATACACACACTCAGATACCCAAAACATGAGGTCACCCATATGTGAAAGGCAGTGGCTCAGCAAAGGTGGAGCTGAAAGCTGGGCTGGATCAAAGCAGATCCAAAGTATTCAAGATTCTCTAGTCCAACACAGAAGCCATTATTCACACATTTCTCTCACAGGTTTCCAGTGTCTATATAACAAACACTTTTACCCCTACAAAATCTGTAATTCATTTCAGGATAGACTCCTACCGCAGACAGGACTTCTGTGCCAATTTCTGACTGCAGCCCCAGTCTGCATTTTCCAGTACTTTCAGCTGAAATACCCCAGAGCACAGAATGCTGAGGTTTATTTTCACTCTCCAACCAGTCAGCATCCACACACTCTTCGTGCCTCCAAGTCCTTAGGCTGAATCGCCTCAGGGCGATCTGAAATACCCTACACTCTGCCAATGTCTGGATAACTTAATTAGATACATGTTTGTATGACATCTTAAACATAAATGTTAAATATTGTTATCTGTGTCAGACTGGCATTTTTTCCACTTGTGGTTGCAGCCAGGATTACAATTACCATGGAGTCATGTCTCTGAAGGCTTGTAATTTCACACAGGTTAACAATTTAGCCCCTAGCTACAGCTTGAGCTCGAGCAGCAAACAAGGGTAACACTCTGCTCAATATATTCTTTTAGTTATTTAAACCAAACTTGTACAAAAATTCAAGTCACCTTAACACAGTGGGAACAAGAGGGAGTTTAGGAGTCATTTACTTGACTCTGCTTTTTTGTACAGAAGAGAGAGTGTGCAGGCTTGGAAAAAAACCCTTCCATTTATAGGCATTCTCCAGGCACCTAATTGGGAAGGGATGAAAACAAAACTAACCAGCATGACACTGTTCTGCCAACAGAGAAGAACGATGTACTTAAAGGAAATGCTTTTTAGTTTTTCTTTACTGAATTACAACCAGTGCAAATCTAGTTATGTGTCAGATCCCAGAGATAAAACCATGGGCAAAGATAACAGCAAACTATGGAGTAAATAAGTCTGAAAATATGGATCAGAAGATCTTGCTATATCTTTTTCTCTCTGTTCCAGAATTCTTCATACATAACCACTGTATGCTTCAGGACAGATTGCTAGAAATCTCCCAAAATAACCAACATATTCTCTCAGACCAGACAGGCACACCGAATGCAGAGCTGTCCTATCCTGCAGGAGGAAAACAAAGCATTTGCCTTCTAATAACCCATTCTCTAAAGGATGGTGTTTTAAGCCTTTCTGTAAAAATTAACATAGAATGTAACTCCTGCATTAACTCAGCTGAGCTTTCTGGAAGTTTACTTACGATAGGAAAAGGCATTAACAGTAAGATATACAGAAAAAGACATCTTAAAATGATGACAGCACAAATTGTTGATGGTACCTGTTGCATCTTCTTGTATTCTCCAACCCTGGCATAGGCCATGAAGAGATGAGAGTGATACTCCTCACTGTTGGGAACCTTCTTTACAGCTGCCTCATACAGTTTAGTTACCAGTTCCGCTAAACCAAAACCAGATGCTTGAGTTAAGACAAATTTGGGAATAATTTTAAAGCCCAGCTACCTCAAGATAGCATCAGTGATACTCTGAAGAGTAACCCAATTACACTCAACCACAGACACAGTACTCCCTCCCCCAAGACCCCAGGCACTATAAACATTATCAAAGGAGGAGAGTGCTTAAAAAAAAAGCAACAAGCCAACCAACCTCAAAATAGAATTAAGAGCAACAACTGAACTGCTCAGAAGCACTTTGGTCTCTTTCTTAAGAAAGATTATCCATTTTGGAACATTAAACTGAATGAACATTTCTACTCCAGGCACAATGACTGCTCCACACGAATTATGTATCAAAACACAGAACATTTTCAGAGCCTAATACCAAATTAATTACTCCTATTGCAGGTTTACTTATGTTAGTCATATCCTGTTATTTCCCAATTGCCTATTGTAGTGCTCTTAACAAGTACAATAATTCACACTATATTTCTTAGTAATTGGTCTTTGATGACTAAATACTTGTACTATAATATGCAAAACTTTCCTACGTTTTCACCCTTCCAGATTTTATTTCCTTACACATACAATCACCTCTCAGGGTAGTATTAGAAAGCTAGATGTAACTTGTCTTTTACATAATTTCCATATCCTCGACACACACATGTAAAATGTCTTAACTACAATTTTCATGCAGGACCAAAAGTGAAAGTGCCTAACACCCACTATTTCCTCTCTGAGTTATAAACCCAGAACTTCGGAGCCTGAACATAACACTAATGCAGGTTGTTTAGAATCACAGAAAGGCTTTCTGTGTTTTCAGGGGGTTGTGTATCTTCAAGTCACACATACACACTAAAATTCTGCATTATGTAAGAAATGACACTTCAACTCCACACATTTATACCCACAGAGAAAGAACTTAACTACAGTGTGGATTGATACCAACTACCTGGTTTTACAATAGCTCTTTCACCCCGCTGTCATTGCTCCAGCGATTCAACTATAAATGCTGCTACCACCACCAAGAACCACAAGAAGCTGCCAGAAACAACTGTTTAGAGCTGTAGACAAAGCAGTCTATGCTGTCAGGCTTCTTTCAGAATGGCATGTGCAATTTTACTCCAGTCCTCAAACATTCACATTCAGTATTTTAAGAATACCTTATCGCTTCGAGGAACTGCGGTGACAAAGCTAATGTGGTCAGATCGAGAGGCCAGAATTTCTCTTCTCTTTGTCACACACTTCTTGAGGCCTGAAGCCCTCTGCTATGGTCTGACAGCATTGAGTACACTCCAAACCACAGCCCACGGGATTTGTCTTCTCTACCACGCGTACTGACAACAAATTCCACTAGCTTTCATTAAAAAATAAGTGCTCGTGATGGATGATAATTAGCTGGCAACTCACACTGCCCATGGCAGGGGGCCTGGATCTAGATGATCTTTAAGGTCCCTTCCAACCTAAACCATTCCATGATTTAGGAACTGTGCACACAAAAATGTCAATAAGAGAAGCCTAAGGAGGGTTCTTTGGCTTATGGTGATCACTAGAGCCTCAGCAGCTTTTATGACAGGTGTCATTTACATTCTCCAAGTCTCTTAACAAGCCTAGATGCGCACCCTGGACCTCCCGTGTTTCCTATGAAACTGTGGGTCACACATACTTCTGGAAGGACATAAAGAATTAGGATTTTTAAAAGAGGCAAAGGACAAAGCTTACGTCTGTGCATTTCCCGGTAGAGAATAGTTAGTGCTTGCAAGGAATTATCATCTGTGGGTTCAAGCGCTGCTACTTCTTGTGCCAGAACATACGCTTCATCTTGCTTGCCAGTCCTCTGCAAGCCAATGGCCTTCAGAACCTATTGACACAACACAGAGGCAGCTGTCAGAAACACAGTCAGCAATTACCAGCGAAAATCCACTCATTCCTGGTGAGGAGAGGCTTTGCCCAACCACCTCAGTACTTCTACAGAACTTCAGGTTCTATTAAGCTTCTAATCCACAGGGCTGAGGAGGAAAACTACCAAACCCAAGCTGCATCAGAGCAGCTTTGCATTTCTCAGCAAACACACAGGCCCAAGGCATCAGCTTGGCCTGTGTATTTGCTCAGCTGCCACTCAGTTTTCTCTGCCCGCAGTCAGAAAACTGAACAGTCCTAGCAATTCCCATTTTAATTTTAATAACTAGACAGAAAGGAGTGACAGAAAGGAGATTCAGATCAGTGACACGTGCTGCAGCTTGGGAAACTTTCAAAACATGGAAGTGGTATGAACCATAAGGGAAAAACCCACAGGAAAAACGAGCAGCAGAAAGATGGTGATATGTTCGGAAAACAGAGGAACGGAACTCCCTTCCCTCCAACAGGGACACAGCAAGGAGGGCAGCGATCAGAAGGCGGAGGAGCAAATGCCTCCAAAATCATCTTGTTTTGTTACAGTAAGAACTATGCTGCCCAAGTAAATGTTTTGGTCCAAACCNGAGATTCCAGTTAAATATGAGGAAAATTTTCTTCAGTGAGAGTGACTGAACACTGGCAGGGGCTGCCCAGGGAGGGTGTGGAGTCTCCTTCTCTGAAGACATTAAAACCCCGCCTGGAGACGTTCCTGAGTGACCTGCTCTGGGTGTTCCTGCTCCGGCAGGGGGATTGGACTGGATGAGCTTTCAAGGTCCCTTCCAATCCCTGTGATACTACAGACCAGTATCTCAACCTACTAAGGTCTAAAAGAGGCATTTTTAAGGCACAGCCCAGGTGTGAAGGCTGCCTGCAGTAGCTCTGACAGGGGCAATTAGCTCAGGTGTCACCAATTACACTAAACACTAGAGGCACCTCACCAAGAGGATCTGTGCAAGCTTGCAGGCAGCCCCAATACTGTGTGCATCAGAACAGCCCAAGGTGTTCCAGAGGGCTGGGAGAAGGCTGTGGCCTCTGGACGATGAGGGGCAGCGCTCGGAAGGCCCAGCAGAGCACCCTACGTCTCAGAGCCAGGGTCAGGGCAGCGCCCCCACACTCACCTTTGCGCAGTGAAGATCCTTGTGTTTTTTGAGCAGTTTATCCGCTTGCTGGATTGCCATTTTGTTATTGCCATTATCGAGATAATCTGCACAAGAACAAGGGACAGAAGTGTTACAGCAGAACACAAGGCCACTCTGGAGAGCTACCTCTGGTTTTACTGTGGAGTGAGCTGTCAGGCCAGCAGTGCAATTTCTTTCCCCTCGTACAATTACTACTAAGCCAAACGTTCAGGAAACATGTCATTTTGTAGATGAAGTATTCATCACACTGTGCTAGTTTTAGTCATTCAAACAAACAAGCCTTTGTCATTACTCCACCTAGATCATTACAGCAACAAAAGAGATGTATAATAGAGCAGGTTCTGCAGCAACAGCTCTTTGCCACCAATGCAGCTCAGGCCTTTTGCTTCAGTAAAAAGAAAAATTGATTCCCTGTGCCTTTGGGAGACTTTCAATGACTTTTAACAGGCAGTAGGTTAGAAACTAAGCACTCACAATCTATCAAAGCATTAAGTGAGAATTGTCCATGTGATTCATGCTTCATCCACAGCAAACCTGTCCCCTAATACAGTATCTCTGTGCTGTCACCAGATGGGCTTCAAAGACACAAGTATCCTAGGGGGATATCCCACCAACTAGTAAAACTTCAGGAGAAAACCCCTCTCTCAAGACCATTTCCTCCTTTTTTGAGCTTGGTATTATCATTTTCAGCTTAACCCAACATCACAATATTAGACAATTACAAACAAACAGTTTTAAATAGAACATGATCAGCCTCTATCCCCTCCCTCAAAAATTAATACTTACTAACCAAAACCTTGCAGAAAAGCTGAGCTGCACCCCACGTGCCAACGGGGCAGGAGCTGCTCAGGCTGTTCCGGCCTCTCCTCCACCGAACGGTGAACACAGCCAGTGCCAGCCAATTGAAATTTCATTACACATCTTTTTCTCCTCAAGACTGTAGCTCTCATTGCAAAAGAGAACTCTTTTTACCCAGGAGAGAGGCGACCTTTAGCAACTCCTTGGTATATGGTACAAAGTGTGCATCTATACTAATGAGAGTTATATTCGGCAGCTGTAGCGTTTGCTTCCTCGGCCAAGTTAAGTGCTGCAGAGTTGAAGCAGAGCTAATTGGGCTCCTGAGACCGTGCAGACAAAGCCTCAAACGAGGCAGCCTGCCCACACTAACCAAACCAAGACTTTGCTGCATCAAATATAGTCTGAAACCGTAATACGTTGTCTTTACACGGGTCAGGCGGCCGTTTTAACTTATGAAAACCTCCGTTAATATTCCAACTTAAGCTAGGACTGCTCAGTGGTTTGGGAACGCTGGAATGGAACATCCTGGGCATCTCTTTGGGCACCAGCACAGACTTCTTGATTTAAGGATCACTTACAAATTATCTGCCACGCTGCACTGCCTGTCTGGGATTGTTTAACAACCCTGCTGATAACATCTCTGCTTTAGGTCTCCTAGAGTAAATCAAATAAACCACAAACCTCTCTAAACTGCAGCAGAATAAAAAGACTGTATTTTGCTAACAACAAGTAGGTTTGTCGGAAGCCAAAGGAGCTGGCAAGTTCCAAAGGAATCCAAGCTAAAGGAAAATAAACTTAAGCCTGTGTCAGTTTGTGAGTCTGTAGGTGGAGATTTCAGTGGCTGGAAACACAACACGGGAACCTTCAGGTGAAGGGAGAGCACGTCGAGATGGAAAGATAAACCCGGCTGTCGAGGAACCCCGAGTCACCATGGCTCACAGTGCAAACTTGGAAAGCAGTTTCAAGTCAAGCATCAGACCTTTGACCCGTGTCTCTGGTCGATGACTTCTGCAAAGTCGTGCACTGACCTCTCTAAGGACACACACTTTATTCGGGTTCTGCAGCACCACAGCCTGAATTCAGATCTCACCCTGCAGATAATCCTTTCCAGGACCAGCAGAAAGCACTTTTAAAGCTCTTTCCCCTCTAAAACGAGGGCAGTGAAATACCCCTTGGACAACATCTGCTTTAGTACCAGCGCAATTTCCCAAGCTCTTCTTCCAAGCCCATTTCATAGAATGGAATCATAGAATCATTCAGGTTGGAAGAGACCCTTGGGACCATCGAGTCCAACCAGCAGCCCTACTTTACAAAGTTCTCCCCTACACCAGATCCCTGAACACCACATCCAATCTACTCTGAAACACAGTCAGGGACGGGGACTCCACCACCTCCCTGGGCAGCTGATTCCACTGACTGACCACTCTCTCTGGGAAAAATATTTTCCTAGTGTCCAGCCTAACCCTACCCTGCTGATATGACACAGGTTATAGCACAAATAATTGCACATTAATAAAAACAGCAATCACAGCCTGGACAGAAAGGAAAAAAAACCTTAAAATTGCTACATAAAGCCAAGCAGCACAGCCACGCTCCTAACGACGCAGCCAACTTTAGGACAGCTGCATATTCATATTTTTAATCAAAGTGAACTCTTTTCCTCTGTTTCACTGGAACTCGGGGGTAGCAGTCCATACCCCACCACCCTCCCTGCCCGAGGGGCACAGGACATGCCCAAAGCAGGTCCCGCCGTCCCCAAAGGAGGGCACTTCACCACAGCTTGGCAGGGAGAGATTTCCCCCCCCCTCCCCGGTGTTAAAAGAGTTGGGAACGTTTTCCCAAATCTCTACCCCATTTCAGTTTTAGGGCAGAAGCGATACCGTAGCCCGGGGAAGCGTTTTTCTTTTCTCTTTCTCTATATTTGCATGAACAGAGACAAGCTTGTCTGCAATCTCTTAGGCAATCCCAACTGCACGTAATACCCTTGGAAATATTTGGGGACGGCTTTAATGCGAGAGGTTTCTTAACAAGACCGTCTCCCTCTAACTACTTTACTCTTGTCTCCCAATTAATTTCCGTAACACCCTAATTAGCCGGTGCCACAGCACCTCAACAGACATCGCTAAGGTTTCCGTCACCGCACTTGTTCCTTTTATAAATCACCCCATTTCTAAGTTCTCCGCCGCGGAAAACAACCACCCACCCAAGTTACCGAGAGGCTCAGAACCACCGCCGCCCCCCCTTCAGCCGGCCCCGCTCCCCGCAACGCTTCCTCCCCGAGACGGCTGGGGGATCCCGAGCGCGGAGACCCCCGGCCCGGCAGCACCGGGGGAAAGCTCAGCGGAAACCTCCCGCTGCCCGGCGGGGACACAGCTGGGTCCCCTCGGGCCCGGCCAAACTCCTTCTCCCAGCCCGGGGCAGGCGGGCGGGAGCCGGGTCCGGGCACCGNGCCGGTAGGAAGCGCGGGGCGGGGCTGGGCCCAGCGCTGCGATCCCGGGGAGCTCGGGGAGAGGGGTCGGCGCTTCGCTTTCTCGGGGCCGGGAACGTTCCCTCCCGTTGCCCGCGGCGCCTCCTCCCCGCTGAGACGCGGGTGCCCCCCGCCCTCGCTCCAGGCCGCTCGCCGCTCTTCCGGCCCCCGCCTGGAGGGAACCCGGGGGTCCGCTCCCCCAGGGACGGTGCCCCGAGGGGCTGAGGAAAAGGGGGTGCCGGCCCGCCAGCCCCCGTGTAACGGCACCATGGCCATTGCTGCCATCAGCGAGGAGGAGACCCGGCTCTGCGGGAACTGGTAAGAAGCAAAGCCGAAGGCTGGGCGGGGGCTGGGGCTGCGCCGGTCCCGAGGGCAGGCGGGGTCAGGGATGAAGTGAGTCAACACCGAGAGGGTGGAGAGACACGGGAACAGGCTGCCCGGAGAAACCGTGGCTGCCCCATCCCTGGAAGGGTCAACCCAGCTTGGAGGGGGCTTGGAGCAACCTGGTCTGGCGGGAGGTGTCCCTGCCCAGGGCCGGGGGTGGGACTTGGATGGTCTTTGAGTTCCTTTCCAACCCAAACTATTCCGTGATTCTGTGTTTCCTTGAAATGCCATTAAATACCCGAAAGTGCAAATTACTCTCTTTGTGGAAACGTTTGGGTTTTGGTTTTGCTGTGTCAAGTGTTACTGTCTCATAAAGTAATTTTCCCAACCGTAACTCGAGTTTCTGATTTAACGGTTGACTAGAAACCAAAAGTATTCAGACAGAGATGACTCATGGGAGGGCAGGGGTTGGAAGAGACCTCTGGGGATCATCTAGTCCAACCCATGCCTAAACGGGCTCACCTAGAGCAGGTTGGATGGGAAGGCGGCCAGGTGGGCTTTGGATATCTCAAGGGAAGGAGATATTGAATAAACACTTGATTTTTCAGTCAGCTAGACATGAAGTACGTGTTCACAAGTTTTTCTTTAGCAGCTACACGGCTCAGAAACAGAGATGGAAAACCAGAATCGATAGGCATGTGTTGTTGTGGCAGTTTTCCTGTTTTTTTTCCTCTTGGTTTGGAAGCTGTGGTGTTGATAATACATTTACTGATAGTGGGGGAAGTGCAGGAGTTGTATCTTGAATACAGGCAACTACAGCAGTTAACCTTGATTTTTTTTTTCCCCCCTCTCAAAGAGCCATTGGAATCCCAGCAGTGTCTTGCAACACCAGCCTAGTTTGTTGGCAAGCTGTGAGAACGGGCATAGAGACTGCTCTTGGACCTTGTTGCTTTGCCAGGCTGGTGGCTGCTGGGGATCCAGCACAGGAGGAAACCCAACAGCTGTGGTGTTTCTGCACTAAGCAGCGGGTTATGATGGCAATTTTGGTGTTTTGAAGGCTGATTTCTTGCATGTGGGGCTGGGGGGGACCATGCATCCCTCCAGAAAGGATGCTATGCTGCCCATTCGAGGCAGGGATAAGGGCTGAGCTCCCACTGCCTCAGTTCTTCTTGCACCTTTTGTGTTTGTACTTGCATCCTCTCGGGAGAGGACAATTAGCATCTCAGAAATGGGGTGAGTTGGGGGATTTTGGCTACAGAGGAACATGGTTGCTGCCATCGTTCCCCGAACACAGCTGGCCTGACAGGGCCTGCTATGTATTTCTTTTCCAAGCAGAGCAGTGTTTGGCCTCTCGTAGCCTAGATATTTTGGGGAAAAAAACTTTCATCTTCTCAGATTAGTTTATTCACTTGAACCTCCTGTTTATGCTGCAAAATTTGTCTTTTGCATAGGGAAATAAATCCACCTTGATTTTATCTTAAAGCAGTTTGAAAACCGTGACCTTTGCACACCATATACATTACTATCCCAACACCAAAGGAGTATGGAGGCCTAGCTGGGCTTGTTTTTCTCTTCAGTTACTCATTTCTCTGAACCGTGAATTCACAGAAAACTTTATTAGGAAATTTGTTGTTGTGAAAAACTGCTTGAAGTTGTTGTCAGTGTATTTTCTGAAAAGTGACCTCTGTGGCTTTCCCACAGCACAAAGGATATCCCCGTGGCTAATTTCATCATGCATGAAATCCACTGTAGGAGAAACATCGAAGTATGTCGCTGCTGCAGTGAGTCAGTCCCAAAGTCTGAAATGAAGAACCACATGGAATCTGAGCATGGGCAGGTGAGAAACAAAGTCCACCTCCAAAATTGCCGACTTCTGTGGCAATTAATCTAACAAGGTCTCTTTATTGTAGGTGACCTGCAAGTGTAGGATGAAGATAGAAAAAAGTCTCTTGAAGGATCATGAGGTTGGTGGACTTTATATTATTAGACACTGGGAAGATACACTGTGGTGTTTCCAAGCACTGATTCCAGAGCCTTTCTGTCAGCCAAGACTGTGATTCCAGCCTGTGATTTCTGCCTCCTTTATATTGAATTATGCTTTCAAAATTCACACCCTCTGAGGGGATTCCCAACCACCTTGGTTGGAAGGTGCTTTAAAGTACTGGAGCCTGCTCAGGCCTTCATATCAAAGGAGTATCTGTGGTAATTGGTGATTTTGTCCTTATTGGCAATTAAGATGGAGAATGGCACAGTATTTCAGAAGTACACGATAGGATTGGCTTTGACTTTTCTCATTCCTCTAACGTTACGCGTTTCTGACTCTGCTGCGTGTTTTAGTAACTCATTATGTCCAAACAGACTTTATAAATAGCTTGTAAAATAAACTAAAATAGGACCCAGTGGGATTTTCTGAATCCACTTGATTGCTGTCACAGGCAGTCTTGTCAGAAATGTCAGTATCTTCCCTTCCTGTGGGCTCGATTTCAAGGCAGCTCTGGAAGGGCCACCTAATTCTGCTTATGGCTGAGGGAAAATGGATTCTCTTTGGAGAGTGTTCAAACCCCTGAAAGTAGTTTATCCTGCATCTCTGTGTGTAGTGCTTGTAGTTGTTTGTAAAGCAGGTGATGGTGTGTAGCTGCAGCATCTGCAATTGCTACATCCATTTCACCTCTGTTTAACCCTTTTGGAAGGGCACTGTGCCTGTCATTCAGGGTAGGGCAAAGCACACCTGCAAACACTTCTTGGTGAGTGGTAAACGTGCTGTAAGTCTGTTCCCTAATAGGACACACACAAATGTGCTTTTTAGCAGCACTTGATGAAATGGGATTAGTACTGGATGTCAAGGCTGTATCTAAAAGCTGACTTCAAAAAGCACTGTGTGAATCTGCTGCCCGAGCCGTGCAGATTTACAGAAAGAAGCGTTCTGAGTGTGGGGAGTGCCTCAGCTGGGGTGTTTATGACTACACAGGTTACACAACAGGTTGTTCTTGCGTTTCTCACAAAGTATCTTATTCCAGGCTATTCTTTTATGTAGCTTGGGATCTGCCTAAAGGAACAATAGACGGCTCAACTCTTGAGCAAACTGAGAACCTCCCTTTTCCACCTTTGCCTCAGCCTCCCATATGTGAAGAGTAACCCCCCTTTCTTCCTTCCAGGCGTCGGCCTGCCCTCTGCGCCCTGCCCTCTGCCAGTACTGTGACATACAGCTGGCTTTCAACAAGCTCCAGGACCACGAGATCTACTGTGGAGCCAGGACTGAGAGATGTGGTGGGTGCGGCCGCAACGTCATGATGAAAGATCTGAAAGAGCATCCTCAAGTCTGCGGGCAAGAGGAGAAACAAGTGAGAGGGAGCAGGAGGGCGCCTCGCCTTGAGGAGGAGGATGCAGATCTGTGTGCCCTTCGAGACATTAGAAACAGGCTGAGATCAGGTAACTCTGCTGGACCTTGGTGGAGAATGCCCAGGGTGCTAGAAAAGCAGGTCTACAGCAGCTGGGGTGGGAGACAAGACACTTTAAGGACATTAGTGGGGGGGAAAAGTAAATGTTTCACCAGCACAAAGAAACCAAAAGCGAGGTAAGGCATAGAAAAGAGTAATGATTAGCTTTTAATTTGACATTTGGCAGCTGATCCCAAGTATAAAGGTTTGTAATTGCTTTATGTGAAAATACTGAATCATGAAAGCTCCAGAGGCCCCCTGAGTGGGAGTGTATTACTGTGGAATAGAACTGCAGAGGCCTGAGCCAGCTAAAGACGGGGACTGCTGGGGTACCTGGTGTGAAAACCCAGTTCACTGCCTGTTCCTTTGTCTCAAAGCATTAAGTACAGCTTAAAACTTGGAATTTTTTTAAAACTGGAGTTGTTTGCTCACTGCAAATTCTGTCTGGTTTGGTTCAGCATCTGCACCCCTCTCTCCTTTTAGTTCAGTAGAAGGGGAGGTGAGGTCTGGATGTGGGTTCACTTGTGAAGCGCTGGGCATTTCTGCAGTACCATCTTGCAGGGACATTGTTGGGACTATTGTCAATGCCCCTGCTCTTTCCTAAACCTCTCATCTCTCACCTCCACATGCAGGGGCTCATGTCACTCTTAAGACATGGTCTTTCCATGAGCTCTTGGCTGAACCCGTGCTCTGCTTTGTCCTGGGGGTCACTCAGCGGATTTAACACGGTGGAATACTAAATTACAGTCTCTGGTGTAGAAGAGTGCCCAGCTTGTAGAAATAACTCCAGGGTTTAGTGAATAAAGCTGAATAATCTGGAGAGCTGTAACTGCCAAAGAGTGCTCACAAATAGTATTTTTAAGCACGTGTAAGCTGTGTTTAAAATTCTCCTGCAATCGCTCCAAGTGAAATACCAGAGAGACTTGAGACAGGCCAGCACGGGTGAGGAGCACTCGGCCTCTCCTCAGGCACCCTCAGGTGAGTCTTGGGCCCTGTTCTGGAGCCTGGTTTTCCTTTCAGTGTAGCTCTCCTGCCAGAGAACGTTCCCTTGTTCTTCTGTAGGTGTATAATCCCCACTGTTGTCAAATGGAGTATCATTAAAAGGAGTTTGTTTCCCTGTCGATACACAGAAAAAACAAAGCTGAAGTGTGTTCCAGTGTGTAAAAGGGATGAGATTACAGTATTTTAATTGGACTTTATTCACAGTGTAGGTCACAGAAGGTTCCTCTGTGACTTTGTAAAGCTCCCAAGAAGCTGAAGTTCAAGCTTTTGGAATAAGAACAATGACTTTCTTCCCCTCCCACCCCCCCTTTTTTTCCTTATTAAGACCAAAAATAGGATGTTCTCCTTCCTCCTGAATTTGATACGGGTGTCCTTCTAGGCTTTGAAATGCTGACCTCCATGAGTGTCCTCACGCGCGGGTGTGAAAGCCTTGTGGTGGAGCTGGTTTAATGGGCAGAAGGGATCTGCTTCTGGGGGGTTTAATGTTCACTCTGATGATATTTCTCTTTCGAAGAGGATGAGCTGGAGCAGTTGGAGAGCAATGAAAATGCTCATTCTGCACTTTGGGAAGAGTGGAGCCCTGACTTGGACTACGTGTTGGCCCTCAGCCTACAAAACGAGAACTGCCCTCGCAAAAACACTGCGGCTGAAATTCCCAGTGACTTCTGGGAGAACTACTACACCGGAGAGTCTGTGCCATCAGCCTGTCTGAACGAAGCAGACGAGTCAAATATCTTCTCCTGTGACTCTTCAGTGTCTTTCAGCACATCAAACCAGCTAAAAAGTAAATATAAACTCCCTTGTGGGTGGTTGATTCTTGTTTTTCCTTGACATCTGGGGGAAGGGAGAAGGAAAGAGGATTCTTGGGTTGGGGATGTCGAGGGTTATCTGGGTATTTCCAAATGAGTCTCCTTGAGGCTTCCCCCAAATCATTGTTAGATAATTGATACTCAGGAGATTAGACTCTGCATGAGTACCGTTTTTCCTTCCTTTCTTGAATTTTATCTTCCCCTCCCTCAAAACTTAGCAATGTTAGCATTTAAAAGAGTGGATTTCAAAGAGCTATTACTCAAGCAAGACAGCAAGGGAAGAATGGTTGGACTTGATGATCCCAAGGGTCTCTTCCAACCAAACTGATTCCTATGAAGGAATAAAAGCTCTAGTGAGTGTCTGACCTTGATCTATGGTGAGACCTTCGTAACCACTTTCCCTTTGAGGTAAACAGGAGGGGAGGATCTGGGGGAGACCTGAAGTGCCAGCTGATCTTGAGAGGAGAAATGGTACTAAAGGATTCATTGAAGGCTTTTTTACCAGACCATTCAATATATCTTGGCCCCCAAACTGTTGTTCTCGGTGTGGGTGATGTGATTTTGCTGATGTGAAACCCGACAAGTGGGACTGGAGTAACTATTGCCGTAGCGTTTGCCGTGGGTGCCGTCCCGTGGCACAGCACGGGGCTCTGCTGCTCAGGAGTTCTGTAGATAAGCTGATCCAACCCTACCAGACCTCTCATGGAAGAGGATATAACCTTTACTTACTTTGCAGACGAGGAGATCATCATGTTGCCGTGTGAATTTTGTGAGGAGCTCTACCCTGCCGAAGATCTGATTCTTCACCAGGTTTAGTACTTTCTTCTATCGTGTTTTCCAGGGGGTTTGCAGTAAAGACTTTCTTGTGCTACCGTGACTGAACACGGGCACTGAGTCTGCCCTTTTTGCAAAGCATGGTTTCTGCAGTCCATCTGTGCTCAATGGGACAGCTAATCTTTCTGTGTTCTCGCATAACAGACAGGTTGTAACCCAGCAAGTGCCTTTGCCTCGTTCAGTAAAAGAAGTTCTCCAAATCCACAAGAATACGCAGGTCTGCGTGCTGTTGGCTCCAAGGGCTGGAGGTCTCTCTCTTCATCCCAGCCCCAAGCTGCCCAGGCAGAAGGAGATATTATGATCCCATGTGAATTTTGTGGAATCCAGCTCGAAGAGGAGATGCTCTTTCATCATCAGGTACAACCCAGAGCATGACCTGTTGTATCGCATCCAGTCGTTCAGGATCTGTGCCAAGTCCTGCAGCCTCTTGTTGTGGGAGGTTTCAGGAATCCAAGTGGCTGTCCCCTGTGTCAGATCTTCCCAAACAAAGCCTCTTGGGTCCCACCTAAGATGTTGTGGGTCTTGCTGAGAAATAACCATTGTTTTTGAAAGCCTTTATAACAAAAGCTACATGAAAGGCCCTGAAATTGCACAATATAAACGTTTGACTTATACATAAAAGTTCTGTTGAAACCAGGATGTATGAATCACAGCTGAGGTGGGAGAGGAATGCAAGCATGTGAGCTCTGCAGGAGAGGAATTAGGGAACTCGGACTGTGAATCTCAGAGAGGGTGGAATGTCTTAGAGGGTGCGTGTAAAGAGAGAGAGGAAGGGTGAGAGCGGGGACGTTTCTCAGTCTTGGCCCAAGGGGGAAGTGTGAAGTGTCTGGTGCTGCAGAGGAGTCACCAGGGTGTTCTATAGAATTCTATAGAACCATAGAATTGCCCAGGTTGGAAGGAACATTTAAGATCATCTAGTCCAACCATCAACCTAACTCTGATAAAAAAGACATCACTAAACCGTGTCCCTGAGCATCGTGTCAACCCGACTTTTAAATCCCTCCAGGGATGGTGCCTCAACCCCTCCCCTGGGCAGCCCAGTCCAAGGCTTGATAACCCTGTCAGGGGAAAAATTCTTCCTAATATCCATCCTAAGCCTCTCCTGGCACCACTGGAGGCCTTTTCCTCTTGTCCTATTGCTTGTTACTTGGGAGAAGAGATTGACCTGACCCTCAATGCAACCTCCTTTTAGGGAGTTGTAGAGAGCAATAAGGTCTCCCCTCAGCCTCCTCTTCTCCAGGCTGAACACCTGAGGTGTTCCCTCAGCTGCTCCTCATAAGATTTATTGTCCAGACCCCTCACCAGCTCCATTGTCCTTCTCTGGGCCCTTCTATACATCGCTCCGATACCACCCATACTGTACCAACAACAGGTCTTGGTGCTGCCAAAGCTGTTCCTGCTTTCAGAGGGCTGAGCAGACCCCAGCTCGACCACCTGGTGCTTTCCTGCCCCTCTCCACCTGCAGAGCAGCTCTGGGGAGCCCGCTGGGCCTGGAAGAGGCAGCGCTCTGGACTTCACAGCTGCTGTGGAGGGGTGATGGAAACACCGAGCTCGGTCAGTTTCTGCTTCACAGCAGGAATGGGGAAGCGAATGGTTCTCACAGCCCTGATGGACAAACTGGTGAAGCTGCCGTTTGTTTGTTTTTCTGAGGCCTTTCCTCTCCTGGGTGACAGGAAAAATCAGTACTAAATGAGATCTGGTGAAACTTCACAGCTTATCCTGTGCCAAAGAGTCCTGCTGGGCACTAAGGAGCAGTCCCATCTGTGTCCGATCACAGCTGGCTGTTGGAAGAGTTTTCTGGTTTCTTTCTCTCCTGAGCTGTTCTGGAGGTGCAGGAGGCAAAGGCTGCTTTCCCCACCGGCTTCTGCTTCTTTTGGGGGTGTGTGTGTACAGTGATTGGGACTCGTTAAGAATTAGCAATGAATTAGAGCTGAGTTGCAGCAATACAGTTTGTTTGCAAACACCCTGGGTATAAAGCTGTGTGTTCCAGGTGGAATCCCTGGTAGTGAACAAAGGCAACAAGTGGTCTCCTTTCTGGTCCTTGTTTTTTGTTTTGTGTCCCGTGGGTTTCTGTCATCTTGTTTTGATGCTCTTGATAATTGACCTGAAGAAAAACTTGTCTTCATAACCAGGATGGCCAACAGGGGCAGAACTACTTGGAAACCATTTTTAACTTGATGTGTGTCCTTGGATTGGGTTGTTATGATGGCACCGATACCAGGGGGTTGATCATGGTGACAGTGAGGGTACATCAGGGCTGCTTTCCCCATGCTGGGGCCTGGCTCTGGGTGGTTTTGGGGCGTGAGAGGCAGAAGCTGAAGGAGGGATCATCTGGTTGGGGGCTGGTGGTGAGGCCCCAGGTACAGGCTGGGTCTGGTCACCAGCTCGTGCTGCCAGTTCCATTTTCACTTGGGTCCTGTGGTGGCTGTTGATGGTTCCTGAGCTCTGTGTGAGAGACAAGGGGCTTCAGAAGCGACAAGGGGGGTGTCAACAAGCCATTCCCTGCCGCCTCTTCCCTCACAGGTTTCCTGCTCCCCTGAGCCCTCCTGCAGGGGGACACTCTGCAGTCTTTTTTACAGGAATGAGTTGGTCTGAGCTGTCGTTTCAACACTCTCCTTTGTGTTTCACTTCAGCACCACTGCGACCTGCGCCCGGCCAGCCCCGCAGGCGGCTTCCCAGCCCGGCAGCTGCTGGCTCCTCAGGCCACCAGGGAGAGAAGAGACTCGCCAGAGCTGGCTCGGAGGCGAATCAGGCATCAAGGTGTGGGCGAAGCACAGACTCAAACACACACACATGCTTGTCCTTTACATTTGCAGGAACACTCTGCGTGTTCCAAGCTCAATCGATGTCACCTTGTCCTGTCTCCAAAACCTAAAAATCTTCACTCCTCTACCATTGGTCTACTTTTACTCAAGAAAGATTAAAATCACTGAAACTTGATTTCCTTCAAGCTCTTGGTTATGAAGCCTTGTGATGCATTTACTCTCCCTGCTAAGCGCTGTGTCCTTGTCCTTGCAGGAGATGTTTCTCCTCAGTGCATAGAAGGCTTTGGGCAGCAGAGGCTCAGCTGTCCTGCAGGAGGGACCAATTTACTGAATAATATGGCAAACATGAGGAACGCACCGCTCTCCTCGTCAGCCAGAGCCAGCGATGCTCCCGAGGCCAGAGGGAAGCCCAGGAAGGTGATGGGCAGCGAGGGGAGACCGAAGGCCAGAGGTGTGAGTGAATCTGCAGGTGGGACAACGCCACGTGTGAGACCTGCTCACAGCGTCCATTCAGAAGCCTTCACTTCCAGCTTCTCGAGAACTTCTACAGGTCAACCAAGGTACCACCTTCTGCTTCCAGCAGCCAGGCTGGGGCTGCCCTAAAGCAGAAGGGAGCAGTGACACTCTGGGGGGTTTTGCTCTGCTGAAAGTGGGGACACGGCCGTCAGCCTGGTGCATTCTGACCTTCAGCAGTCCAGCAGCAGCAGTGACAACTCCAGGCCAGTCCTCTGCCCCGTTTCCTTGTGGGTGCAGATCTGGATTCCCTCCTCTTTGCCCGGGGCTGAAAGGGTTCTTGATTCAATTTGATTTGGCTGCTGCTTCTCTGGGTTTCAAGGAGGAAACTTGGGCTTTTAGATCAAAACAGAATGGACAAAATGGACTGGGAGAACATGGAGGACAATGCCATTATCTCTCCATTGTAGCGCTCCCATCTTTGCTTTTTGAATTGGATCTGGTTCTGCTGCTGCAAAAATACCTGGGTCAGGGTTCAGGGGGACATTGAAGGGCCTTCCTGGACCTTCTGGAGTCTCCCTGGTGTGAAGGGCCTGGGTTTGTTCAGTGGGAGGAGCACTGATATCAGTAGGCTGCTTCCTCCAACAGTGTCCCTGTTCTTCCCCAGCACCAGCAGCGCAGGAGGGAGGAGCCGGGGGGCGGCGGACGTTCCAGTGGGCTTCAGGCGCAGGAGCACGAAGGTAAGGCCGGGAGCGGGGCTTCGCTCTGCGGGGTGGGACCCAGACACCTCTGCTGGCAGGGACGGTGCTGGCCAGTTCCCCTCCAGCCTGCAAGGGCTGGGCCAGGACAGAGACCTGGGTTTACAGACCTTCCCAGTAAGGTTTGTCAGCGAGGGCTCTTTGAAACCAGCATTTTTGCTTTTTTCTTCCTCTTCCCTTTAGGCCAAAGCCCAGGGTGCAGCGTCCGAGCCCCGGGGGGAGAAGTGAGCCCCCACTTAGGGAAAAATACCCGCCTTGAGCCCCCTGCACAGTCCCGGGCTGCTTCATCCCAGTGCAAGTCCAGTCCTCCCTCTCCCTCTCCCTCTCTCTGCCATTGATGATTTTCTATACAGTTAGTTTTTTATAGCCAGGGATCACTCTCTCTGTATTTTTAACGTGTGAGACTCCACTACAGGTTTTTACCTCTGCGATCGCCAGCCGGAGGCAGCAGCTCCCCCTCTGCCCTGGCACCACCCGGGGTTGTTTCTGCACCAGCTTCCTGTGACACCCGGTGTCGGGGATGGTGGTGACGTACGTGGTGTGTCTCAGGGGGGGTGATGCCACAGGTCCCTCAGGGGCTGGAGGGCTCCGTCCCTCGAGCTGCTTGTCCTGGGTGTTCCCAGTGCCCAGGACGTGGAGGGGAGGATTGTCAGGGGATGAGCCCCGAGCCCATGGCTGGTTCAATGCTTTTTAACGCTGTGTTAGTCCAGGCTTTTTAAATTCCTTGGAATAAACTTTATCTGATGTCCCCAACCGTCACGGAGTGAGTCTGGTACCTGAAGGGAGGGGATGGAGGGGACAGTCACCACCCGGCCCAGGCAGAGGGCAGTGGGCTCCATTCCTTTGTGTTCCACTGCTATTGCCTTCATTAGGACTCTGTTAATTTGCTTTATGAGCTGGTTGCAGCCCATAATATACAGGCTGGAGGCGGGGGGGACGGGACAGCTCTTAGCTAATGGCTGCTGGCATCAGGCTAATTAGCTGGGCACAGCAGCTGGGTAATTACCCACTCACACTGCCAGGCCCAGGCTGGTGCTGGGGGCTCTGGTGCTGCCCCAGCCCCAGGGAGCAGCGGTTGGAAGAAAAGCCCTTTGACAGAGGCTTCCCCCAACCGTGAGGGGTTAATGCTGCAGGAAAAGCAGAATAAGGGTATTTTTAAAAAGAGGTAGGAAGCAGCTGGAGAGGGGGTGTTTGTGTTTGTGTGTGTGTTTCTGGGGAATTCCTGGACAAGAGGTGGGAATGGGGAAGGCGAGCAGGAGGCCTCATTCAGGGACTGTTGGGGTGGAGGACAAGGAGCTCTGGAGCCAANTGTTTGACAACTCTTTCCAGCCCCAAATAAGGACACGGACCCGCTGAAGGGATACCAGGAATCTCCTTTATGCAAGAGTACACGGTTTGGCCAAGAGCACTTAACAGGGTAATGCTGTGTACGGGACCCCCATGGACACACACCAAGCGTAGAACTAACACCCAGCTCCAGAGTTTTGCCATTGTTTAGTATAATTGGTTTTTACATTCTGAATGAATAAAAATATATTTATTTAAAAAAAAAAAATCATCACAATCCAATCTTTGCTTTGACAAACGAGCCGATTACAGACAAGGTCCAGTTCAGTTAAAGCACAAGGAAGTAATGATGATTAGAAAAGCTTTAATTAAAAGGCCATTTGAGCTACAGTTGAAGCACTGCAGCCCCTCCTTCCTCATAACGTGGAAAAAAAACCCCAAATGAACCCAAAAAGCCAAAAAAAACCACCCCAAAACAAACCCCCCCACCCCCTCCACAACTCCCTTCTCTGGCGGGGCTCACCCCCCTCTCCAGCAGAACACCCAAAGCGGATGAAGGTTACTTACTGGTGTGACCTTTTCCTGTAGAAGCAGCGTCGTTTACACGGCGAGGTGTAAACAGCAGCGACCAAAAGTCTGGTGTTTGTCATCATAAATAATTCACTGTAATAAATAACGCATCAAGTCACTTTACAGCACGCTTTGCAGGGCCAGGACGCAGTGAAGCCCCGCTCTGCCGGGCTCCCTGGCAGGAGCAGCCAGCCATTAGCAGCAGTTTCCTCCTCACAGTTGTGTCAGAGCCCGGGAAACGCCGGCCACAGCCCGGCCCCGAGGGACCCACCAACATCCCTGGTCTGTCCCTTCCGCCTCCTCTTTGGGAACAGACCAGCTCCCACCGTTGCTCCTGCCGGGCTGTGCCCTCGGTCCCTGTGACTCCAGGTGTGTTTGCGCTTCCTCCCGGCTCTCCCTCGGCTCCATCTGTGCTTCCACCAGGAAACGGACCGGAGTCAAGAGCGAAGGTCCTTCCCAGGCGGGTCTGGTCCCTCGAGGCGCAGCGTTGGGCAAGGGCTGCCGAGACTCTGAAGGCAACAACCACCTCTGCAGCCGTTTGCAGCCGCGTTCCCCCACTCGCTCCCAGCGCAACAGGAACATACACGCTTGGGGAGGCTTCTCTCTCCTACTCACATTTCGTATCTCCCAAGTACCACACACTCATCCTTCCCAATATTCACAAGAATATACAATAAATACAGCTTTTCTGGTTCCCGTGGCCACGGGGACAGGCCCAAGGAGCTTCTGCTGACTTCTGCAGAGACACCCCACGGAACCCCCACGGTCCAGCGGAGACCTTCCCGTGCGGCAGCCACCGGAGCACAGGGGACGGGCAACGCTGCCCCTGAGCTGGGTGCTGGCACTTCACTGAGGGGTAGCACCGAGCGGAGCAGCACGGCAGCACTTCCTGCCTCTGCCCTCGGGGTCCCGACCCCAGGGGTGACACTCACCCTGCCGGGTTCCCGGCCACCAGCAGCAGCGACGTCGGGCTTTAAACACAGCCCTGCTTTAAACACAGCCCCTTGGAGGGCAAGCGCTGGCGCAGGAGGGAAGGGAGACACAAGGTGGTGGCATGTCCTTTGGGAAGGTGGTTCAGCCCCTGCAGAAGGTCCACCTGGAGAACTGCTCTCTCTCCACACTCTGCGACTGTCTCTCCAAACCAACACAGAAGCTCTAACCTCAGGTGTGTAACTTTGCACCTTCCCTCCCCACCACCTCCTCCTCCTCTTGGGTATCACGTTCCCAGGATAATTTGCTCTTAGATCAAAGACCATTTTTGAGTACAAAAACGAGTTTACAGGTGTTTAACCGCACCCCCAGCATTCGGAAGTGGGATAAAGTCACAGACGATGGAGCTTGAACTGGGGGAATCTCACACCAGACAGAGAGAAGCCGGTTTTGTTTCTGCTAATATTTTAATGGCAATAAATTATCTCATTACTCAGCAGAGCAGACATTCAAGAACATCTAGGGCAAGAACCCAACTGAATTACGGCCCTTTCACTGTTCTTTCAGTTATAAAGCTCCCTAAGTCGGAAGCGTCGAGCTGAAACCCCGAGTTAAGGGTGGTGGCTCTCCCGTGTGCTTGCTTCTAATTGAAAGAGTCACAAGGAAAGGGGTGGGACCGTGACCATGCAGTTTGGCAGCGCCTTTCTCCGCTCCAAAACTCAAGCAAGTGCTTAGAAACGCGGCGTGGTGCCCTGCCAGCCGCAGGCGAGGCACCGTGCCCCGCTCCCGGGGGTGCCAGCAGCACCCCCCTTCCCCTGCACCCACCCCTTTCCTGCCTTTTTTGTACTCAAAAACGTTCCAGGAGAGAGCGACCTCCGAGCCTTCACCTCCGAGCGCTCCCTGGGCTCCTTGCTCGTGTGTGGCGTTCGCCCGGGCGATACCGTCCTAAATTACAAAATTAGAAATGTACATGTTTAAAGGGTTTCCATTTCTGCTTTGTTGTTGTGGTTTGGTTGTTGTTTTTTTTTTTGTCAAAATTAAATTATAGACAAACTGGTCTTTACTAAACTATCCTACAAATATTCCACAAACAAGGCAGCAAAAGCACCAGTCCACCACGAAGTCTACGAATACAAAATGGAAGTCTTCCAGTAATTACTGTAACGGGAACACAAGTTCAGAAAATAAATTAACCTCCAGCTCCTCACACAGTGTTACAGGAGGGGTTTGTGTTGGGTTTTGTTTGTTGTTTTGTTTTGTTTTGTTTGTTTTTAATGTGAATCCAAGGGTTTCCGTCACCGGCGGAGTCGTGGAAGAATCCGGTCACCTCTCGGCGTCCCCTGGGCCCCCTCAGCCGCTGAGCGGGTCCTCCCGGTAGTGGATGGCGTACCGCAGCTTCTCCAGCATGATGTCCAACGAGGAGTACTGGGGCAGCTTGATCATGAACATGCACGTCTCCACGCGGATGTACCGCGAGTCCGGAGCGCCTGCGGGGGAAGCGGCGGCAGGGGGGCTGTGAGCGCACCCTCCGCTCCCCACCCGCCTCCTCCCAAAAGCCTCCCCCCCAACCAAAAAGCATCCAACTAAGAAGGTTCCTCCTGAGCCCCCACCAACACCCCTGGGCTGCTCAGCCGCTCCTCAGGCCCGGCTTTTCCCATCATTTTAAAAGCACAGGAGGCAAACGCTACACAAAGCCTCTTACCCCACCCTAAAGGATAAGGTTTTAAGTCATAGGAATCATATAGGTTGGAAGAGACCCTTGGGACCATCCAGTCCAACCATCAGCCCCACTCTACAAGTTCTCCTCTACACCAGATCCCTCAACACCACATCCAATCTACTCTGAAACACAGTCAGGGATGGGGACTCCACCACCTCCCTGGGCAGCCCATTCCAGGATCTGACCACTCTCTCTGTGAAAAACTCTTTCCTAATGTCCAGCCTAACCCTACCCTGCTGCAGCTTGCAGCCATTCCCTCTCCTTCTACCGCTCATTGCCCGTGAGAAGAGAGAGACCAGCACCAACCTCTCTCCAATGCCCTTTCAAGCAGTTGTAGAGAGGGATGAGGTCTCCCCTCATCACTCTCTTAAATTCAATTTTTACATAGTTTAAACCCAGGTCCTCTCTCTTATTCGCAGCCATAACTACCTGCCTCCCCTCCATCGCTCCTGCATTCAATACCTGCTCAAATGAAAACCGGGGGACCCAGGAGCTCGAACCCCAGTGGGAGCAGAGCGGATTCTCTGCCGTAGCAGACAGGGGGGGGCCGGGAGGGGAATGTACCTGCGGCTCCGTCAGGGGGCGCTATTTTCATGGGGTACGGCGGGACGTGGGCGGTGTCAGGGCCCCCGTCTTTGCAAGGGCAGGTGAAGGGGATCCGCTCCTGGTTACAGGCAAACTTGATGAACTTGCAGAGCTCCTCCTGAGTGAACATCTCCAGCGCGCTCCAGAAGAACTCGATGTGCTGATCCGTCTCCATCAGACCCACCTGGTACATGGTGTGTGCCTGCGAGAGAGAAGGCAAAGCGTCTGCGCCTGCTTTCCTCTCCCTTCACAGACCTTCCCCACTGACACACCGAGGGGACAGAAGGGGAGGGGTAACTCCACCTCCCCTCCCGGAGTTCTTTCCAAAATCATTAGGAATTCAGCCACGGCAGAGCGTTAGGATACATGGGTTTGTATCCTTTTAGCCCATCTCCTCCTGCCGCAGCCTGGTCTGGGAGCCTCCCCTGCAGCACCGGTACGGTACCGCGCTGCTCGGTTCGGTGCACAGGACTGGGGCAGATCAGCATCGCTGCCTGTAAAGGAAGCCCAAAACTAGGGTAACCCCCACAGTAGAGAACGTCCTACAACTTCTGACACTAGAGAAGAGCTCTTCTGATGGCCTAATTCTTACAGTAACCAAATGAAAATATTGAGGACCAGCAGATGTCTGTTACAGATTAACTGTAGATTTTCAGAATTTATCCTGAATTCAGTGGGGGTGATGTCTCTTCCAGCCCTCACCCCGAGAGGCAAATATTTCCCAAGTCTCAGTAAAATGGAGGTAGATTTAAAATGTGATGTTACAAAGTAAATTCATTATTCCTCTCTGGAACAAGCCCCATGCCCAGTACTTCCTCTATCCAGTGAAATCTTAAGTTTCCTTGGGGGTAAAAGGGGTGTCCCAGGAGAGGCCAGTGCTCCCCAGGGACCATCCTGCCTGTATCAAAAGCAGAAGGGTCTCCTCGAACACCTTCCACCTGGGAGGGTAAGTTGTTTTGCCAAAGCAGATGCAGTTCATCCCACCTTAAGGAACTCCAGGTTGATGTATGGAAGCCCACATGTCCTCAGCTCCATCTCCAGAGGGGTCAGGGTAGTCAGAAGCTGGAGGGGAATGATGGAGCCAAGCCCAGCACGCACGGCGGTCATGCACTCCGGAGTCTGCAGCTCCCGCATCCTCAAGCTCCGGATGGCAGTGGCGTACACATCCTTGTTCTCCCACCTGCAAGGGCAGGGGTTCAGGACAAGAAGAGCCTTCTCTCACTCAGACTGATACACACAGGAGGGATTTATGGGGAGATTCTTGCTCTTGAATAATCCAGAGTGAGCGTTAAGCCCTTTGCATCCTGACGCTTCCCAGTTTAATTCCACCTTCCTCAGCTTTCTTCTTCCTCCCTCCCGCCTGCCCATCTCTCTAAGCCTCCTGACCAGGGGTGTTCACTGAAGGCCAGGAGCAGCTGAGGAGCTCCTCAGCTCTGCCTCTCACAGAACAAGAGGCAGTAAATAGCACGATCCTGTCAACCTGTAAAGCTTTCCCGGATCGCTCCAGCCTTCAGCTTGTTACAAAAGCATTGCTGGAGAGCCCAGCGCTTGAAAAATGACTCCAGAGATCATTTCCCATGTAACCCAGTGCAACAACCTGCCAAAAAAGCCAGTACTTACCCCACTGGGATGTGCCTGCCCCTGGGACAGAGCTCCACTTCCTCCCCAGTCATGGTCAGGTAGGTGAATTTGCAGCACGGCTTGTTGGGACAGTCAGGGCTCTCCGTTGCCAGATGCTGAGAAGCGATTTCTGCGCAAAGAGCTTCCAGCTCTGTCTCATCGTTAATCTGTCACAGAGCACAAGGACAGGATCTGGTGACCACCAGGTTGCAGGATGTTGGTTTTGTGACTCATTCAAGGTATCACCACAGCGTACAAAGCACACTCCTAATTGCTTTGGTGGGTTATTTTCTGGTTTAGCACCACCAAGTTCCAGTAAACATGTCAGAAGCCTTAATTCCACCGTGCCTGGCAGCAGAAGAGACCAAGCAGCTTTTCCAAGCCCTCAGGAAGGAAAGTCCTGCACCCATAAGATCATAGAATCACTTAGCTTGGGAGAGACCCTTGGGATCAGAGTCAAACCATCAGCCCCACTCTACAAAGTTCTCCCCTACACCAGATCCCCCAACACCACATCTCATCGACTGAAACACATTCAGGGATGGGGACTCACCCCCTCCCTGGGCAGCCCAGTCCAGGCTCTGACCACTCTTTCTGGGAAGAATTCTTGCCTCATGTCCAGCCTAAACCTACCCTGCTGCAGCTTGAAGCCATTCCCTCTTATTCTATTGATAATTACCTGTGAGAAGAGACCAGCACCAACCTCTACAATGTCCTTTCAAGCATTTGTAGAGAGTGATGAGGTCTCCCCTCAGCCTCCTCTTCCTCCAACTCAACAGTCCCAGCTCCCTCAATTGTTCCTCACAAGATTTATTCTCCAGGACTTTCACCAGTTCCATTGCCCTCCTCTGCACTCACGCAAGGTGTGGCCTCACCAGTGCTGAGCACAGGGGGACAATCACCTCCCTGCTTCGGCTGGTCACACCATTTCTAATACAAGCCAGGATGGATGCCACTGGCCTTCTTGACCACCTGGGCACACTGCTGGCTCATGCTTGTCAACCAGCACTCCCAGGTCCTTTTCTGCCAGGCAGCTCCAGCCACACTGCCCCAAGCCTGAAGC
>VZTM01024238.1:356693-402161 GCA_013400555.1 Jacana jacana | reverse complement strand
CCTGTGAACATCAGTATAGGGGCAAGGGGTGCACTGTCTCTGTGCAAGCTGTGCAGAATAAGCAGAAAAAGCAGAGATATCTAAACCTTTCGAGCTGTGGGAAGTTTCTGAAATACAGCCTGGACATGCAAAGCCAGGTTTGCTACAGAGTGGGTCTGGAAGGAAATGAGCTGCTTTCCTACCTTGTGGATATTCCTAAGAAGGAACTACCCCGACTACTGTAAGGTCTTTGAGCCATGAACTTTATCTTGTTTCTGTAACAGATCTACTGGACAAAAGAGGAGGACATGAAATATGCACTGAACAGCCAGTGTCTTATTCTACTGTTAATGGAGCTGACTGTGCCAGTGACATTCCTTGAGTAATGCCAGCAGAATATGACAGGACTTGGTTTGGGATGGACAATCTCTAAACCAGGCAATTGAACCAGAATTGCTCAAAGCAAACTTTGACCAGGAGTCTTAATTCCGCCTCATTTTGCAGTTCTGGCTACTTTGGGCATCTGCAGTGTCACGTAAAGTGCAACAGGGGATTCATCAACGGGCATTCTCAGGGTTATCAGGCATGAGGCCTGTCTGGTTGGATGTACTAACAGGGGCTGCTGGCCTGAAGCATCTCTCTGGAGCGCCACCTGAACGTGTCCTGCTGTTCAAACACATGCATTCAACGAGAGAAAAGCAACTTCATTCCTTGCATTGAGATATCCCACCTTGTTCTTATTCACTGCAGAGCTGGGGCACAACAGGAGGAGGGAGAGCGAGGAGCTCTGTAACTCTTTACAAACTTGCCAAAGGAAGTGACGGAAAGATCCACCTGAAAAAGAGAGGGGCACAAGAATGAAATGCCCTCTGAGGCTGCTTACTGCTGCCTTTGCATCCAGAAATTGCCATTCTGCTTGGACTGATGCTTTGAGCCTCAGCTTACACACAACGTCTCTGCCGACACACACGCAGCTTAAACAAGGGTGGGGGCAGATGCCAGATTCCACATTTAAAATAGTTAAATTACATGCAAAAAAATAGTCACTGAATTGCTTCCTGCTGAATTCCCAACTGCTGCCTCGTCTGCCATCGCTCCCTGCGCAAGACCAGCACAAACATTTGTCACACCAGTTTGCAAATGGAGTTTGCTACTGGATTAAAAGATGAACGGTGCTGTCCTTGGAACGACGGGTCATTTCCACAGCTAAAAGCAGTGAGAGAAGGCATCAGAAACCATTACAGACACTGAGCTGTGGGGACAGAGTTAGCTCTGTACAGGTGTTGCCAAAAACCACCACAGACCTCAAAAAGAAAAGAATTCCCCTTGAGAGAGGGCACCACAGAGCCCTTTGTTCAGCTGTAGGTGCCCACTTACAGGTATTTCCCTTTACACAACCCGGTGGATGATGAGAGAAGGGCACTTTGGGCTTTCCTTCTCTAGCTCCACATAATCCCAGGAATCTCCAAAAAGGCCCAGCTCTGACCAGCACCCAGGCTGCCTCCATTTAGGTAACAGTAATCAATTCTCCTCTTTGACACACACTTGATATTTGCCTTCATACCCTATCAATTATTCAACAGATCTGCAAAGTAAGGTTTTCCTGGCTCTGACTTAAATCCAGTCTCTTTTTGGAGCACATGAACCCATGGAGCATCCAAGGGATCCAGTTCTCCCCCTAAAAAAGCTAAATACCAATGGGGCTGGGACAGCAGCCACGTACAAAATGAATGATAGAAGTAAAGGCATAATAACCATATTTAATAAAGTAATATTATCATTTAACACTTTGTGGTGAGAAGCAGCACTCCTACGTCACAGGGAGTCTGTCTGTCCTGGTTGGTGAAGTCAGGGCAGTTCAATGTCTGTTCCTTTCCAAGGTTCATTCTTTTAACCACTCACGTGGAAATTCTTAAAGCAATTACAAGAAATACTGTGCACTTCCCACAAAAGGGAGGAAGATGTTATTTTAATACTGTTTACCACAAAAATGAAGGGCGGGTTTGAAGGCAACAAAGCCTTTATCATACTCCCTGTCTCTTCAGCTCGGCTGGGACACCTGGAGTTGGCATTTCTGGTGTCAGGTTGAAAACAATTCTTGAACAGCTCGTTCACGCATGGCCGTTTTTGGCAGCTACACCTGATAACGTGCCCTGTACTAGCATCAAATGGGAGCTTAACCTACTGGTTATACACCAGCATCACTACCAGTAAAAACCACGGCAGTGTTACCCAGCTCACTACTGGCCAGACAGTCCTTTAAAAGAAGTAAAACACTCCTGGTTATCAGCAGAGCCTGGATTTACCACGGCCAAACATCACAACCTCAACCACCTCCCTGGGCAACCTGTTCCAGTGCTCCACCCCCCCCCAGAGTAAAGAACCTATTCCTAATGTCCCTGAAGAAACCTTCTTACTGAATGCTCTCCCCACTCTTCAAACCACCTAATTATGACTTTCTTCCCTTGCTCCAGTTATCAGAGTCGCACGCCCAGGCACTGCTATCAGCCAACACGTGAAAGTTAACCAGCTGGCTTGCTCCATCCTTGCCAGCTTCATTCTCTTTCATCTGCAGGACTGCAACCACCACCCGGGTACCGCTGCTCCTTACAGTTACCATCAGCCACATCCTGCTGAGAACTTGGGACTCCAGCTGGAGTAAGTTCTGAGGACTGTACCCAACGTCACCACCGTCGGTAACTCCGTCATCCCCACTTACTTGTTCCATGAACCTCCTCCCCCGTGAAGCGGATGTTGAAGGCGTAGGTAGGGTCTCCACCGCTGGCGAGCTTAACGCAGAGCTGGGAGGAGGGCACACAGGCCAGCTGCCTCGCTGCCTGGCAGAAATAGGAGTTTTCTGAAGAACGGATCTCCCCTGTTTAGAAACAAATAATAATAATAAATAAAAAAACCATAAGAGACAATCCCCATACTCTGTGAGTGTTTTACATTAAGAAGCTTGGTTAAAGCTGCTTTGTTAAAGCAGCTACACCTGAGCTTGGTTAAAGCAGCTACACCTGAGCTTGGTTAAAGCAGCTACACCTGAGCTTGGTTAAAGCAGCTACACCTGAGCTTGGTTAAAGCAGCTACACCTGAGCTTGGTTCAAACAGATCTGATCTGTTGCAGTGGGCTGAAGTGAGTTTTGAGAAAGGACCGGTGTTTCCCATACCTCCGACTATTTCCAGTGGATCCAGGGTGATTTCCGGGGCCGCGTGGTCAGCAGTTCTTTGGACGGTGGCATTCAGCACCCTGTTCATCACAGTCACTTTTGTGTCATAAAAGATTAAACCTGAAGAAACACATAGAATCACAGAAGAATCATGGAATGGTCCAGGCTGGAAGGGACCTCTAAGGTCATCTAGTCCCACCTCCCTGCAGTCAGCAGGGACACCCCCACCTAGACCAGGGTGCCCAGGGCCTCCTCCAGCCTCCTGTTGAATATCTCCAGGGAAGGGGCCTCAACCACCTCCCTGGGCAACCTGTCCCAGTGCTCCACCACCCCCAGAGTAAAGAACCTATTCCTAATGTCCAATCTACATCTGCTCTTCTCCAGCTTGAAGCCATATTTCAGTATTTCAGATATTTCAGTATAGTTAATCTATCCTTCTACAAGCCTATTTTCTGAAATTCTCTAACTGACAGCAGCACAGTAGTAATTTCATCTTCATTAGGTAGGTAGGAGAGGGCTAATCCAGGCCTTAAGTGTGTGTTCCTCATGTTTACAGGAGGAAGCGCTCTGGGTTAGAGCACTGGTGAACACAATTCCAATGTTATATAAAGAGATCCCAGCAGCTCCACCAGCATCTCTGTAAATCAGAAACACTTTACCAAATAGCTTTCAGAAGTCTGAGATGTTTTGACAGCCATCCTAGAGGCAAGAAAACACGATATAAAACGGGGCTGTCATATCGCACCGCGAATACAGGCTCCAGAAGAGAGAAAATTTCTCCACATTCCTCACTTCACGCTGGGTTTACAAGGTGTGGGGTTTTTTTCCCCAAGCTGGGCCAATACAAAAGCCTATTTGCACACACTCACACCTTCGGTGACCTCTGTATCTTCTCCTTCTTCAGAAGGAAACAAGTTTGAGAAACAGGATGACCTAAATCTCAGTTTTGTTTGTTTTCTAATGAGGGCTTGTAAAAGCTGTTTTAAATGCTGATGCACAGTAAGTATTTTCTTGATCTCTTTAATTCTACAACTTCAAGAACAAGGAGGATGCCAACACATCCAGAGACTTTCACCTGATGTGTTGCTTACTAAGAAAGAATTTTTATTTGTGAATACCCCCAAGAAAATAAAGGCACATTTGAAGGCCTCCCACAGACAGAAAAGGTGGGCCAACTCCCTCCCCAGCCCAGAGAGGTGCACAGTGGCTAAAGAACCTGTGGCTGCCCCATCCCTGGAGGGGTTCAAGGCCAGGCTGGGTGGAGCTTTGAACAACCTGGTCTGGTGGAAGGTGTCCCTGTCCAGGACCAGGGGGGTGGAACTTGATCTTTAAGGTCCCTTCTAACTCTAACAAGTCTACAATTCTATTAACTACCTGCAAGAATAATCCCCCATGCCTTTAAATCCAAACTAAGAGAAAGAAAAAGCTCCTACAAGGAGAAGTGCCCTTGGGTTAACACTGTTTCTTGGCTGCCACCTCAAACAGACCATGTACCAGCTCATTGGGCAGAGAATGAAGCCCATAAGTCTTTGCTAGCACACAAACTGCTCACTGTCTCACGCTTTCCCTCTCCCCTCTGTCACACGTGGACAAGCATCAAAAGCCATAAAATATGCTACAAAATTCAGCGTGGTGCTTAGCACACCCTTTCAGGCCACAATCCTGTTCCCCAAGAAGCTGACCTTTGGCCTCCTGCAGTAAGGCAGCGATGCTATTAGCGTACATCTCCGTCTGCCGAAGCTCCACCAGCGGCAAGAAGAAGGTCTCCAACGTTGTATTCAGAGACTGAAGTAGCGCAAAACGTAGGCGTAGACTTTCAACAGGGACATCGGAACTTGATCTCATCCAGTCAGAAAGGCAAAGAGACGCCCTACCTACTGCAAAGTCCACCTTCCCCACAGATTGAATCCAGGAGCCACCCCCAAGCTTCCTTCTAAAGCAGCCCCTCTTGATCCCTGCACGTCTAGAGGGCTTCAAGATGCAAGAACAGCCATGATTCTTCCTGGATCTTGAATCTCTGGGTGTCTGAATCCAGTATCTCTCATTATCACTGAACTGGCATTATCTGGAGACCTTCTTAAAGGAACTTAGAGCAGGATTTAGGCGACTGAAGCCTGCCTAGGTCCAGAACCGCAATCCAGCCTCCCTTCCCCCTTCAAGCTAAACCCACTGGGTACATCTGCCTGCTCCAGCTCGAGGAGTGGAGAACAGTTGCAGCACCTTTCTCAACACTGCCAAGGCACTGTGGTGCCCAAGGACACCCAAGGAGAGAGAAGACCTAGCTTCAAGTGTTCCCCTTGGCCCACAGAGGCTCCAACCTGCAGCCTCTAAAGGAATGTCCCCGCTACCCAGGTGACAGCCAGGTCGTTCAGGAGCACTACCCAGCTCTCTACTGAAGAAAGCCTCTAGGCAAACAGGCCATACGTACTCAACAGACAGGAAATTCTGGGGTCTGCTGCATCAGCTGGATCCAAATAAACTTCATGGGGATGGAGTCGTGCTGGTGTAATTGCAAGGTGACGGCAAAGCCTGTTGATGTACTGGACCAGGGCTACATCCATTTCCAGTGTCCATTTCCGGGACGCTTTTTGAGCGTGTCTTGCATCAATACAGGCACATCTGAAAGGGAAAAGGCATCAGACCAGATGAATCCTGAGCAACATTGTTGACTAAGAGAGCGCTGAGCACACCACCAGGTAGCTTGTTCTACTTCTCTCCTGTGTCATTGGTGTTGAGGGATCTGGTGTAGGGGAGAACTTGTAGAGTGGGGCTGATGGTTGGACTTGATGATCCCAAGAGTCTCTTCCAACCTAAATGATTCTATGATTCTAAAAACTCCAGTCTGAGAATACAAACTGATCTACCCCCTTATCCTGCCTCATGGCTACTAAATAATAATAAAAAAGGAACTGCCTGTAAAGCTTAATTACTGCACCATCTTCATGCTCCAAAGTGGGCATGGGGGAAAGGGAGGTGGCAGTCAGCTTGTGGCTTCACACAGGGAGATAAGGATGATTCATTTAAGGGACTTTCTTCCTGTACAGTATTAACAAGGAAGCAACTGTTCCCTCCTCTACATCACCACTGACTCAGAAGAGCTCTGCCAGGATAAACAAATACCCAGAGCACAGAATAGAAAGCTGTTGTGGAATTAAACCAGAGACAACCAGATGGATCTACAATTCTCATCAGGTCAGTTATACAGTTTGGAAGCTGTACAGGACAGCATGGAGTATGATTTTGTTACTGATGCTCTGTAAAGACAGTCAGGAACCTGCATGTTGACAGCACGGTGACTCTTGTAAAGCACATTAAGAAGATAACCAACAGTTTTCTCTACAGGCTTTGCAGCCACAGGTTGAAGTTTGCACGTTGCTAACACGCTGGTTGAAGCTACCTGGAGTAGGAACACTTGGGATCAGGCTTGTTTTAAAGTGAGCACAATTAACCAGGATGATCTTTACAAAAAGGTTTGCAAAATTTACCTTTCAAAATGCAGGTCATATCCACAGGACAGAATAGCTCTCCACACACTACGGATATCCTGCTTAGATCGGTCAACCACAAATCTCTGAAATCCATCCAGTGTCAAATACTTCTCCTCAGGAACTGGCAGCAAAGACATGACCATCAAGTAGTTACCAACTTAGAAGCCTAAGCACCACCCAGGAAAATAGTCAGTGCTAAGACAGCTCCCTGACAGCTTTCTCCTGGTTCTACCCATCCCACCACGGCTCGTTTCCTGAGCAGTTCCAAACATCACACTATTCAGGTGTGATCTAGTCTCATTCTTTCCTCTCAAGGACACAATTCCCCAGCTGCTCTCTGGAATAGCTCCACAAAATACATCTAAGCAGGTCTCAAGGATCCATACTTGGCTGAATGGAATGGAATTCCCCTCTTCTGAGCTAACCTGGCATTTCCCACAGTGAAGAGCAGAGTCCAAGCTCGTGTCTATTCACTCTTCCACCTGACTAGAAAAAGAACTATCAAGCAAGACCCTGGAACTAAGCCCTGTCACAGCACGGCTGTGCTGGCTCCTCCACCCAGAGACTAGTTATGAGGCATCTGAAGCTTTTCTTTCTTCCAATTTTCCCCTTGTTACTTGCTAATTTTCCTATATAAGTTGAAAATCATGATTTAGAAACACCTAGTTCAACCCCATGATATCCTAAGCTCCACTGTACAAAAAACACCTTGAAAGTATACCCCTGGGGAAGGCAGGTCTCTACCCAAGTACTCATGGGGCCAACACACACCATCGTGTGAATGGCACGAGCATGGTTTGCTCTCACTGCCTTTAATGAGTCCAGATTTACAGATATACAAACAAAAGCAACATTTTAAATCACTATTCAAAAAAACTAAGTTAGCTTCATTAAAAACAGACAACCACATCTACCATGACATCATATAAGCATGCTGATAGGAAAAAAAAAAGTATTTATTTTCTACATATAATACTATAGAAAAATTCTATACAGCTACTACCTTCCTGTTTCTTTGTGGGAGACTTTTCAGGATCCTTCTCGTCAGGTTTGCCCTTCTCAGGAGATTTTGGCTTCACAGTAGGTTTCTTCTCACTTAAGGCTGTTCGGCTGAGGATAAAGGGAATGGTCAGGATTAGAGTTTTCTTTTGTCTGTTGAAGAAACCAAGACGTTCCTTGAGCGTCTTTGAAATGATAAAGGTCACATTTCCCTCCTCCAATCATGGAAATAGAGAGGGAGGGGGGAGAAAAATCTAGATTCAAAAATGAAATCAACGAAATCAAATGTTTTGCAACCGTCAAAAGGCTGGAGACACCAACCTGACACTATTGAGCATTGACTTCTCCTTGGTGGGTGGTTTAGTAACCGGGCGCTTGGTGCTCACAACTTTCACTGGATGCTGTTCTTTGCCCGCCTTGTTGTACTTGCTCTTGTCAAATTTCGGCTTGGGCACGCCGTATTTCCTCAAAATCTTCCAACACAGAAAGTCAATAATTACCCAGTGCTTTCAAATGACACGCAAAGATGCTGGAAACGGTTTTCAAAGCATTACCTGAGTCAGCTGATCCTCTAGCACCTTCTTTGGAGGACGGACATTTGTGAAGAAGACATGAAGGAGGTTGCCAGGAGTCTGAGAATTTATCTGCTCTTTGCTAAGGTAGATATCAGCAACCTTGATGGGTTTCGCTGGAGTTAAGCTCAGCATTTGCTCAGAATGGACACAGCTTTTAAATATTTCTGTGAGGACTTCCCGAGCACCTGGGACCAATTTCTCACCTAAAAAGAAAAGCAAATAATAAATGCAACGTGGTACAAAATACCCTAACAACTGCCTACAATCTGACACGTGAAAAAAGCATTCTGCATTCAGCTAAAATATTGTAGCACGTGCCACCTGCTCCGAGAGACAAAATCACTTAGTTCTGCTGGCAGACCTGACCTTTCTGCACCCCAATATCACATTTCTGATAGAGAGTTGAATGGCTTCTCCTGTTTTGGCCACAAAATGTAATTATGGAGTAACTGTACTGGTAGGGAAAAAGTAGATTATTTATGATGCCAGTATAAAAATGATGTTGTGTAGGTAACAGTTCAACTAGTTGTCAGCTGAACTTCCTCCAAGCATCCTCCCCGTCCCCTGGTTCTGGATTCTGGCCCATTCCAGGTGTGTTAGGGTCTTTACACCTTTCATGCTGCTAGAAAATACACATTACTAGGCTCTCCCACATGAACAGTTTCTACTGTAAAATTATGCTGTGTTTAGCAGTAGTAAATTATTATCATGGCTATTTTCTCAAAAAGTCACTAAACTCAGTGGTTTTTTGGGGTTGGTGGGGAGTTTTTTGTGGGTTTTGTTGGTGTGTCATTCCCCCCTCCCAGTGTTAAGCAATACTCAGATTGCAAAGAGCTGCTTGCCAACAGACAAGAGAGAGGAAACTTGCTCTGAAATTACTCCCTGGCTCCCCCTCGTTATCAGTCTCCCATCCAGTAGTGAGTCATACTGGATTTACACCAGCGAGGAGAATCTGACCCCTGTATTTCCCCAGAAAAAGCACAGTACAGATGAGCTATTTCCCATTCTGAAAACCACATACCTTTTATTGACTTGTCATTGAAATAATCCTCTAGTGCTGGGCTCCCTTGTGTATCAAATAAACTCTGATTTACAGTAGATACAGTTAAAATCTCTTCAGTTGACATTTCCATGAGTTCATCTTCACCATCCAGACTTGACAAACCAATAAGATCACTACTATTAAACAGACTGGCTCGGATTTTCTCTATTTTAGCTCTTGACCTTATCTGTACAAATAATGAAATTAGTTAACAGGAATTCTGACAAAACAAATTATCTTCTGTTTATGTGAATTTGGGTCTTAAGTCTTCTCCCCTCCCCGTGTGGATAATCACTATTGCATCTCTTCCACTGTTCTTCTACATCAGTAATCTGGCAGCAGAATTCAGGTTCAGCCTAGAAAACATCCTTTCATCTGGCCACTGAAATCACCAGGCTGCGAGTTCATCAGCTCTGAACCAGCTATTCCATTTCTTAGTCTGGAGACAGCCCTTTGAAGCAGCAGAGAAGCAGCTGAAGGTTTCAGACAGGTAACCTGTCCTTATTTGCAACTCTGCTGTCCTTGCTTCCGTTCCCCGTTTAGAAAAAAAACCCAAACCTAAATTAGCACAGGCCTGAAGTCTCAGCTACACAAGGTGGGAACAGGAACAATACCTTCCTTTCATTCCAAGAATAATCCCTGTGCATCATTATCAGAGCAGCTGCAGACTTGGAGTAGGCTTCAACGTGAAGCTGACAGCTTTCTGTACACACTTTATGGTTTATTTCAGCTCTGGAGTCCTCACGTCATTTAATAGCTCAAGTGTAGCAACTGACAGTTTTCTATCTAAATAAGCAGACTTTCTTCAAGAAGGGAAACCAATACAACTCCAGACTATGCAAAAATGTCTCTCTACATTCACAAGCTATCAGAAAAGGCAAGGCTTTTGCAAGCTTCTGAAAAATCCACAGCACGCAGTTAGGGCAACAACAGGAAAGAAGGGTTCCTGTGCATCACTGAAAACCTGCAGCGATCCAGCATCAACAACAGCCACCCACGATGCTTTTAAGAATTAGTTTGGCACTAGAAATCAACAAAACTTATCCCTTTATAAAGTTACTTTAGAAGAGATGATCTGTAGATGGTTCAAAATATGTGAAAACGTAGTCATTAAACATTCCATAATTGCCTTGTGGGTCAAATCAAAGGGCTCCCTATCTCTGAATTCACCTCCAGCAATGGCCAGTAGCAAATCTTTGAAGAAAGTGACATGAAAGAGGAGATGAACAGACCTTTTTCCTTTCCATATTCTCTCAGCCTCCAGATATCAGCAGTTTAAAGATTTCCTAAATTGAAGGCTGCACTTACTGCTGTGCTTAATAGCTACCAATTTGCACATCCTGCACGAAGTTAATCCCTTATGAATTCATTTATGCTCTTGGCTTCCACAACACCTTGTGGCAATGAGCTTGCAACATGCAAGAGGGCTTCCTTCTGGTTTAAAATCGCTACTCGGCAACTCCACTATTAGGTCCCCTCTGTCCTTTGAGAGACAGGGAATGCTTCCAAGACTGCAAATGATGCAGAGAAAGTCAACAGAGAATGATATTCTGTGTTCTCAGCCATCCTGTCCAAGCTAAGAACTCCTGCTCTCCTCAGTCTTGTGTACACTGGCATACACGTATTCTGCACCCATGACCTGTGCTGAGCTACACCTTGCTAATGGTACCTTTAACTCTCCTGAGGAGGAAAACATACAGCACACTTTTTCCTTAGCAGCCAGATCGTGGTGTTACACACCAACCACAAGTGCAGTATTTCTCAAAGCCAGAAGTTAAAGCTACTAGAATCAGATCTCATTCCTTCAGAAAAAACTGACCCCAAAGGCACCCTGCCCTGACTGAAGGCTCTTACCTCCACTACAGCAAACCCTTTGATTGGCCGTGACAGAAGTGGCTGGTTGTCCAGAGACGTGACTGTGTACATCGATCCGACATCAGACACCGAGGCTGTCTCTACATTGTCAAGCGGTTCCCCGAGGCTGCCGAGGCTGCCGAGGCTCCCAGTACTGCAGTGGGAAAGATCCAGACTCTCCTGGCTGGAAATAACATGTGGCTCTAGCAATCCTGGTGGGATGGCCAGTTCCAGTCCAGCTTGATACTGGTCAACTGAGATGTCGCTAACGGTCCGAGATATACCCTGTGAGCTGCAGATGGAAGCCTGGCTGGTGGATGCGGAAGCACTAACACTCATGGCAGGTGTGACGCTGCTGGAGCTGCTGATATCCAAACTGTCTGCACTGCTTGAAACAGTTGGTTTTTCCAGTTCGGTTCTGCATTCTCCTCCTTCAGCTTTGTCCTTGATTTTTTTGGGATCCTCTTCCTGCAAGGGGATGTAGATCTCATCCTTGAAGACTCCACCGTGCGCATTACACGCCTTCCTGATTGCACTTCTGACCGTGCTCTCCTCCAGGTGAGTTGGGATCCCAGAAATGACAAGCAGGCGGCTATGAGCTGTGGGACCTACCAGGGCTTGACACGCATCTGCTACAGCGTCGTTTGTCACACCCAAGCCCTGGGGATCCTTTTTAGTCAGGTGCCTGAGAATTATAAGCAGAGTCAGTGCTCTATGAAACCACAGCATGTCCTCAGGCTTGCTTCCTCCTATACTGAGGAGTGCAGCATCTGTCTCGGCCGCTCTGGACGAAGAACGTTTGCCTGAAGACGATGTCTTTTCCCTCTTCATTTTGACTTTCTTCCTCTTTGACAGCAAGCTCGGACTCTGCGGCGTCTGCCCTGGTGAAGAGGAAGATGAGGACGAAGAGTCGCTAAGATTTGGGGCGCTTGTTGAAGACATCACATTAGCTGTTACGCTCATGTTGATAGGTAAGGTTACTTCTGCTACAGCGAGACAGACTTCCATCAGCGCGTGAAAATACGTTGAAAACCTTCCTTGGTCGGCTGCTCCAACACCAGACCCACCACAGGCATTTCCAGACACCCAGTTTTGCGTTTCTTCATCGTACAACTTGTGAAGTTCGGACTGCAGGGCCATAAGCATAGCCAGGCAGGGATTCAGCTGAAGGGCAATGGAAGAGGACAATCCTGCTGGGTTTTTTTTCTGCTCCAGATTGTGAATTTTGCGAAGCAACTCAGCCAAGAGATGAAATACCAACTCCTTCACGCACGCTGCCATGTCAGTTGTCCAGAGGAAGTTCCCTGTGTGGGAAAGGCAAGACGTGGGAGTCAGGAGTATTTCCCTGGTAGGAGCTTTATTACATGCCTTGCAACAGTGAGGTTAAAAAAAGTACAAGAAAAGGTCATTTCGATGGCTGTGTGTCAGCAGTAAGACAGACAAAAAAGGCTACTTCCAGAAGTGTGTATCAACAGAAAATTTCTAGACCTTAAAGAAAATTTCAATACAATGGAAAAGCTCAGAAATATTTGGTGACTGTAATTGATTTTTTTTTTTAAACCCAAACTCTGTGTGAGCCAGCACACTATGGGTGCACATTACTAAGTAAATAACACTTTCTCACCTAAAAATTCCACTACTTGCAAGAGAACTGAAGCAGGAATTGTATCCAGTTCATCTTCTGATTTTCCATCCCCATCTTCCAATTTCCAAGTTAGCAGCTGTTCTGTGAATGCCATTGCCAGGGGAAATTCAAGGGGAAGAGAATGCAAGACCAGCACAGCTCCAGGAGGAGGAGAAACTCCTAAGCAAAAAGGTCCAAGAAAATACTTATCATGACTTTAGGCATTTGTAAAGTGGAAGTAGTAACATAGCTTTTAGGTTGGGTTTTTTTTAAGGCTAAATTGATGCTAAGTGAGAATTTTCTCTAGTAAGTACCTTGAAATAAACTCTCCTCCATGTTCATCTATAACAGTAAGTTGATACAATCTATAGTTATAATGTACAGATAACATTTGGTTTACATGACATACAAAGCATACAAACTATTTTTAGCCTGTACATATCTAAATACCTACAGGACTTTCACAAAACCATTTGTTTGTACTATGATGTGCCTGATCAGCCACTGAGAAAAACATCAGAGATGCTGGAGTTGAGCAAAAGAACTTGAAGACCTCCAATGGAAAGTTCCTCCAATAAAAGCTTCGTGCAGCTCAGTCACCTTCACTGCTCAAAACAAATCACACCATCTCTCCCTTCTGCTGAAAGGGTAAAATGAATATTAATCATAGAATCACAGAATGTTCCAGGCTGGAAGGGACCTCTAGGGTCATCTAGTCCCACCTCCCCACAGTCAGCAGGGACCAGGTTGCCCAGGGGCTCCTCCAGCCTCCCCTTTAATATCCCCAGGAGAGGAGCCTCAACCACCTCCCTGGGCAACCTGTCCCAATGCTTCACCACCCTCAGAGCAAAGAACCTATTCCTAATTCCAATCTACATCTGCTCTTCTCCAGCTTAAAGCCATTGCCCTTGTCCTGTCACTGCAGGCTTTTGTAAACAGACCCTGCTCTTAGGTCTCCCCAGAGCCTCCTCTTCTCCAGGCTGAACAACCCCAGCTCCCTCAGCCTGTCCCCAGAGCAAAGGTGCTCCAACCCCTCTGAGAATTTCTGTGGCCCTCCTCTGAACCCACTCCATCAGGTTCATGTCATTCCTCTCTTGAGGGCTCCAGACCTGAACACAGTCCTTCAGGTGAGGTCTCACCAGAGCAGATGATTGCTCTTGCTTGAGAAGCTGGGATGAGTTATGTATTACACGACTGCATATATATTACTCTGCACATTAAAGGGCTCTACAATCACCTACAAAAGCAAACAAAAAATTCATCTCCAATCCCTCTCTGCAACACAGCACTTCAAACAGCAATAGCACCAAGTTGAACACTGCAGAAATAGTCAAAAACACAGCTATGTGAACTCCTGGAAGACAAAAAAAATCAGAAAACAATGTAGATCCTGATGGATTTAACAGAATTAACTAAATTCTAGTCAGATGGCTTCCAACATTTATGGAAGCATGTATGTTTGCTTAAGAATGATGGCCTATTTCTGCTAGGACACAGTTCTTAATACCTTGTAAAAAAACCAATGGTAGGACTGGGGACAATATAAGAAGCTCCTACACAGGCAACGATGCTGCTCGTCTCGCTTCTGAGAACACAGTTTAAAAGTTCTGGGGTTGGGTTTTTTTGGTGTTTTATTCTATTTTGGTTTTTTACCTAGTTTGATGTGGACCTTGTCCGTAGGGGTAATCACTGATGGGTATTGGTTGGTTGTTGGGGGAGGCGTTAGGCCTGTGTTGGTCGGGGAGGCATCTCGAGGATAGCACACCGCTTCAATCAGGTTTAACTGCCCGTTCCTTTTAACTTTATGCCCGAGTCCATAGACAAGTACTCGAGCCCAGGGAGCTTTGTACAGGGATGAACTAAGAAAAGAGCAAGAAGAATTTGCTTAAATTATAGCCAGCTAGTAAAAAAAAATCCCAACCCACCCACAGAAAGATTAAACACCGCGGTATTTATCCCACCACCCACAATATTAGTCTGAGAAGAGAAAAATATAAAAAGTGAGCACCTTCATACTCAGGGTTGACAGAGGCTCAACCTTTGCCACTCTTGGCTCCTCAATTACTTACTCTTTGCGGAATCCAGACTGACTTTCCTTACAGGACACTATAACAAATGCAGCCCCAGGAAAATTAACGTCCATATTGACTTTGGATTCCGAAATGGGGAACTCTTCAGCAGGAAACTGTTCTGGAGCAGTCTGTAACACAGCATTTCACAATGAAAGCCCCCAAACTGCAGCAGCAAACCACCTCCTTTTTATCAAATGAAATATAGCATTATAAATAACAACATAGACTGAGGCCACTTTATTTTAACACAAACCAGAGTATTACTATCGCTTGTGTTTTCAGTGTACCCGCTGTGATCAGGAGCACAAGTCATCTCAAGAAAGTTAGAATCACACCTAAAGCAAAGGCCCCTTTGCAAGAAAACCAAAACTGCTCATAAAAACATTACAAACTATTTTACCTGCAAAAAGGAGCAGATCTGTTTAGTGAGGTCTAACAGACTCTCCTCTCCCTGATGCAGTGTCCGAGTAATGGCAACAGTAAGCCACTCTCTGATGGCTTGAGAATTGCCCTGGTAGAAGAGGTCTGTGGCAGCACAGTTCTGGGAATGGATGCAGTGCTGCAGGGACTGGGCCAAAAGAATAGAACTTGAACTGATTGTTCCATCTGCAATAACAAGTAAGGGAAGACAAATTTGGAGACTGCTTCAACATGTTTGTGTAGCCTGTGAAACACAGCGGAAAGAGAAGTTTTAGAACACTTGGAAGGTTACAAGTCTCTACTTTCACTCCTGAGCCAGTGCAAACCTCCTCCTGAAGGTCAGCAGTAGAAAGGATCCTCCTGAGAGCAAACCTGCACCCCTGACATGGGTGGCTGCAGAGGGGACAGCGCTCTAAATACCAGCTGTATTCCTCTCCTGCCTTAAGCCAGCCCTGAAGTAAACCTGGCACACACAGACACACACAGACACACACACACAGAGGTGTGGGTTCCCGCTGTCTCATTTTGTCCCAATTACAAAGGCAGGTGTATTTCAATTAACTGCCTAAGTACAATCAGAACAAGCAACCAGAGGTGCTCTCTTCCCCACTGATTCTACATGAGGTGAAAGAGGCTTTATCTGTTCTCAGCTTTCCCAATATATGAACTATATAAATCTTTCAGGTGGCCCCGAGTGGGTCACAAGCCCCAACATGTCATGGCTGTCATTCTGGAGCTAATGGGAGAAGTCAAAGGAAGAAGAAATGCAGCGGACAAAGGAGTAGACAATTCACCAAAACACCAGTTTGGAAACTGTATGTATTAGAAGGACTTGAATTAGACATATTTTAAAGAGGGGGAAAAAAAAATAAATAAAAGCTTGTAAAATTCTTTTAAAGCCATGCAAAGTAGTGCTGTACTCTGCAAGAGCATCTTTTACAACACGGCATCTGTTAGAGGTAGCCAAGTTTCAGAGGAATTGGAGGAGGGAAGAGGACTCTTTCCAATGGTAAATAATTACTTTCCATTATTATTAGCCTATATTTAGCCCTTCCTACTTCCTCCGTATGCTCCAGCCACGTTACACACGTTTCTTTGCATGCAGAATAGCTTTGTCACACTAATTGTCTCTGTTAACACTCACTTGAATTAGCCAAAGATTCTTTTCCATGATTCAGCACATACATTTTCTAATCAGATCTGTGATTCCAGTAGGAAAAGGACAAACCACTTTGTGAAATGAAGAAGAGTTGAATTTTGAACACCCAGAGCCAAGTGGCATTTAGTTTTACTACCCTGGATTCAAACTACAAACATTCTCAACTCCTTATGAGTATTCATAGGGACACTTGCCCCCCCCAAACAGAAGATGACTGATTACAAAGGGACAGAAGCCGCCTGAACTTAGGCTTAGGAGGGCATCTCGACTCTCTTGAACACTTTTAATTGAATCATTAACAATTTCAGTTCAGGACCGTATCAATAAGGTCAGAAGTTTGTTGAGACTTTTTTTTTCAAATCCCATAATTATTCACTAATCAATCAGTAAGCACCAAATTGATTGATTGTTTTTTCATCCCCAGAAAAATAAGCCAAAACCCAGCTGTGGTTAAGAAAATAACTAAATACTCGGTGTTTACCAGGAAGAGGTGGTGCAAGAAGCTGGTTGGAGAGCAGCTGCAGGTGCTCCAGAGTGATATCACGGATAGCAGGAATGTGGAACAGGCGAGTGAACATGTGTGGAGATTTGGGGGCAAATATGTTGAGGAGCGCCATGCGGCAGTACAGCTTGGCCAGAGAAGCTTCACTTCGCAAAAGCTCTCTAGAAAACACAAACATCAACACATAAAATTGCCTCACCATACTTAAAGTAAGCCACATCCAAAAACCTGCCCCTGAATCGGAACATATATGCCTAACATTCTTATTTTAAAGGTTCAGGTGGACCAAAATCTCTCTTATTCGCTTAAGGCAGCTCTCAGCCCATTTAATTCTGGTACCTGAATTAAAATTAAGGCACCTGAAGTAGTGGCCAACTCTCCACAAAGTCAGTTAGGAGCTCTTGAGCTCTTCAGTAGCTCCCAACTGATGGTATGAGAAACCTCAGCTTCAAGGAAGGTCAGGTTAGATCAGCATGTATAAAAACACCCTCGTGACTAAGTAAAATCCTTCCAGCAAGACAGTTATTACTAATTTATTAAAAAAAAATAAAAAAATTAAAAAAATAATCAAAACCCCATTACCCATTAAAACACAAAAATTCAAGGAATCTTTGCCAGCTTTAATCCAAAAACTACAATAAAATTGAGAAGTTTACTACTGCTCAGAACAAGTACCACTATTTTCTAGAGGAAAGGCTATAGATCAGGTCAGATAATACATTTCTTTTTTCACCTGTGAATCTGGATGTTGGTATTATCCAGGGTAACCAGGCCATTTGTTGCAGTCCTCCTATAACCAGCAGGTGGCCTTTCCAACATGTCAATAGGATACCAGTATCGTACCAGCACTCCTTCGCTTCGGAGATAAGTCTCTACTTGTACCAGCTCATTTACCTGAAACACCAAAGACAAGATTGTCCATAAACCCAGTAATGATGATGGTAGGTTTTTTCCTCTTCAAAAAGAGAATGAAACCAGCATTCTAAGCAATGGAGTACACTTGAATATACTGGCTCACAGATGCCAATGCTGGTGCATTAAAAGCCCTCCCAATGTATCTTTACTCACTGAATCAACATCCAGGACGACACCATGAAGCCCAAACGTCTTCAGCATCCCACGAATAGCAAACTTGGGCAAAGCTGTTCCAACAGCGCTACTGGTAACGTTATTACTGTCAGGAGAGCGAGTCACCACTGTGAGACCTGGGCCAAAAGGGACAACACAGCTTCTGAAGTACAGCATTTTCCTCAGACTGCCAATTTATACAGTAGATCCCAAGAACTAGAGCCCCTCAAGCTTTTATTTTCCCCTCAAGATAACTTTTTTCTGACCTTACCTTTTCGTACTTTATCAATTGTAAATTTGTTTGCTTCATCCTTGATATCCTCAATGGTAGGAAGGTAGAGGTCTCTTGGGATGCCACCGTTTTCCTCATAGAGGAACTCCACGGTTTGCCGTGCTATATCAACCATTCCTGGTAGACAGAAGGCAGCGCTAGTTATTTTCCCCAGCCACCTGGAACAAGCTCATCTGCTTATGATGTTAATGAGAATAGGAGCTATTAAGCTAATACTTATATATTCCTTCAGTCAGCCTGACAGACAGGGAATGGAGCTTTCCTGAGAGACACGGATCCTGTTTGCAGCTCCGAATTCTTACTTTGCTTTTACTGTACCTTCCCCACAAACAGCTCATCTTGCCAGAGCTGTATTCGTTTACAACCACCCCCTTAATAAAGTGTTTCTCACAAGTTTCATATTGATACAGTCATAGACAGAAAATGCACGTAGATAATTTCTTCCCAATTGTGAAGTATTTCTCTAGCCACATCCAACAAATTCTGCCACTATTTCTAAAACCATTTTCCCCCCAATCTAAATGGTCCAACTTAAGTGTTAAAGAAAAATCATGACGATAAAGCAAATTCCAAGTACTTAAAGAAAAAAGTTCACTTGCTGTTTTCATCAATTTGAATTTTCCAGGTTTGAATACAGTAAAACATAAGAGACAAAGGCGTTATTGTCACACTACTGAACAAGATGCACGGAAGTGAACACAGCCATACCTAACTGCAAAGCTCCTTTAATCTGATCCAAACCAGACTTCCTCTCAGCCTCATTACGGAACCTTCTTCTAATTGTAGGGAAAACTTTAGTTTCCCAGGCTTTAACCAACAGGGCGTAGTGATCCTCCTACAAAGACAAAAGTCATTCACAAAACCAAGAAGAAAGAGAAGTAAACAATAGCTCTATTTTCCCTTAGGAAAGCAAGGAAAGCCCTCGCATGGCAGAACTTAAAACTGAATGGCAAGATCTGGATTTAGACTGCAAGTTAGAGCAGGCAGAGCCTGCCACGTTCCTCACCCGGGGAACGTCATCATCGTCGTCATCATCACTCTCATCATCTGCAATAGGAGGGGGATGGGGATCGGGGCCCGACGTGATGAAGTTCTCGTAGCTCAGTTCCATTTTATAATGGCAAGACGTGTCACTGTCATACTCTGCAAAAGGCACATGGGAAGAGTGAGACCATAACGCAACAGAAGGTGTGCAGAAATCTTCCATGAGGTTTTTGAGATAAACTGCATTCCGTGGTCTCCAGGCGTTCTGTGGAAACCTAACACCTTCTGGCAAAGTGCAGCCAATCAGTTGATGCAACCAACTATAATACCTTACCATATTCAAAGCTCTAACAAGATAATTTTTCATTACAGTCCAAGGGCTGCAGCCAGGATGTGCTTAAATCCTAATGAATTGCTCGCAATTTCTCCTGGAAGAGATTTTTTTTTATTTTATTTTATTTTAAGAAATATGAATCATCACTTTACGTTGTTGAGCCGTAGCAACAGCAGCAATTCTACAGGGAGGTCCATGGGTCCCAGGATCAGAAGCTATGCTGGTGCCAGCATCGTTATCGCTATCAGAAGCCATGGCAAAGGGCAACGCTTCAAAGTTGGCGCTTATTTCTTCAGCGAGGTCAATACACAGATCGGCAGCGTTCCTGTGAGCCTGCCCTTCAGCGTAGGCAAACTGGCGAGATCCAAAGTTAGCACGGACCTTTGTGTTCTGAAAGAAGACGCACATGAAAGCAATAAGATGAGTTAAGGATTGTTTTGATCCTTCTCTTTGCTCTTTCTTTAAAAGAAAACCCCTCAGCTAGAGGGACGGGCTGATCACATCTCCATGCCGTACCTTTTCCCCAGCATCACCAGCTAGAAACCTGGCTGCAGCAGGGAAAGTATAAAGCTTCTGAACACAAACTTTGAACTTGCCTTTTTCCTAGCTTCAAGATAAAGCATACTTGGGTAGCACACTTTGAAGCAAGGTCACTGCTGAGAAGGAATACTAATAGAAGGGCTCCCAGCACAGAATAACGCCACCTAATCAGACCAGCAGCACTTTACTGTCCTACTGGGCAGGAAAAGTTCAAAATAATGACAACACATGCACCTGGGAAGGGTAATGGAATACTTCAAACTAACTCAATACAGGTAAAAACCATCACTCAACTTTTTTTATAGATAGGTAAGCGAGCGTAGTACTTGCTATAAGGTTTTTAGTATTTCTGAAAGATTATGTATCAAGCAACTTATCCTCTTAAAAACTTGCCTTTTTCTGAATGTGGACAACTGGCCACATCCCACCAGAGACATCTTCTAGATATGGCCCAAGTCGCTGCCCACAATACGTAAAATAAACTCTGCCTTTGGCTGGCTGCCCTGGAGGGGGTGGAGTTCCTTCTGTTCTCTCCCATCCAATTCCTGCTACGTCACCTGGCGACAAAAATCAGCCAAAAAAGAACACGGATTGAATCTGTTTTCTCACCCGCTGTTTCCCTTACATTTAGGGGAGTTTCTGATTTACCAGATAAGCAAGTCAGCTCTGCTCTTACATACCAGGAGAAAGAGTCACATCCAATCTAACGCTCTTCCACTGCAGCAAGCTGGAGCCATTGTAATGCACTGCTCGCCCATTGCTGGGAAGTAACACAAGAAGAGAATCAAAGAGGGCACTGAAACAAGTAAGGATTACAACTCTGTACCAGCTGAAGTCTGGGTAGCTCCAATACTGACAAAAGGCAACTCAACTCTCCTTATTTTCATTGGGAGATGTCCCAGATCATCATTTGAACATGACAATTAAATTGTACATGTTGCCTACTATGCACTCACGATACTCCCCCTCCCCCCCAAGGAGTTTACAAACAAGAGAGATTGTGGTTTTTGATGTACCCTCCAACCTACTTGTGAAAGAGGCAGGTCCCCACTGGGTTTGTCCAAGCACCATCCCGTTTTTCAGCTTCTGTGGCAAACCCAAATGAAACTATCGGTCCAGTGTCATCATCTGTATCCCCATAGGAAACTATTTCTATTTCCCAGTAGAATGATGGTGCCTAGAAATAAAAATAGTCATATTTTTTTAAAAAATTGTTTACCAAACAATTACTTTTTTCTTTTCATGCACTATTGAACACGAAATGACACAAACTGTCGTACAGCTGTGAGTTCTTACCTGTACTGGAACAGGGGAAGTGGCATAGATGAAGGTGCCCCGGGGAAGACCCCCACCTGCGCTAGGGTCAGCCAAGAAGGTGACAGCTGTGAGATGCGATGAAAACATGCAGGCTCGCACAGGGGGAAACACTCTTGATGGGCTCCAAGTGATTTCCTTGGGCTACAAACAGGAACAGAGCATTTTATTCTACTGATTACAGTCGAAGTCATCTCCTGAAATCCAGGAACGCGCTCTTTTACGAAACTCCCGTTTAATACGCCGCACACAACCACCACAACTGCAATCACGACAAAGCACATCCCGGTAGAGAAACACACAGTAAACCAACTGTTTAAGTAAGAATCCAATGATTTTGGCTCCAGGCCCACGGGCAGACCCTCTGCACTCAGTGGTTGGTTTTGTGTGCAAGGGGCAGCGGACTCGGCGCCGCTTCTGTGCTCACCTGCCTTCTGTCTGCTTGGAGCGGAGGAGGAGGAGGTCGAGCACAGTCACGATACAACATGCGTAACCTTTCACACTGCATTTCTACAACAAGGAGCCTCTCCCCTGCAACGAGAAATCATGGAATCATTTAGGCTGGAAGAGACCCTTGGGATCATCAAGTCCAACCACCAGCCCTACTCTACAAGTTCTCCCCTACACCAGATCCCTCAACACCACATCCAATCTACTCTGAAACACAGTCAGGGATGGGGACTCCACCACCTCCCTGGGCAGCTGATTCCACTGACTGACCACTCTCTCTGTGAAAAACTTTTTCCTCATGTCCAGCCTAACCCTACCCTGCTGCAGCTTGCAGCCATTCCCTCTTGTTCTATCAAACCAAGTCAGGAGGTCCCAAGCACAGGGAGTTATTTGAGTCCAACACAATCTTAACACCGGTAAAAATAGGAACAAATATGACATTTGAGTTTTAAGAGATCTGGTCAAATAGTCACACTTACCTCATCTGCACAATTAAGAACAAAATCTAGATGTACACAAACAATTGTTTTCCTCATGTTTGATTTCTCAATTAACATAACAATGTCTTTGCTAACCAAACATCTAGAGTTCATTTTGGTGGGCAAGTTTTTGACCTGGCAAAAGCAGGAAGTCAAAAGAATTCACACCTGCTATCAAAAAAATCACTACATTCTCTTTTACACTGGAAATCACACTAAAATCCACCGGGGTCCTACCCTGACATCCTTCACTTCGGCCCCTTTCCCTCCAGTGAAAGGCTCTGACATGTTCCTGAAACTTGCCCTTGACCTAAGACTTTGCTGGGCCCATAGCTTATCCTTACAGAAGAGGGAAGGAAATCAAGACTTCAATGAGAAGGAATATAAGAAAAGCATTGTAAAAACAGCTAAAAGGTCATCAAAAGAAAAAAATTCAAAATGGTAACATCAAGGAATACAGAGTAGGTTGCAGTAGGAGCAAGAAAAGCAGAGGAGGTTCAGAAGCACAGTAGTAGAGAACTAGAGAACTAGTCCCAGGACTCACGTCTTCTGTGATGGGCAGTGTAAACACATTCTGGCCTAAATTTTATGCCTAATGTTTAAAATGATCTAGTCCAATTATTAGTTATTCTTGTATTAACAGCTCTGCAGCTACGACAAGACATGCTGCACTGTGCTAGCAATCAAACTCTAAGGAGCTGGAGGACAAAACAGTGAAATGGTTTTAAAAAAGCCGTTATGTCTCTGAACTGAGCAGGACAATGAAGCTGCAAGAACACGCTGAATACCTACCAGGGCTGCACTCCTGCGCGACTAAATTAAGAACTTCTACAGCAGCTGGACACTGTTGAATGAATTCTTCACAAAATGAGCTGTCTTCTAACAGCTGAGCCATCACCAGGCATGCTCTTAATGGAAAAATAATAAGTTTAAAAGCATTACAGAAGTGCACACTGAATTCAAAGTTGTCTTTACATGTATTGAATTCAAGGCTATTTTAAAAGACAGCACACCCTCTGATCTATTTGGCTGTCGGGATGCTTTGCTACCCACTGGGACGTCCACAGTGACAGCTTTCCCCTGCTTTGTAACATTTACTGATATGAAGCATTTGCTCAACGCATTGGCAGTGTTACAGGGGGCACCTTATTTTTGGTGCTCATTTTAACAACATCTAGACACCAAATGCACCTAGGAAGGCAAAGAAGGATTTTTGCACTGTTCCCTGCTGCCTGTGTCAGTGCCCACAGAGGAAGAAAAGAAGAACCCATGTAATTTTCTTGAACTTTTGCTTATGGTATCCCCCAACAGACCGAGGTGCAGCACAAAACCCAATGTCTCACCTGGTTCTTATTTCAGCAAGAAGCCGGACCACTGCCATTACTGGAGTTGAGCCATCTCCTGTTGCAGGAAGTGAGGTGTGAATAGATAGACTTCCCTCCTGAGGAAGCAACATGGACTGGACTGCCTGTACTACCTTCTCAGTAATGGACAGTTTATGAAGAGGCAATGCCTGATGGTGGGGGGGCACGGTAAAAAGTTAAATTCAAGTAGTTAGTTTCTAAGAAATGAGGGTGTTTTATTACCTGGAGTTAATTCTTATTTTGTACTATCACAAAACCAGCACCAATCAGTTAAAAAAAGAGAGGAAAAAAAACCCAGAAACAAAAGCAAAACCCACACCACAGTAAGCAACATCTTTAAGCACCAAAACATCAGTATCAGCACTTAAACATAGATATTGTTAAGAAATGTTTAAAACAATGAGGCAAACTTTGCAAAGGATCGAAGGCGAAACAGACATTTCACATGCTGTAGATTAACTGCCAGAACACTGTGACAAAAAGAAGTAAATAATTCATATTATACTTCACATTGGATTCTTAAAACTACCGTACCTCAGATCTTGGCACACAGAGCCTAGATAATGGAATAGTTAATGTGTCTGACGCTTGTGAGGTCTTTCTACTGTCTATACTGGTAGGTGGAAATTTGACCGTTGCTATACCTTCTTGTTCATTAATAGATGCCACAACTCCAACGCTTCCTGCTATTCCTTTACCTAAAACCTACAACCAAAGAAGGTCTGAGTAAGATTTAAGGCTTTGCAAACCAGAACTGCTGAGAGTTTAACACCACACACCAACTCGACGCACAGTTAGAGCTGGGTATTTCAGGAAACACAACAGCAGTCTCCACAAGCATCACTGCAAGTGCTTCACAGGGGCACCAAGGCAGGCAGGACAACCTCCAAAGCACCAATTTCTCATTTAAGATACAAAATGTGAACGGTGCTGAATTACCTGAACTTCAGAACCTATTTTAATCGTCTCCTTAAAGCCACCCAGAGCACACAGGGCAGCTACTGCCTGCCGAGCAATTCTTTGAAGTTTAGCAAGTTTCCTTCCACTGCTACTCCCATTCTCCAAGATACTCTCAGCATATTTCCCAAGCTGTGGAATGTACATCAGAGCCCGAGACAGAACCTGAAGAGAGAAGCAAAAATACCAGAGAACGACTTCAAAGCACAATTCAAACAAAAACCAACGCCCCAAGCCTTCAGCCCACACACAGTCTCAGAAGAATTATTTTTGTTCTTGAATTATGTAACTCAGAAGATTCCAAGTTCTCTGAAGTGTGAGCACCATCACAAAGCCAGCTCCAGTCCCTAAGAACTTTTATAATCACACTGTTACATACATAATCTTAGCAAAAGCCTTTGCTCAAGGATTTAGCCCAAGGAGGAGATGAGGTGCTACAGGACTCAGTGGAACATGAAAGCAACACGCTGTCATTTCCAACCAGCACTTCAAGACCCTGAGAGCTCACGGCAGAGAGGAGCGAATAGCACAGGCAAAACAACTACCCAGCAAAGGCAAGACAACCCCCTGAACAAACAGCATTATTAATTACTGGAGAAAAAGACAGGTAAATTACAGAATGACAGCATTGTCTTTAATGCTGGATAATTTTGATTACTTATTCCACCCTAAGGCATCGGATAGGCAGCATCTACTAGAAAGGGCTGCTCCTAGGCACTTAACACCTCCTGGTTTGAAGCGCTGGAAGTACCAAATAGCAAAGAAATAGCTTAGGAATTTGCTAATAATTAAGTTCTTAACTACTCAAGACATTCTTAATCTTCTGTTTGCTTACTTTTTCAGCAGTGGTTGTCCATATCTGAGCTGCATTTGATTCTGGTGCCATCAACAAGCTGTGGAGTAAAGCGATCACCTCCGCTGCCATGCTGTTTGCAACGTGACCACTAATGAACGGCCTCACAGGATCAGTCCTACACAGACACAATACAATTTGCCCAGTAATTTCCAAACAAGAGAGGAAGATTCAATTGTCAACAGCAACATACAGCACAAAAAAAGGGGGAAATTTAAGAAAACAGAAGGTTTTTTTCTTTCCTAGAGCACTGCAAGTATAAAGAAAAGCAGAGTCTAGGCCTTATGTATCAACTCGGATGACCCACCTGGCAAGCTCAGAATTCCTCTCTCTGCAAATAGACGTTTGGGCGGTCTTCTTTTTGTCCCCAGTGGACAACCCACTGGTAGTTTCTGGATTGACAGTTTCTATGGGGGGCCCAACACTGACTATTAGACCAGACTGTGCCCACTTAGTTGCCTTTCGAAGAGCTGCAGCAGCTTCTTCTGTAATAACTTCACAGCAGCCACTCTGAAAATGACAAACACTAATGTCAGCTCTACTTGGCCACACTATGTGACATATTGAACCCCACTCCCTTCACATGTGTAAAAGTACTGAGAACACATCAAAACATCCTCCCGTGTGTGGACCAGTCACAGGCATAAGACATTATTTGTTCTTATCTACAAAGAGATCAGAGATCAATGTGGAGTCGTTGCCTTTAATATTCCATTCTCAGCTTAACAGTATAGCTCCTCTTCCCTGATCAAAAAGCCACACATGAGTATTTCTGGAGAAAATACTCAAGAGCGTGTCTGAAAATATACATGAAAATTCAATTTAAATGTGGTTTAAAATTCGCACTATCAACATGCATTAAACAGTTCAGGAAAGAAGTTACTAAAGGGGCTTAAACACGACCTATAAGGGTTGGAGGAAGCCTTAGCTGAAATTCTTTTTCATCATTTATCCTTGTATTTATATCAACAGCCAAATACTGCTAAAATTACATATAAAATTATCTTTCTGAACCATTTTGTAAATTAAACAACGTTTAACACAGGGAAGTTGTTTTTCTTTAAATTCCAAGAATTCTGACTGGCCACTGTTTTTTACAGTGTAGACTAATGCTTTAGTAATTCCTTTTCTTACTTTTGTCATGTCTCGATCCATTTTCACCACTTTCTCCATATTGGCTCCAGTTCCCAGTCGGAATGGACGACCTTCTGAGCTACTATTACGGTGAAAACACAACACATTAAGCTTTGTTTCCACTGGTGGAAAAAACAGCTGAACAATATGGTCCAATGTAATATATTATGCATGTTTTTAAACTACTTGAAAGCAACCCTTGCAATTGAATTGCTTAACAGGAACAGGAATACTTGAGAGCTAAGGACATACTCAATTGCACTGTACAAGAGGAATTAAATGTAGTTATTTGCATAGCAATTTAACCCTTCCCCCCTCAAAAAGTAGTACAATGGAACTGGCCTTTACTGGACCATAAACACCCAAGGTCTCCGAGTTAACCTTTCACCAAAGAACAGCTCTACCTTTTAGCATCATTTTTAGGGCATGGGTTCAAAACAAACCTTGGGTCGGGGAAGACAAAAATGGTACAAAATGCAAGAGGTGATACCACTGTCTGTCTGACATTTGGAGATCACAAAATCCAGGTGAGCACTAAGACTCCTAAAGAAGCTGTAATAGCAAATTCTTATCCAGTGCATGAATTACTGAAAGCGATGCTTTTAAAGCCATTTTGCTTTGATAGTTACATCGGTCACTCGTGCGTAGTCTGTAACACCATACCAAGAGACACTCAGTTTTTCTGATGGAGTATCAGTTAAGCAGCTAATGTTTTACATGATAGTTTCCAGACAGATGAAGATGTTGTTATGTTCCTCTGCTAGGGCTGTACGTGGCTGGTACACAAGTCAAAATAAACAGTCACACTTCATAACCCCCCCCACACACACTTCCACACATCTGTGCACGCTGCTCTGCTTCAGCTTTGCTGTTGTCACCATTGCTAAATCTTCTACAAAGCAGCCACGGCCAGGAAGCACCCAGATTTAGATTCTCCCCGCTGCTGCCTCACCACCAAGTCAGCAGTGGCAGGCATTTTTATCGAGGTGTAAGTATGATAAGCATCCACCCTATAAACCATTTTTGCATTATCTGATTATTTTACCAGTAAACAACAACAAACTGGGAAGACATTTTGCTTTCCCAACTACTACTAAGTCTAGGATGTATTTTTCCACAGCCATAGCAGTACAAAAAGAAGAGAAATGTTATTGGCAAAACTGGTTGCTAATTCCAGTCCAGCAAGTTAAGATTACCTCAGTAATGGCTGAAGGACTTCGTGGGATGACTGGTCTTCCCGCTTATGAATGAAAATAGAAAGTTTGCCATCCACTGCCTCACTTTCTTCTCCAGGATCTTTATCGCCTTTTATGGAATTTTTAGGGCTGGCTTTTGCCAAAGTTGTATCTGGCTCAGAGGCGGTTGGAGAAAGAACTGTCTGGCATCCTTGAAACAGAAAGGAAAAAACCAAAGAAAATCACACAGCCATGAGCTCCATCAACAAACTCTCTTGCCCTCAAAGCTAACGCCAACACACCCAGAACACATCTGTAACACTGCTGCGACACACACTGTAGTCTGAGAACAGTTAGATTAAGAGGCAGATGGGAAGCCACGGACACATCCTATCTTTCACCACTGACATCCCATATACCTTTTCTGACTTGAGTTTTCCGTCAGTACAAAAGCTCTTTGCAGAAACATGACTTGCCTGGCACTCTCTCAAATGAGCATGACATCAAAAAGACGCTGGTACCTGGTACTACATAATCGGCCAGCTTTGCCAGCAGCAGAGAGGCAATCTTGGAGGCTGGGTCACTGGGATCATCCTGTTCACTGTTCAGAGAGGGGACTGAGTAACTCCAGGGAGGCAACTCCACATTTCCACAGTCCTCGACACTCATGAGAGGCAACGCAGCACGACACAACTGGAGGATTATAAGGACCAGCTTTGGAGAAGGACGCTGATCCAGGAGAAGTGAGAGAAGCTTGGACACACAGGCTGGCTGGCTCAGGATTGCTTTACCTATGTGGCTCCTGGAAGGGGAAAAGACAAAATGCAACTGCTGTTATGAAAAAAAAAACTCAAACCAGATTGTTCCATGATAGTCTTGGAATTAAAAACAAATTAAGTCACTTTTGATACAATGCAATTAAAAAAAGTTTCAATGTCTGGCAAAAACCTTATCTGCAAAAATTCTTACATAATCTAACAGCACTGATTAAACACTGAGATTGAGTAATTGCCAGTTTAGAAGTAAGTTTTAGAATGTTTTTCAAAATTACCTTACCTTTACTACCGTAAAATCAATTCCCCCCCCCCCTCCATCTGCTTCACACTCCAGAGACAAAGGGCAGGTACCTTGAGAGGTCATTCAGCAGACTGAGAACATCTTGAAGCGCATCATTTCCTGCAGCTTGATTCCCACAGCACTCCGTAGCTCGTGCAAGGTGGTTGGTAAGAAGGCTGGAGACCTGACGAGCCAGACCAGAGTGAACAGCTTCCGTTGAACCACCTTTAAAAGCGATGCAAGAACACACAACTGTAAGGAGCAAAAATGAATGTACACATCCACAAATTCCTTACCCATAAGCTGAAAATAGTAAAAAAATATATTTTTGTTTTGCTATAGCAACACTTTTATGTGTGACATGTCTTTAATTAAAAAATAAAATTGAATACATGTAGTCTCATTAGCTAAGAGCCACCTGTCTCTAAGTTTATGTATGTTACAGGTGAATCCCAACGCAGCTGAAACCAAGTGATCACTCAGGATCTCTGGGTTCTCTGGTTACGTCTAGACAGAGCCAAGTGGCAGCCTTGAAACTATCTGCAACATTAACACTCCCATGAGGATGAAAAAAATGAGAATTAAGAAACACAAGAAGAAAAAAAAACCTCATTTTTTGTATCCCCTTGTGTGTTCCTTAGAATCCCCACAGTACTGAAATCACTCCTTTGAATTCATTTACACCCCTTCTCAGGCGCTTGGGCAGTTCTAGAGCACGCAGCAGAGATCCATTTGCCACTGTTCCTACCTTCTTCTTTCTCCCATTCAACACAGCGATTGGCTAGCACCTGGAAGGCAGCCCAAGCCATGGTGGCCACCTTCTGTTTCTTTGTCTGTTTTTCATTCGAACTGGATTCTGTCTGGCTGCTTAAACTGCAAAGCCGGTCCATAAGTTGTACCAGGCCACTACGAACCAGACACTTCTCCTCACTCCTGTACAAGAAGATAAACTCAGATGTTACTCCAGCAACTTTTAAGTCACTAACAACAGACATGATGAAAATGCAGAACTTCCTGTTAACTCACTAATTAATTATTCCAATTTGCAGAAAGATGGTTTTATCTCCCCCTTGTCCTCCCCAGATGAAATTCTGCATTCTGAGACAATTTAACAGGACATCCTCAGATGCTCCTCGTTATGGATAAAGGGATTATATTAATACTTCTCCTTAAGGCAAAAGCTACTAAGGACAGCTGTGGATGCCCTCCTTCCCTTTCTGAAAGAAACACTTCCATACCTTGTGTAAGGTATAGTGCACAAGAGGCCAATGCTATTTGCACAAGCAATGGGGTAGCGAGCACACAGCGAGACCACAGAGGTCATAGTCTCTCCAAAAGCTTCCTGGACTTGTTCCACCATCCCGCCGCACGTCAGCTCTTCAATTCTGTTGGCAGACATTTGAAATGGTAGGCTTGCTAGGTTAAATAAAACGAGCACACTCCCAAATACAGCTTTTAAAATGAAATAAAAATTAGCACATATTAAGGAATACTCCAGGAAGATTTAGAGGCAAAACTGCAGCTCACTTAATGCTTTAATATGAAAGATATGTAAATCAGATAGTAAGGTAGTTCTACCTCAGTCATCATTGAGATTCGACTACAAAGCATTTATCAGATGACAGTGTTAGTATCAGCTAAATCTACCACTAATACCCAATTAACATGGATTTCCAATTAAGTCAGGACAGTAAAATACCCCACATACATATTTGTGGACACGTCATCTCAGCATGAAAGAAAAGTTCACCTACTGTCAAATAAAGGCATTTCTTAGACGTTTCTGCCTTTTGAGCCCACAAAGGCCAATGTGGCTGTTGAAAGCTTTGTTCTGCAAAGCAGAGCCCTCACAGCTAGTCAGTTCTCACAGTTTTAATTCCTGCAAAGACGTGCGTTATCTTCGACAGAGACCAAAACCTTTGATTATTTTCAGAGAAATAAACAAACCTTGGTCCTCCCTGAAGTACCATGGTCACCGGGCCTACCAGATGCGTCACGCCACCGACCCGAACCGCCGCCGTCAGCAGCTCTCTCATGTGCACCAGGGCTTGCTTCCTCGTATTCCCCCGCCGCCACCTCGTCTGCGCCGCCAGCAGAAAGCTGCTGCTGGATACCTGTGAGATTGTGTTTGGTTTTCTTAGTGAGACACGAGCAAGGCACCTCCCTTCTTTGTGACAGCTGGAATATGAAAATATAGTGATTCAGCAACGTTTGAAGGGACGTACCGCTTGGTCCGGGTTTGTTCCGATGAAAGCAAAGAGCTGTCCCAGTAAGACGCTGTACGTGGGTTTCTCTCTGCTGTCCTCAACAGTCAGTGACTGGAGAAGAGTGAAAGAGCTACTTCTATGGCTGGTAACATGGCGGCGCCTACGAGAACACAGGACAGTTACACCTGCAGCTGTAAGCCCATCCAATGAGAAAAAAACACCCAATCCACCAAACCCATACAAAACGTTGTGCTTGCAAAGTTTATGATGGTTTTAACAACACAGGCCACGTTGCTGGAGAGCAGCTCAGTGGGATAAACCCATGTGTACCTTTGGCTCGATCTAGCAAACTCGATGTCATCGTTACCGATCATTTCTAAGTCCGATGGTGCCGACATACTGCGAAGGAAGACGGGCTGGCGGACGGCGTGAGAGATGACTTTTGTTTCAGATGCTGATTTACAGGCTGCAATATTATACAAAATGAAAGAATGTCACTCCTGCTGTAGGAAGTTATTTACAAACTGCTTTTAAAAAAATCCCTGTGGACATCCCTTGAGTCTTGTGTCCAGTTCTGGGCACCTCAGCACAAGAGAGATATCGAGGTGCTGGAGCGAGTGCAGAGGAGGGACACGAAGCTGGGGAAGGGCCTGGAGAATAAGGCTTATGAGGATGGATTGAGGGAGTTGGGATTGTTTAGTTTGAGGAAGAGGAGGCTGAGGGGAGACCTCATCACTCTCTACAACTGCTTGAAAGGGCACTGTAGAGAGATTGGTGCTGGTCTCTTCTCACGGGCAATGAGCGATAGAAGGAGAGGGAATGGCTGCAAGCTGCAGCAGGGTAGGGTTAGGCTGGACATGAGGAAAGAGTTTTTCACAGAGAGAGTGGTCAGTCAGTGGAATCAGCTGCCCAGGGAGGTGGTGGAGTCCCCATCCCTGACTGTGTTTCAGAGTAGATTGGATGTGGTGTTGAGGGATCTGGTGTAGGGGAGAACTTGTAGAGTAGGGCTGATGGTTGGACTTGATGATCCCAGGGGTCTCTTCCAACCTAAGTGATTCTGTGATTCTATGATCCCAGTGAAAGCTATAACATAATATGTAACGGTCTAAGCAAAACTTTGCAACTGAATTCTGAGGATTTTCCTGTTTTCAGGTATTGTTTCAAGTTATTTTTGTTTGATTAGATTAAGCATTTTTTTCCCAATAATTCAGGAGACTACAGTTTAAATTTCACATATTACTATCAGACATTAAGTTACCATCATTATGGCAATTAGAAAACAAAGACTCAACTTCATTTACTGTAAAAGAACTTAATTTGAAAAAGTAAAAAAAATGTTCAGTTCTAAGGGAAAATAAGAGAAAAGGAATGCATTTTTATCTTTAGAAATAAGCAACACAGAAGTACAATCCTGGTAATGAGATACATACCTGGAGTCTCCGCAGGGGTGCCAGAGATACTTCTTGTGATGCCAGACTGTGCTGCAATAGTGACGTGTAACAACAGCTCTGCCCTGTTCATCAAGCTCTTAACTAGTGTTTTTGTTTTCGCCAGGGGATGAGAGGTCTTCTGTATCAGTGAATTCACCTCTTGAAAAAACTTCTCCCTAAGATTATGAAATAAAAAAGAAAGACTCAATTGGGTTTTAATGCTTTCTGAAATCAAGCGTTACTGTGAGAAAGGTGATTTTAAAGAGCACATACAGGATCAATCTATTCTATGCCAACAAAGTAGAAAGCAGAAAAAAATAAGAAATAAACAAGTTCTCACAGCTGTAGGTACTAATATTAATGTATTTAGCACAAATGTTTCTAATGATTTAATCACATATTGCAAGACAGACAGGAAAAATCAGTATTTGCATCCCTTATAAGAAGTTGACCACAACATTCCTGCCCCCAAAGACTGATTTCTCCCCACAGACCTACCAGCCCTTAATGGAACTAGACATAAATTGTTTCCAAAACATTTAGTGTCTGCTTCTGCTTCACATCGAGTACCACAAGGTACAAGGGGATTCGAGTACCTGCTTCAATAAGCTTGTATGTACAGGTGATGTTAACCCCACACACCTACTCCTGGAACTCCACAGCTGCTTAGAGTTCCCTGGCTTTAAGTACCTTGCCTCAATGGTGCCCTCCCCAGCCAGCTCCTAACCTTAATGCCAGGACCACATTCTCCAGATCACTTCCGTCAAAAGATACCTCTTTCATGGAACACAGAAGTTCTAGTTCTTTCATCTTGCTCTAAACAAAGGGAAGGAAAAGGATGAATGTGTTTGATGGAGAGCAGTTTGAAGCAGGAGCCCCCACAGCAGCCACAACACTCACCTCATTGAAGTGATAATCATAAAAGAATGGGATGTTGTTCTCCAGTTTCCCATGCATGGCGTCATCTACCTCACTCTGCCATTTCTGTTCCAGCTCAGCCACACTCTAAAAGAGAGTCAAAACCCCCAGCACTTACTGCAGATGTTGAATTTAAAGAGTAGATGAGATCTTGAAAGAAGAAATGACTACATTTTGTATTTCTGTGTTTCTAAAAAGCTGATAATACACCTTTATTCTCAAAAAAACCCCAACTTTCTATTTAGTGTAATTTTATTTTTACCTGCAATTGTCTCTCCATGGCATTTAGCTTCTTAAAAGTCTCTCCCATAATTTTACAAAGTAAATCATACTCTTCAGCGTGTTCTTCCTGATACTGGAAATTTATCAGGGACTGGAGCGCATCAACCAAATTCAAGTGTTTAATGACGCATGAAACTACCATCTCCTCCATTACTTCTGGCTGAATCACTTCCCTAGGGTTACAGGTAAAGCCAAAGGGATTAAACAGGAACAACGGGCACACTGTCACAATTCATACTTACAAGTCACTGGATAATGCATTCATAAACAAGTATTTACAGAATATTAAATGTGCACTGTTGTACATGACAGGAATGCTGCATCTTTGGCATTGCTTTTTTTAGCTCAAACACTTTGGCACCAAACATTTAAAAAAAAAAACCACAAACCCAAAAACCAGAAGTCAAGTCAGGGAAATAGAACAAAACAACAACGACAACTCACTTTATACTAGGTCTAAATTGAGGCCGAGCACGTCCAGAAATTTCCCTGAGTTTAATCATGATTCCTGGAGGCAGCCTAATCCTAGGCAAATCAAAATAGTGTCCAACAGGAGGCACGAGAACATCAGAAGGATATGTAAATTCTCTGTCTTCATCTATAGTAAGAGGCAATGGAGAAGGGCTTGGTGTCAGGGCTGGAGATATGACACCATTCGCTTCCACCTGCCACTGGCACCTGGAAAAATAAACAAAAAGAGAAGAAAAGGGTTTTGAAGTATTTATTTTTCTCCCACATTCAGAAAGACACATTAGTCAATGGCTCGTTACAAAGACAGGCTACATATGAACATACTAAGCAAAGCTTTACGCGTGTCCATAACCAAGCACACGTAGCCCAGTCCTCCAAACAGGAGACTTGAGCGCAACTACTAAAGTACCTCCCCTCAGAAGATAACCCACATGGAAACTTAAATACTGGATTTTTACCTTTGTAATAGTTTGGATCTTAAGAGTTCTTGACAGGTTTCTTCATCTTTGGTAATTTCTGGTCCATTGTATAATATTCGCAGCATAGAACACGCTAACACGGAAAGGCCAAGCGCCAGGTCAACCAAGAACGGCAAGCCCCCTGACACGTCCTCTGAAGACTCCTGCAGGAGGAACAGCGATCAGTCCCACTCAAACCACCACAAAGTCCTTCACCAATATATTTCAAGATAAGAGATTTTATATTTTTTATATATAATCTTATATATAAAGATATACACAGCTCTCATATGTCTATCTCTTATAAAGATATATATTGAAAGAAATGCTTTAAGAACTTAAAGCAATATATAAGCACAACTCAAGACAAGAAACAAAAGGTTTTAAACACTATTATCCTGAACCAAGAAAGAAAAGAAAAGAAAAACGTGAAGTTATTTTTGGTTCAGTCATTTTCTAGCCTGCAGATCTGCCATCTCAGAGACCTAGCTCTAGCTTCCCAGCAGTGGGATTTAAGTTTCCTTTTGTTTGATCCCAGTCTCCCTCTCTCTCTTCTTTATAGGCTGGAATCATCACCCCCTCAATTAAATCTCCGATTTCCAGGTTGTTACAAGATACCCATCTCTTCAAAACAATCCTGATCTACAAGCAGCAAGAGATGCTAAAGTGACTTCATCCAAGTCCAGTGCCAACAACAAGAGATAAGCCATATTTGTTAACAACTACCTCCATAAAACCCTGAGGAAGGCACAGACCATGCCACAGGGTATCTCCAGCTAAGGAAGCCAAACGTCTAAAATGCCATTACATCATAAAAGGACCACTTAGCTTACTTCTTCTTCTGGCAATAAGACATTACTATTTTACATTTCAAATGTTAACATCCAACTTTGGAGTATGTTTCCATTCGACCTGAGGGCAGTGACTGAAGCTGAGCCTACGGCGGGGAATCTGTGGTGTTTGAGTACCTGTGCTCGAACAGTGCAAGCAAAGCCCCACATGGCTTTGTCTGGAGTGTTGTGCTCACGGCCACTCCGCATTTCAAAGGAGAAGGTGACTGTATCTCCTTCCACCTTCAAATTTTGATGGAGAGGAGGGGAGGAAAAAAAAAAAAAAAGAAGATATATTTAAGAGTTGAGGCAACCAAGAAGCAACCAAACAGGCTTTTATAAAAGCGGCTTATTTTATGGATTAGTGCTTTTACTGACAGTTAAGTATTACTTTTATCTCCAATTATATATTCTGATTTAAGGTTCCTCCCGTTTAGTGGACATTTTCATTTTAGTTTTGCTGCTGGCTAGCTACAGGAAAACAAACCAAACCACCATAGCTGTAGAATCAAAAGTAGAATTTATCAGTCTGTGATACTTGGCGTTGACTTTCATCAAAATGCTTTCATTTTGTGTCTGCAAGAAACCATGCAAAAATCAACAGTTCTCTTCCTTATGGAAGACAGACAAGTTCTTAAAGGAGAGGAATGTCAGCACATCAGTAGAAGATTTTGCTGAAAGAACAATATAAAAATCTATGTCTGAGAAAAAAAAATCAATTAAATTCCATTAATTATGAACACTGGAGTCCTTGTCTGAAACTGCTTTCCCATTCATTCTTGTTTTCCTTTTTGAAATTGTTTTGTTAAACGTATCAGGGTGGTTTTAGTGTCAGCTGGTACAGCAGCACAAACAGAAGAGAAAAAAAATCATACTGCAGACATTGTGAGGGACCATACCATAAACTTCTTAAAATACTGAAGTTTCAAGAAGTTTGAGAGATTTTTTCTGTCTGACATTTACCATCAAAAGCATTCAATCTAATTTTAAAACCCAACACAAAGGGTTGGAAAGCTGCTATGTTTCCTATTTGTCATATTTGTTGGGCTAGCATTAAAAAAAATGCCCATGGACCTTAAAATATGCACAGGCTCAGACTGCATAAGAATTTCTCCCAGGAAGATAACGCTTATGAGACCAGCAGTGCCATTAGAGAGACTCCAGGACTGAAACATACTGATAAGAAATTGCAGTAAGACATAACAAAACAAGATAAGCTCAAAGAGAAGCATCACACACAACGCACAGCTGAGTTTAAAGTTATCCCCCGAGGACGTAACAGCCCACTTATGCAGTGATCTCAGCATGGATAACTGTACACTTAAAAGCTTTGACTTCATTGCTAAAAAGGTTCAAATGGACTCGACACGGTTTCCAAGGGGGGTTTTGCTACGTGAAATATTGTTGGATTATAATACTGTACCTTTACTAAGTCTTTCGGCCAACCAGTTCCTAAGACACTACGGCTGCCATATCCCAGTGTATTGCCTCCATACTCAGCAACCTTCCTACTGTTTGTGTTAGGACCAGCATAGATCACCAACTTCAAAACATAAAATACACTGTTAGACTGTAAGAGAAAAACAAGAAAATCTAATAATAATAATAATACTTAGCACTTACACCGCGCTTTGTATTTTCAAAGCGCTTTATCAACATTAATAAACCCTCACAACAGCCCTGTGAGGTGGGCAGGCAAGTATTATTATCCCCATTTTACAGATGGGGAAACTGAGGCAGAGAGGAAATTGAGCAACTTGCCCCCAAAGTCACACAGCAAGTCAGCAACAGAACCGGGAGCAAAAGTCAGGAGAAATCCCAACTTGCAGTCCTCACTCAAAGCTAACTAGAACATACTGTCTCTGCTAGTAACTGGTTTACTCCCACTCCCACCAAAGTTAATCAGTTGTCAGTGACTTCACTGGGAACATGACAAGGCCCTAAGTTTTCTGAAGGAGTTTAACCAGTCATGGGTGACACTAATATTAAAGACACTTATAAGTAACTAAGGGGACTGAGTATCACAGGACTTGCTCTGTGTTGAACATACAGCAACAATTAATGAGGAGCACATCTGAGTATCCAAAGGAAGTGTTATTAGCTGTGCTCTTGGAAAAGACTTGTTCCTATTAATCCATGTAAACAAGCCATTTGTCACTGGGGGAGAGGGACGGTAAAAAAGTAAGCCTTCCAGTTCTGCCCAGTTTGAATAAACTGTGCTGATCCAAGCCATCAGGAAATGAACTATTAAAAAAAGGATGATTTGGTATGAATATCTGAGGGGAAAAAGACAAAACAACAAAAAAACCCCAACAAAAACTCCCCACACACCTCTGGGGCCTACTGCTTTTCCCCTATTTCATAACTACTGTTACTTCTGACATCTTTTCAGGGAACTTCCTAATTACAGAGCCTAGCTCTGAACAGAGCATCCCCATAACTGAGAGATTTTCAACATTGAAACAATCACTGGATATTATGCTCTGAAACAATACAGAGGGAGAATTCAGCATATACCCTTTTTGCATTGTTTCAAGAACAACAGAAATGAAACATGAGCCCCTTATTTTCATCTTCCTGCCTTTCATGCCAATAACTTGTACATGTTGGGTTAAACATAGAGGGAACAGAAGGTGAAACTCAAGAATTCTTTTCAAAAGTTATTCACGTTTGTGCTATACACAAAGTAACCTCTCTGCAGTCCTGGACTTTACAGCCTTGAAGTAAGTAGACCATGACATTACAACGTACTCTAATAATCCCCTATCATGAAAAACCTCCTGCATGATCCTGATCCCTGGAAACAAGGGGCCATGAAAAGACAAGGGGCAGAAGAAGATGAAAACGGGCTGGGAATACGTACAAAAGAAAGAATTTCTGAATTGGCCCCTGCTTACCTTATCGTAATCATATTGTGAAGAACATCTGTTGTCAAATCTAAGATATAAACAGCGGGCTCCTGGAATATGCACAGTTTCTTTAAATTTATAGTTATCCCTGACGGGGTGAACTGTTTCCACAGTCTTCCCGGCAGCCCAGGGAGCTGGGATCTTTAACCCCGTAAGAAAACCTGGTTCTTCCTTCTCCTCCAGCATTCTGAAATCAGAGTGAAAAATGAGTCTTAAAATTCAACACACGGGATTTCTACCAGATATTCACACACCAAAACTATTGACTCCTCATTTTAGGCACAACTGCAAGAGGGAACGTGCAGAACTTAAACAGCGTGAACTCTGTGCATTAGAAATAGCTGCCCATCTCTATCATAGAATCATTTAGGTTGGAAGAGACCCTTGGGTGAAATCTCAACTTTTCCCTGTGCTTTCCAGTGTCCAAATGATGGTAAACAAGTTAAGTGCCACCACACAACAGTAAATGCTACTGTAGGTGGGTTCTAACACATGACTGGTAGCATAAAAAATCTTCCACCATAAAACAATATGCCTAATATTTCACTGAAGCTTCTAATTTGGAGGAAGATTGAAAAGAAATGCTTCAGACTTTTTAACACAGCATATTACATATTACCACAAGTTATTTAACACTACACATTTTGCAACAGCAAATAGCTATGATAAGCATTTTTAATTTAATTTAGCTGTGTGCTTCTGTTTCTCAGCAGAAAGTGTGTAATTTTGAGCTGGGACACAGGATATAAATGCAGGACTTAAAAAATCATTACATTTCTCTATGTAAATGAAACGATTTAATATCTTTCCAATGGTTTTAATACTGTATCTCACGCTGCCAGAGCAATTTACTCATGATGCTCTTCCTTACCTGAATTTATTTTAAGAGGAACATTTAGAATCAATACCTAATGCTTGAGTTGAAGGAAACAATAAAACCATACCCTGAGTGAACAACCTGAATGCATTAACCATTTCATTTTTATAGGCACAAAAATTTTGGAACTAATTGTCTTTTGTAAAGGCTTATACATCTCTAAGACAGCTGAACATTAACAGCTAAGGTTTCTAATCCCAGGAAAAGACCCAAATGGAAAGAAAAATCACCTCTCATCAGGTAACAGCTTCCCTTTCTGCTCTGATGCCCCAGTGGGGGAACTGTTCAGTTCGGAGAAAACTGGAGACTGGGTTTTAAGCAGCAGTGCAGTCTGTGGCACAAAATAACCAGTGTTAGAAATGAGGGAACAGTAAATCATTTTAAAATCTCGTTCGTGAGATCTATTAACAGTCACACTGTATGTTGTCATTGACAATAAATCATGACCTCATAGATGTTGAACCAAGACTGGCTTAATACTCAGCCACATCAGCTGTCGAGCAGTTCTTAAACTATGATCTGCAGATCACTTGCTGCAGAAAGTTGACCCGGATCAAAGCTGATCAAGCACGTTAGAACATGCACACCACGTCTTTTTTCTCTTTGTAGACAACTGCTGACACACAGACCATACCTGACTTGTGTAAAGAACCAGCTGCACAAGCTGAGGCATCAAGGCATCAGCCATAGTCAGAGTTTGCAGATTTGGATGCATCAAAGATGTCAGTAGGACAGGAAGCAGATGACCAAGCATAGTAGCCTTTGTAATTTGCTCCAGGCCTTTCAGTCTGTAAGGAGAGTAAAAGTTTACCAAGTAACAGCTATTTTCATAGAGTATCACTGCTCTTTTTACTCATCTGTTTAATCTTGTCACAGACAGTGAAAGCAGGCAATCCAAAGTTTAGCAGTGAACACTTGCATTATATTTAAAAAAAAAACCAAACCAACCAATCCTACTGCCTCCAAAAATCAATCCTGCAATTCCTCCAAAGGGTTAGTATCCTGGTCTTCCTAGCAATGCTTATTAAATTATGATAGACAAGATGGTAAACCAAGACTTCAATAATTACTTAAAAAAATATAAGCTCCCCTGGGCACGGGATTAAAGTGTGCATCAAACAGGAATACATTTGTTCAGTGTGTGCACCAGGCTCCTAGCACACGTAGCCCAACACACTTTAAAAGCATCTCTATCTACAGAAATATATTTGAGATGAAACCTTTCTGCAAATATCCCAAAGGAATTGTGTGTTGTCAATAAAACAAAACTAATCTTGCAGGCAGAGAAAACACAGAAACCAAAACCTGAAACACAACTGGGAGAGGGATGTGTTTAAGGAGATAAAAGATTCACAGCTTTTGTTTACATCCCATGAAAAGCTCAAGCATGAAGTTATAAAGAGGAAGTACCAGTAACTGTACCTGGACAATAAACAACCAAAAAGCAAGAGGTTACTGTTTTCAAGTCAGCACACTCACACTTGTCTTACCTTTGCTCTCTGTCAGAAATGTCACTGTTTATTAGCGCTGTAGTGACTTGTTGCAGCATTTCTAAGACTTCATCACATCCCGTCAGAATTTGTGTGGCAAGAGACAAAATGCTGGTCTTCAGCTCCTAGGTACAAAAAGGGTTACAGGATACTTAAATTCTTAGAGAATACAGGAAAAGAACAACAGAAAAACGATGGATTTCCAAATTAAAATAATGATAATGTGACCTGGCAGGTCTGCAGCAGTAGATTCATCCAAGACTTAAATTTGATTTATGCTAAGCCCCCAAAGTGCTGGGAGAAACTAGGTGCATGTTTTACTGGATGCACATCCAGTTTCTAGAGGGAAGGAATCCCCAAGTCCAGCACAGAAGAGAGAGCTGTCAGCCAGCCAAGGCACAGCATTGGTGACAGAATGTCCTAGCAGGTATGAGGATCACTGTAGAGAGAGAAACTGAACAATGAAACCATGGGTGAATAGTGAGACAAGAAAAGTACAATATTTAGCATTTACTCAATGAGCCTGAACAAGTAACTTTCAACTACAACAGATTACAAGCACACGATGAGCTTAACAAACAAACAATACCAGAAATTCAGGAGTCGATACCACTACAGAAGAACTGTTACTGTTACGAAACCCACTGTGAGGATACAGCCTGTACACCAGGATGAACCTGGCTTCTATGAGCTCATTCAAGACTATTCCAGCAGCAATATGAAATGACACCATTTTAATAATCCTTACACCAACAAAACAGCTCCTGTCTGCAAACCTTGTCCTCTAACACTTTCGTTGTCACAAACGTTATTCATGGTATTTCAGCCAACTGATGTACATAAGCTTTGTAAGCTAAACTTGCAAAACCAGCAGAAGCCAGGTAAGGCAAACAAGAAAAGCCTGATTTAAGTCTGAAAAATATTTTTTCAAGGACCACCTCGGTGATTTAGAGAAGATAAAGCAGGAGGGTAATGTGGTTAGAAAGGACTCCTGGCACATGAATTTTCTTACTGCATGTATTAACTCACAAACATTTTAAACCTCATGATATGTTTATTTAGGAAGGGAAGCGTCTGCTCCCACTGACAATATAGAACCCAAGCTGCAAGGCTGAACACAGAACAATCACAGACTTTTGCTGGAGAACAGGAGAAAAAACAGAACACCTGTCTGCAGTAATTTAACTATATCAAGAGGAAAAGAACCAATAAAAGAGCGTAAGCAGAATGCCCTGCAGAAGCAGAGGTGTCACAGGAACACTGACTGTAGAGAGCCATACTAGAATAAAACTTGGTGTTTACCTGTACCTTCAATGTCTCTCCCTGCAAGGAGCTGTCACTGTCATCATTTTCATCAGGTTTAATCAAAATAGTGTTACTGAGGAGGTGGTTCTGTACAGCCATCAGATACCGCAAACACGAAGATGCAGCCTTTAACATAAATAAGCACACTTTACATTATCTGAGCCTTTTAATCAATCTTGGTTCAGGCAAGCCTTGTATTTTGAAATATAAGAAGAAAAAGAGTTGAGGGAGAGGACAAGCAAAAGCAAAAAATACTTTCTCTTTAACAGAATTTGTTTTTGCTGATTTAACACAAGCTTGTTAATACATACTTAAGAGAAGAAACTAGTTGAAAACACTAATTTTTGTGAAATAATTTGCAAAACAAAGAAGCAGCACCATTTTATTTAAGTATGTAACTTCACAGTAATATTCGAGTACTGTAACATTAACTAATTCTTAAAAGATAATGCCACAACAGAGCTGGATTTAATTCACATTCCTGAAGGTGCTGGTTCCATGCTGCTTCTCCTTTTGCATCCTCCCACAGCACAGGCCCTGCCTTCCAGCGCCCTCCCCAGTGCTTTGCCATCAGCCAGGCCAGGGGGCTGGCCCTGCTGCAAACACCTAAGCATTCTATCATTACATCAGGTCAAATCTCACTCATTTCTGTCTGTAAATTATAATCTTATAATCCTTTCTGCTTGCATGAATTATTATACACAACTGTAGAAAGAGTTAATATTTCTGGTTTTAAGTTGTAATGCTTAGAAGATTTGACATGCAAACTCCCTTTGAAAAGCTACCAGAGCAATTGGAAAATACAGCCACGTATAAAGCTGCTTTATCACTACTCTGTGATTTACTGTGCTGTAGGAAATTGTTGCTTCCTTCCCTGCACAGAACAAACAAAAGACATTCTTTTCCTGTATTTAAGACACACGACTAGAAAAGTTTCACCTCTATGTACTCAGTGAAGATGATGGGTTTAAGGAGGAGGAGCAGCCAAAGGCAAATGTGCTTTTATCAAAATACATTTTACTTACAGGCACAGTTGAAAGAAGCCTTTGAAAATCATCTTTAGATACAGTTTGGCACTTGGTGATTAAGACACAAGATTCTCGGACAACAATCTTGAGAATGTAGTGCAGCAGCTCATCATTTAGCCTTCAAAAAACCCAAGAAAGATGTCAAATGTTAATAGTCTAATTACAGTGTATTTCTGTACCAGCTCATCTCACAAGGCTCTGCAAGCTGTATCACAAAACATGTGAAACCAAACCAAGGAGCTCTTCTACTTCAGATTCAGAGACAAAGAAAACCAAGTCTGAAATGCCTGACAACAAGCAAGAGAAGAGATCACCAGTGACTTCCCAGACTGCCTTGATATAAATTCATGATATCTAGTGACTCCTAAAAGGATACTCAACTTGAGCAGGCACTTGAGATTGGCAGTTTTACTGCTGAATGTCACCTAAGACAGTGACATGGAGGACAGTGTCACAATATTGTACTGAATGAATTATCATACACATTTATGACACTTAGCAGGGAATCCAATACTAAGCCTGGGTACAGAAGTCTCCAAAGTTTCTCCTAAAATATCAAATTTCTCCTTGTCCTAATGAAATTCCACCCACTGTGGACACACAGGTTGTGCTTCAGGTCACACTGCCAGTAAGATAACAAGCAATTTCAGCAGAATCTTATGCAAGTTTACCCAAAGCAAATAACAGAAAGATACATGAGTGGGGAGGAGGGGGAACACAGTGTTGTGTTTTACCTATAATGATCGTCATCTTCACTCCCAAATCTGTTGTTCTGCAGTTGTTCAGCTAAATTGGTCAGGATAACGTCACGAAGTTGAGAGAGACCGCTATTTCTCTCTCCTAAAATGGAATGCAAAAACTTCTTGCAAAACAGCATTTTACAGCATTCATTTATTTTTATTTCCTCAGATATATTACTTAACACATGCTGCTTCTCAGAAATTGCTGTATTTACAGTGTAAGCTGATTCCCTGTTGATATTACACTGTTGAAACTTACTCTGCACATAGCCCTGTTTTAAATTCCACAGACTTTGACGCACAGACGTTCCTATGAAGTAACAAATTACTGTGAATCAGCTGGTTCTAAGCCCAGACTCCCATTTCACAGGGGATGCAAGTAGATTATTGCTCCTTCACCAAGGGCTAGAATTACTGCAGGTTGTAATTGTATAATTGCCATGGGTTGCACTAACTGCTAACTAAGTGTTCTAAAATACTACCTGGCCACGAAGTAGTGCCAGACAGTGCCAATAGTGCCATTAATAGTGCCAGAAGAGAACATGAATTCTTTCTGATTTCTAAAATCTACCCAATGGAGACTAATTTTCCTTTTCTACACCTTACACACACTTGACCATGCAGCCATTCAGAAGGCAGCTTCAGAATTTGAAGCGTTCTGTAATTTCCTAGAGTGGGAAAGGTTTAACACAGACCAGTGCTCAATATTCTGAGCTGCTCTCCCTCTAGAGGTTCCAAAGTATTTTGGCTTTTGGTTTTCAGTTAGAAAAAAACACATACTCTAACACGTCAATAAGATGTTCTCACCTTCAGTTAAGACCAATTTCAATAAATTATTGATTTCTGCTTCTCCAGGATACAGGATATTTAAACCAGAGCTAGAATAAAAATAGTAATAAATCCAACATGTATTACTTCATGTATTTAGAGAAGAACAAAATAATTCCAAAGCACATGTGAAAATGGTGTCACAGAATCTCAGCTTAATATATGATGTAACATTTAGAATGACTGTAATAGCTTCTTCCAGCTTAGAAAGGAATCCTCAGCATTTTAACATTTCTATTAGTCATAAAATATGCAGCTGCTTTCTCTGGAAATCACTTGTAATCAAGTGCATTTGATTGTTTTGGTCCCAAGGCTTCTTCAAGAGCTATTTGCTTCCCTCTGAGAAACTCCACACTAATCACTTGTGCATGTGACAGAACCCTCATTTCTTCAAGAAACAGACAGATATTAAAAAAAGAAGTGGATGAGGGTTTAGAGGACAAATCAAGTCTGGCAATGGGGTTCTGGGTGTGTTCTGTTCTGTGTGTACTTCTCTGTGAGAAGAACAATGGAAAATGCAGGAGACAATCAAGAAGCCACTACTGTTACATTTTTATGCTTATTAAAGACTGGCTCTTTACAAAAGTTTTAGCTCAAGCTAAGCAGAAGATTCTAGAGCCAGCACTTCAGAAACAACACAGCTATGCATACACACTCCTGTGTGGAGATCACTGTGGAGATACTTTTCCTCTCTAACTTGTGGTGAACTTTGTCCTTTCTACATGAATTACCACATCAAGGTAGAAGAGCACAATAACTTAAAAGGCACACGTCGTGACTGTCTGAAGTGTTGAAACTAGTATTTCAGACT
>VZTM01024238.1:329878-356584 GCA_013400555.1 Jacana jacana | reverse complement strand
TGGTGTGTTTTTCAGTTTCACACAGAGCAGAGATGACTGCAGCTTCCCTCCCTCTAGCTCATGCTGACCAACTTGTGATACAAACATCTGGAAAAGCTGTAAGACACTGCAAGCTGAGTTTGAGGTTTTCATTGGTATCAGAGTCCCACAATGAGGAATCAGGAAGGAGATATTACCTAATCCCCACCCTCTGATTTTACTTTTTCCACTGGAGGATGGAAACAAGGGAGAAGTGCAGCAGCTGTAAATACAGTTGAGAGGAGACACTGGTTCCTTGTCAAAAAGCAAGACCCTAAAAATGCTAGATAATCATACCAAAGATACACTATTCTTCACTAACTTAGAGCTGCATAAAGCCACTGAATTTTGGAATGTCATGATTCACACACAAAAAAATGCAGGTTGATCTTCAGAAGATTTTGTTCTCAACCTTTGGAGCACTTCCCACTCGAAAGCAGATTGTATTTGTACTTGGGACATTTGAGACAGCATTCCTCGTCCTTGAGATTTACATTAACTCGTCTTCGTGATACACAATCGCACTTCTTGCTCGCTTCCCTGTACTTAATCATTCTGCTATTTTAACAAGCCAGAGAAAGGAAATTACACAGCATCGGGTTCAAGAGATGCAGTAGCCAGTATGATGTGGAGCTCAAACAACCATCCTGTTTAAGTGTCCAACGGCTCGTACCAGCCCAGACACGTAACGCCCACCCTTCTACCCAAACAGATTCCTCTTCTCTAAACACAAGCCTGACTTTCTCCAGAAGGTCTGACTACCCTGCCAGTGATTTTCCCCAGGTCTGCCTATTCCAGAACACCAAGAAACTGTGTAAGCTAAGTGTGGCAGTCACCGTTCTCATCACTGAAACACAGAAAACTTTGTTTTAATTTAGCAGTTATATAGTAATGAACATCAAAAAAAAACCACCCTAAAGTAAACCAATAAAAGGCAGCAGGTGAAGTATGGAAAGCAGTACTGTTATTTAACTGTTACTGTGCCAAACACATTGTATTTCCCTTCTTGCACAGATACAAATGCAGTGATTGTATCATATTAATTTAAAATTAAACTGCTGAATACAATCTCAATGTTCACCTGTAAGAACATTGCCAAATAATACGAAATCTAAGTTTAATTTGACACATCAGAAACTCACCTAATAGCCAGGCAAACCTCCTTCTGAATTTCAGAGCAAATCTGATCCCTTGGGGCCATCAGTAACTGCCAAAGTAATAGGCCAGACCTTCTAACAATATCTCTGTTTCTTTCAGTTTGTGGGCTGAAGAAAAATTTAAAAACCACCTGAGAAAAATTAAACACAGCAATATTAACAACTTAAAGATTGTTCACTCATTTTCAGCAGTCAGCTTCTCAAACTATTTGTCTTGGTCACTAAAAATCTGAGTCAGTTTCTACTTTGGACTTATGAAATTTGGGCTAGCACTTTAGCCTAGAGAGAAGCACTTTCTCTCTTCAGAAAATAATAATTAAAAAAAAAGAAATAAGTAAACTCTCTGGGTTTTATTTTACTCCATAACGGAGGCAATTGTATTTAATCTAGGACTCTTAAACAGCTGTATGAGTACTACAAAGCTACTTTAGGTCAAACACAATGGAGAAGAAATTAAAAACTAATAAAATCAACCATTTTCCTGTATTCTAAAACAATCTTTTTCTTTTAGTTTTTATTGTGAAGAAGTACATTTAAGATGCCCTCATACCTGAAAGACAACAAGGATGCAGCGTATTATACAAGTGTCTCCATTCACCATAGCTTTCTCCATAATGTCACAAATGCTGCTGAGATGATGGGCTTCAATTGGATGTTGTTTGCCCAAAAAATTTGTTATGGGCAGATTGTTGCTGGCTGCAAGCAGGTTGAGTTGGTGGATACACATGGCACCAACATGGTGCAGTAACTGGTTAATAACCTCATTTGTGGTTGTTGCATCCCCTAGAGGTGGAAGAACAGTTCAAATACTGTCTACAAACACAGACTAGAGCACTACCATTTGCTTCTAAAATGTAATAGATCATCATCATCATCTCCTCTAACTTCAGGACACCCACCCACATGATAAACAGAAGAATAATCCTCATCACTTTTTATTTAATGTGCTAAAAGTAGCAAGAATCTGCAAACTCCCGCTTTTGTTTTTCCTTTCTTAAAGCAACGACAAATTGTGACCAATATTTATAAAGAACTTTTCAAGAGCAAATTCAACTTTTAATAGGAAGTTTCAGATGGCAGTTTCTGCATCTTTGTTCTATGACAATTGTAGTACCTTTCACTTCATTCTGTATAACATGCTGACTCCTGTGTTTACCTCACCTTTGGGCTCTGTAATGACATGACTCACTCCCAGTCTCTGACAGACACAGTGGAATGCCTGGTTCCCAGGATTGCACCACTGATCAATATAGTCATTAGAGCACGTCCATATCATGTTATTCATAGTATCATAACAGGCACCTAAGAACAGGAAAACATTTCACACTTGGAATAGTTTGCATTTCAAGTCTTTGCTAGAAAACCAGAGTATTTTTATAGTAGGTATAAATCCAAACTATTTGCTTTAAAAGTTCTGTCATGTGATAGCAATTTAGCACCAATGCATTGGAATGAAAAACAGTTGAAGGCGATTTCTTAATAAAGGAATGAGGCAAATGCATATCCCTTTTGATGTTTCCAGTAAATGTATGACAGGAACCGTTTCAGGCAAATACTCCAGCGCTCGTTATTTGTAATTATAATTACATCATAGGTATCATCCCTCCACAAACTTATCACACACTGCCACAGCATCTAAACTAAACACAGTTGAGTCTGGCAACCAGATATTAGTGACTTCTAGAAAAAGTAGAGGGGAAAAAACCTTTCAAATTTATTTTACTACAGCTATTGACAATTTAGCACCTCAGAACTTGTTTTTAAAGGCCTTGTGGTAAAAACAGAATAGCTTTAATGAAATTGATGATTTGCATGGTGCAAATGTTAGAAAAAGGTTTATCTTAAGAGACTTATGAAAAGCTTACAGCCTACAAACACAAGCAGGTCCAAAAGAAGAGGAAAGGAGGTGGTTATAGACACAACTCTTCTAGGATAGAAGCATTTACCATACTTTATAGGTTAAAAATTAACCCATTTTTGTATGTGTTTTGAATGACTTGCAAGAGCAAGATACTGGAAATTCCTTCAGGTAATTCTGAACCCCCAAAGAAGTCAAATTTACAGAACTTCACCATGGACACAAAGCCCCACCCACTGCAGAGTTGCTTGCTGCAAATTAAAGTCCAGAAGGATTATTTAGAATCTAAGGCTTGGATATGAGTAGCGTTGAAATATTCCCAGAAAGAGACATGTACTTCTTACCAAGTCCTGGAACCAGAGCACCTCGTCCAAGTGAACTCCCTGCAGCATCAATGAGATCTGCCCGGCTGGTGAACTGCCCATCCGAAATATTGAACACCAAGCTTGAAGCAAGAACTACATAGAAAAAAAGCCTCCAATAAATTTCTGAGAAGTTTATTGTATTTCAGAAGAGCAGGGACTTGAGATCTGCCACCAACGTATACAACTTACTTTTTAAAGAGGACAAAGCACTTGTTCCTCCAAAGAGTGAACGTGTGGCAGAACTGCCTGATCCACCTGGGGGCGGGACCAACATCACCAAGTAGGTTCCACACGTGTATATCGGAGTCTTCCTTAATACTTTCAGTGGCAGCCCACAGCTAGTGTTTGCAGCTGAAGTGTTGAACAGGAAAATAACACAAACATTTATTTCTACCCAGCACTAAAAACTCATAAAAAACCGGCAGCAAACAAGGCAGATTTCGATTTAGGGCTTCAAATAAATCAATATGGAAATTCACTTGAGCTACATATTGCAGTGTTTAGAAGTTGCTTTAAGAAGTTGTATATAAAGATGGCCTCAATCACACACATTCAGCATCGATCCTCAGAAAGATGCAAACAATTTCACAGGTTATTTAACTAAAGAGAACAACTTGAAAAATTAAAGACAGTGCTGTGGTTTGGGCTGGGCTGGCCACTAAAACAAGTAACAGATGCTCTCCCTCCTTTCCAAACCAGGCAGATTAGGATCCTAAAATTTATGTAAAAACAAAGCTGTTTTAAGAATTTATGGTTATAAACATATCAAAAGCAGTACCTTAGACCCAAACAATCTTTTAACATAAAGAGACGGTTTGAGATTCACTACGCATTTACTATTTTAAGTTCTGCTGCTCCATGAAACGTATGGAGTCATAATGATCCAGCTTCTGCCACAGCTGATCAACACTTCTGAGCACTGACTAAAGAATTACCCAAGAATAACCACTTCTTCTGTAGCATTCTAGTTGTTCACTGGCAAAACAGAGCTTTTAAAATAGCTCTGCAAGTTAACTCATTGCCAATTCCCTGTAAGCGTATTTATTTCCTGTGTAATTTTTATGGAAATACCATTAATCGTTTAAAATCGAAGAAACTCATGTACATATGAAGGAAGAAAAGAAATCATTCAGGAAACTGAAATCTTAAGACAAATTTTAGAAAGCTCTACATCATCCCAAAAGCCAAAGCTGTTCATTGACAATTCCCTAATTAACTTGGACAGTTTCAGCACACCCGTAAAAGAATAACCAAATATTGTTCAAATCATCTCAAAAAACCACAGAATTACCTGCAGTTTATAAAATTGAACTTGCTTGTGAAACAATAGTTTCATTTTGTAAACTGCTGCCCGTTTTTACCTAACCATTAGAAGCCCAGCTGAACTACCAGCAGACAAATGCACTGATCAGTTTGATCATACAGCAGCTGTAACTGAATACACGGGGGGGAAAAAGGGTGCTACAAGTATCATTCCTGGTTTTCATTCTTAACCTTTCCTCACAATCAGTGCCTAATTTAGCAAAGGAATCATAGGATAGATGTTAAGAAACAAAACATGAAATATCACTGGGAGTCAGTAAAGCCTCCTCTGACCTGCTTGGTCCTCTTTCAGGGTGTTGGAGATCGTGGAGCCAGTGAGAGCAGCCAGTGTTGCTGACGGGGAGGCTCTGTACCTCGACAGCCTGCTCAGTAGCATCTCGTTTATACTCTTTGCAGATTCACCCTCCTTTCTCATTAATATAATTCGTTCCTGCAGAGGATTTGCTATACATACACCATTTTCAACCTATTAAAACAGAGGAAAAAAAGAAATACTTTTAGATATTGAAATCCGTAGAAGAGGGATTACCTTAACTGAGCACTGGAACAGAACAATACAATATATCAAATAGGATACAAACATAAACCCTGCTGGCAGAATTTCTCATACAAAAAAGTGTTATGAAAGCTAGACAGATGAGTATTTATTTTGTTTGGGACTTTGTGGTTCAATATAGTATCTCCTATTTTGTCAAAGACAGAGCTGCTTGTCACAATCTTATTTATGGAACTCCACTTAAAAATACTTAACTTCTCTGTATTCTTTCCTTTCTCTGGCAAGTTTTGTAAGAAGAGGCCTTTAAATCATTTGCCAGCCCAAAAGAGTCAGCAATGATTTTTCTTAGACCATAACCTTCAGGGGATATGCTGCTAAAGAATGCACCTCTTGATGAGGGTAAGATCTGATTTGCAGCATTAGGCATTTTCCAGAAGTTGTACTACTAGAGCCTACCAATTCCAGCTCCACCATGCTGCTAAGTCCAGCAGCTGCTGAGCAGGTACACAGCTGTTGTACCCAAAGGACTCCATCAAAGCTAAATTGTCATCCAGTTTCAATTATCAGTACTAGAGGTCTATGACTTGCTGTACACTCTGCTACGTAAATGAACACAATTGCAGGCTGAGGTGCTTCATCCTTAAATTCAAGTACACACACACACACACAGAGAAATGCCAGCAGAGAAGGGTCTCTTCCAACCAAAACGATTCTGTGGTGCTATATACACACACAACATATAAGCCACTGAGAGGAAAGGATGTTCAAACTGCTGGTAAGTTTCTCTAGACTTAATATTTTGAAACACATTTGGTTTTACACTGAAAGCAATGATTGTCCTTCAACATAAAAACCATTTTAGGCTAGAAAATGCAGCATAGACAATACAATTGCATTTGTAGCTTCTGGGACCTGATTGGCTTTTAACACAATAAAGCAGCTCCACAGTAAACAATGCTTTAAATCCTAATACACTGAATTACTGTCCCAGCATAAAGCTTAATTGCTAATTATAATAAAATACAGTTTATGTTACAAGACAATTCATACTGTTGGCGTATGATACTCATACATCCTCTGAAAACAGAGCTGATCCTTCCATTCTGTTAAAGTTAATTCATAAATACATTACAAACAGCTGGTCAGATTACACACATCAATACTCAAACCTAATATATTGATTTGATGCTGATATTTAATTAAGCAGTAGTCATGCTACCAACTCCAGTCATAAAAAAACCACATAAATTGCTTACTATAAGTTCAAATATATCCATAAAAACAGAGTGGCCTTTTGGTGTTTTTTCATTGAGGCTTGCAGGAGACCAAATCCAGTAGAAATAAGTACCATCTGAAGAAAGATGCACGGTAGTCATGGTACTGCCAACCGGGAAGTGGTTTACTGGCATTGGGATTATCTGACATACCTACGAGAAAGAGAGTGTCTCAACATTTCTTATCTTGAAGTCAGTTCTTCTGAGTATTCAGAGTGTACTTAAAAATAAATAAATAAATCAAGATCAAGCACAGTTGGCCTGTAAGAGGCTATTACTGAAGCTAAGAGTACTGTTACATTTATTTGTTATGAACAGCTCTTCTGTAATGTTTGCAAATGGACCTACTGCATATAAAATTATATATATATATATATATATAAAAAATTAACATATCTAAAAATAAAAGGATCATCTCCTCTCTAATGATTGAGAGCATACCAACAGTACTGTAAGGAAAATATACTCACTAAGAGTTATGATGTTTCTGCAACTTTCCAGAAACATTATTTGAAACTTTGGAAGACAAGGAGAATCCAAACATTCTCAGTTTCAGGAAACACTGGACAAAAATGTACATATCTAACCATAAAACCACAGCAAGAAAAAATCCAAAGTAATCAAACTGTCAATTCTTACAAAGGCTGACAGTTGTTTATCTACAAACCACAATAAGATCAAAAACAATACCTGAATTTTGTTGTAGTGGAAGAATAATGAGCTGTTCAGGAAAATTATGTTTTCAGTTGAAGTCAAAGTGCATTTTGAGATTGTTTTATAACGTGACTTTACTATAACCTAGCTCTTGCAATACCCCATAACACAGTACAGTTGTAAGTCTGTAGGTGCATATATACNTTGGGACTTTGTGGTTCAATATAGTATCTCCTATTTTGTCAAAGACAGAGCTGCTTGTCACAATCTTATTTATGGAACTCCACTTAAAAATACTTAACTTCTCTGTATTCTCTCCTTTCTCTGGCAAGTTTTGTAAGAAGAGGCCTTTAAATCATTTGCCAGCCCAAAAGAGTCAGCAATGATTTTTCTTAGACCATAATCTTCAGGGGATATGCTGCTAAAGAATGCACCTCTTGATGAGGGTAAGATCTGATTTGCAGCATTAGGCATTTTCCAGAAGTTGTACTACTAGAGCCTACCAATTCCAGCTCCACCATGCTGCTAAGTCCAGCAGCTGCTGAACAGGTACAGCTGTTGTACCCAAAGGACTCCATCAAAGCTAAATTGTCATCCAGTTTCAATTATCAGTACTAGAGGTCTATGACTTGCTGTACACTCTGCTACGTAAATGAACACAATTGCAGGCTGAGGTGCTTCATCCTTAAATTCAAGTACACACACACACACACAGAGAAATGCCAGCAGAGAAGGGTCTCTTCCAACCAAAACGATTCTGTGGTGCTATATACACACACAACATATAAGCCACTGAGAGGAAAGGATGTTCAAACTGCTGGTAAGTTTCTCTAGCCTTAATATTTTGAAACACATTTGGTTTTACACTGAAAGCAATGATTGTCCTTCAACATAAAAACCATTTTAGGCTAGAAAATGCAGCATAGACAATACAATTGCATTTGTAGCTTCTGGGACCTGATTGGCTTTTAACACAATAAAGCAGCTCCACAGTAAACAATGCTTTAAATCCTAATACACTGAATTACTGTCCCAGCATAAAGCTTAATTGCTAATTATAATAAAATACAGTTTATGTTACAAGACAATTCATACTGTTGGCGTATGATACTCATACATCCTCTGAAAACAGAGCTGATCCTTCCATTCTGTTAAAGTTAATTCATAAATACATTACAAACAGCTGGTCAGATTACACACATCAATACTCAAACCTAATATATTGATTTGATGCTGATATTTAATTAAGCAGTAGTCATGCTACCAACTCCAGTCATAAAAAAAACACATAAATTGCTTACTATAAGTTCAAATATATCCATAAAAACAGAGTGGCCTTTTGGTGTTTTTTCATTGAGGCTTGCAGGAGACCAAATCCAGTAGAAATAAGTACCATCTGAAGAAAGATGCACGGTAGTCATGGTACTGCCAACCGGGAAGTGGTTTACTGGCATTGGGATTATCTGACATACCTACGAGAAAGAGAGTGTCTCAACATTTCTTATCTTGAAGTCAGTTCTTCTGAGTATTCAGAGTGTACTTAAAAATAAATAAATAAATCAAGATCAAGCACAGTTGGCCTGTAAGAGGCTATTACTGAAGCTAAGAGTACTGTTACATTTATTTGTTATGAACAGCTCTTCTGTAATGTTTGCAAATGGACCTACTGCATNTGGAAGAATAATGAGCTGTTCAGGAAAATTATGTTTTCAGTTGAAGTCAAAGTGCATTTTGAGATTGTTTTATAACGTGACTTTACTATAACCTAGCTCTTGCAATACCCCATAACACAGTACAGTTGTAAGTCTGTAGGTGCATATATACAAACACAGAGATATACAGGCAAGGCAGTCTCACAAGGTAAAAAGAAGAAACTTCAAGGAAATGAAAGCTAGAAATGGTTGAGAGAGATTAAGAATGCAATGAGATGAACATCCTAGCTGTTCCTTTTACCTGAAGGGTATGCTGATCCACAACCTGAAAAAGGGAGTGAGGCTTGTTATCAAAAGAGACAGGCCGATGGAGAAGCTTGCCGTTGCCAAAAGCAACCCAGCCAGTCTCCAGCTCCTCATTACGGCAGTACACCAAACCTCTGGCAAAAACAAACAAACAAAAAAAGGCAGTATATTAAAATTCTTTAAAACTCTGTGCTATTTTTTGTTTCTCTCAGAACTACTCGCAACCACATTCTTAAACTTTGAACTTGAATTCAAGTCAGCATAAGGCAGCAATTTCTACTGTAAAACCCTTTAAGCATAACAAGCCCCATGACTTCCAAGCAATAAAGCAAGAAGGTACAGAGAGGCCCAGCTGCACCAATCATTTATGTAATGACTGACATCATTAGAAAACAAATACTTACAAATTCAGCAATCGTACAACTGTAAGTACGAGGCCATGAAACTAGTCTATAGTTTATTCCTTTAAGAGTAAACAAAAAAAAAAAAATCTAAAATACTAGCTCATGTGTCTTTGCAGGAGGTTTGACTAGATGGCCTCCAGAAGTCCCTTTCCCCTCAACTATTCTACAGCTCTAGAGAAGACATCCTCAAGAAGAATTTCAGATAAGAAAACAGAAACATTAAAATAGCATTTAATGGAAACACATAATATGTTCTAGTCATTACCTATAACATCCAAGAGGTTTAACAAAACCAGTAACTTTTGGGGTTTTTTAAACAGACCTGTGGAATAGCAAACATTCAACTGTCACTTACCGCAAAGTACCATGTAATCCAGATCCTAATTTGCTTATTCCTCTGCCCACTGAATTTGTTGTATAAAGATAGAGCCCATCTGCTGCAAGACAGCGCCCTAAGTCTGCATCTGAATCGGGAAGAAAGAATAGAGCAGAGACCTCCTCTGTCACACACAGAACTGGAAATTCTCCATGGTCATTACACTGCCCTGGTTGCTACCACAGCAACTGAAAACCAGCAGATGCTCGTGACAGGTCATTACTGACAAGTCAGAACGTTTTTTTCATACTGAATTTATTATTCTGTGCTCTAAGAGCTACTGTACCATAGTCAAGGTCCATTCCTTTTTGTGTTAGTTTCTTTACATTTCTCTCAAGGCTTATGGAGATGCCCAGATTGCACCTAACTCAATCGCATGAATGCCAGGGCTATTTAAACCTCCTGCTGTTGCCAAATAAACTTAACAAGAATCAGGTGCTAGTCACTCAGCTTCTCTTTTGAGATAATAAATGACAACAGCACCGTTTTTTTCACGATTCAAACGTACATCATCCACATCTGAATAATTTATTTATCCTGTGTTTTGTTTTCATTCAGTGTTAAAGACCTGTGTTGGGGTATTCCGGCCCAAACTTCTGTGAGAAAAACCCCAGTAAGTTTGAATGGGCTTTTTCTGCACATTATCCAAAACTATAAAGACAATAGGAACCAGACTAACATACCCAACCACGCTTAGGAACACAGGGCTATTCAACCAACCTCACTTCAAGTGAAGAATTCCTCTCCTCAAACATGAAACAACTGGAGTACTTGCTATTAAATGCTTTAGGAAGGACATAAAGGAGAGAAAAACATTCTGTTCTGGGTTTGCAACAGGTAATGATGTTCAGAACTCAGAACTACCAGCAAGATAAAATACAAGCAAGGCTCATGACTATGCAAGCCCTTCTGCTCCAGACCGCTGGTGTAACATCTGTCTGTGAGGAAGGAATAAAATCTAATATTGAGCCTTGATCTAATTTCTGGTACAACCCTGTGCTTCTCTTAAAGCAGGTAAGTAGACCCTTTCACCTCTGAATACTTAAGACAAAATGTATTTCAGACCTAGTTTTCTCACTCACAAAACAGAAATCACAGAAACACAAGGTTGGAAAGGACCTACAAGATCATCTAGTCCAACTGTCAAAATAGTCATTATCAACAATCAAGATGGGACAGACAGGACAAAGCCTTGTCAATAAACCAGTCCAGTCACCCTCTTTAAGTTCACAGAATCTGAAGAGTCAGCCAGGGAAAGGAAAAAAAAAATCTAGTCACTCTTATAGCATCAAAACCTCTTTGAAATATCGATGTTGTCAATAAGTTTGCAGATAACCTAAAAAAAACAGCTCAGGGTTGCAAACTCCTATGGCTTGCATTAAACTTAATGAGATGTCATAAATAAAAAAAAGGATATGATATCATAAACACAGATTAAAATTTAGCCTCTTAATTTTAACATAAAATAGGATATATTTTCTATCTGATCCCCAAATCAGCTTTAAAAAAAGCAAGTAATTTACACATTTGGTTAGATTAACATAACGAGAATAGGTATAGCAAATCAAACAATGTAAACACTTTAGTACTCCTGTACATTAGGTCCAGGTTTTGAAAACTTTTGCTTTGAATGCACAGACTAAGACAGCAAAGTACCCAGAGGGTTGCTGCCCTCCCCCTCACACTCTGTATCAGGCTTCGAGGCTCTCCTGCGATGCCCAGCTCTCTCTACAGATGGTCCTTCCAAACCCATCAGCTTTCGGTTATTTGATATGTACCATATTTGCTTTTCCACTGCTTCCAACAGAAAAGGAGAAATCCTTTCCAACTCTAAAGCTTCACATTAATTTTTAAACAACTATCACCACTAAAAGCATCTTGTCCTCCCCCTGCTCGTACTGACAGTCATGAAATAGTTCACCTTTATTTTCACTGCTGGAACTACTGTTGGCATCAGGTGCGGGTAACATGTCTTCAAAGCCCCAAGACACTATATGCTTCCCTCCAAGCAAACAAGAGGGTGATCCAGGTCCCCCCTCCAAAAGCAGCAACCTTTAAGTAGAAAAAAAAGTAAGCTGCACAGAGAACAGTGACAGCAAAGACTACCTAAATCAAAAGTTAAGGTGAAGATATATTTTAAGTAATTATTCTCTGTTAGAGTTCATAAGCCACTTAAAGGAATCATCAATATTTAATTAAAAAAATAAAAACTTAACACCCAGAACCAATTAGTAGATCCTTTTAGATTTGACTTTCTAATGTCCTCCTCCTGCAATTGACTACATTTCGATCTTTGCTAGATCTTTCAATAACTCCAAGGCCTTTTAATCACATTTAAAGTCGTGCCTCTGTAAATATACTCACACTTTTTCAGAAATGACATAAGAGCTACAAACAGAAAAGTCACTACAAACCTGTACAGTACATCAGCCACAGGCAAAGATCCTAGATCGGTCTGTTTCTGTAATAGATGCACTGTATGAACAAAGGTTTTCAGCGACCCTCTAAAAGGATAAGAAAAACATGAATTAAAGATGTCTATTGAAACAAGACTGAATACACACAGACAACAGCATCTATGCAGAATATAACATCCAGTGCCACGAAGAGAGAATATCCAAGATATGTCATCAAGCTTCCTTTCTAATTTGCATTTCTTTTCTGGATGCTTTTCATTCTTTTGTGGAGGAAGTGAAAAGAGGAAGAGAGGGTAACATAAAGGAAGAATGCAGGAGAACTGCTGGTCTAAATCTTTTTGGAAAAGGCTGAAGCCCCGTGCAGGCAGGGAGCTGATGCAGAAACCAGGCTGAGTCCTAAACAACGCCTACGGTTAAGGCAATCCAGGCACGCGATAAAACACCTCAATCTCGCATCAAATACAGGCAGCTACTTTCAATATTTCTTGTAGCTGATTAATTGTGTTTAGATCATCAAATACAATCTGCAGGTCCTCCTGGGGCTGAGCCAAAGTATTAGCAAGAACTGCTGCAGACATAGCTAGAGATGGCTTTCTGGACTAAAATAGAAAAGACCACACTAATTAATTTATTATCAAGAGTCTGATTGCTTTTGCTTCCAAACACAAATTTGGAAGCCTTTCCCCTTCTGAAGTGATGCATTTAAATGCATATAAGGACTAGACACCTCTGAAATGAAAATAAAACCTAAGTAGAAGTTGTTTTTAATCTTGTCTGAAAGTGTGCTGCTTTAAAAATGTTATTGTGGTATTTACAAACAGATGGAGTTTGTAACTAATTATAATTCCTGTTCATTCATAAGATGAACACTTTTTTGGAGAACTATACAATCTGTATGTTAATGTAGTGGAAAACACCTGGGGTTTTTTTTGTAGAAATAAAGAGATATAAAAGTTTAAAAAAAATAATTTTCAGTTTCTGTTGTAAGGTCAGTCTATTATGAAGAAGTCAGGTTCTGAGAGACACGGTGGCTTTACTTCCAGGCATAACAGCCTGGCTACGTACGAGAATCCCGACTGTGTCCTAGACATGATAATAGCCAGTTATAAATTGATTTCTTCAAAAGCATGATTGATCAACTGAAGAGAACGTTTCCACGCACTCTGCTGAATATAGCCTTCTGCTTTCTGTCACACATGGTCAGTTTCAGCTCCTGAACTGTCTAACAGCATCCCCTCCTCCAAGCCCCAAACCCTGTATTTTTTCCCCCCACTGTCACTTTCAGCTGTAAGCTCTCACTGATAAACCTCAGCTCCCAGAACATTGACACTGAACACTTCAAAGCACTGCAATTAATTATTTAAAGCAATATTCACCCTGTTGTTTTATTCTTAGTAATATAAAGCACCCAAGATTGCAACTAGGTGTCTCAGTCATAGTCTAATTTTGAAAGCTTTTTCTTCATAATGGCCCCCAACATATGACTTACAGGTTTAAAGGACAAACGTGGGGCTTTCATGGGCGAACAAAGCACGTCGGGATATTACAACTCTGTAAGCCATGCAGGGCAGAATTGCAAAGAAAAATGTAAGATCAACCTTCATTCTAAAAGCTGTATTTGAAATTTAGCTCCTTTACTAATTCAGCTGCAAAAGAACATCCCCTACTTCCTGAAAATTGACATCTGGGGAAAAATAAATGAGATTGTGTTTATCAAATCCAATTTATCTGAGTTATGTTCAAGTACATTGCCTTTCAGATAAGGCAGTTGGCAGTGCAGAAGAGTTTGCCACATACAGTAGGTTTCTCATTGACTTCATTACAAGAAGTACACTAGAAATTAAGTGGTTTTCATTTCAATAATCCTTTTTCTAAACCAAATCACGACATCTTCTGAGAACTTCAACATCCTAAATCACAGTCAAACGTGACAGACAAGACTGCAATCTGAGAAACATTAAAGCCAAGATTTTCAAAAGACAAACAGTGACTTTAGATCCACATTCATAGGGCTTTGCAGAAGCTAAGTTTTGCATGCTCACCCCCCCCCTCTCCTCAAGCCCCATCCCCTAATGAGTAAGTTTTTATTAAAAGCTATAATGGCCATTTCATCCCCAGGCACCTGATACTGCGCTAAACGCGTGCAGGGCATGGGACAGCTCAACCTACAGTGGTTGAACTCTTCACCAGCAATGAAGTGGAAAAAAAGTCAACCACCTCCAGATGTTTCAGAGGCAACACTGAAATCCAAAATGAAACGCCACAAAACTTGGCAGTAATGCCTTCTACAGCCAAATGAAGACACATTAACAACAGGATTAAAGGGGCAGTAACAAAGGGAAAAGTGAGACAATTTTCCTCCATGGCAGAAATGTTTGGAACCATTCCTAGAACAGACCACTGCAGTAGAAGCAGCGGCACAGCACAAGAGGCCTTTCTAACCTGGATCCTCCTGGTTTTACATACACTAAGCACGTGCATGCAAAAAAAGAAATGCTTAGCTTATCAGTGTCACCCCTTCCAAACCAGGAGTTAACCATTAGAAAGAAGATGACTAAAGTAAACCAAAAAATAGTAGCAACAACAGGGTCACATGGTTTTTGATTCTAATGTTTAAATATAAACACTTACTACCGGTATAAACCACAAAATGTCAGAACAGTTTCCTTACCTTGCACAAGCCAAGGCAACTAGGGCAGCAGCAGCATTCTCTTTCTGCTTATATGGAATCTGTTGGCCTGAAGCAGAAGTGTCTTCCAGCCAGGAGCACAGCAAAGACTCTATCCCATTGAGACAGTCAGCTGGTTCCTTAGTCAAACTCAAAGGCTGGCAGTCTCGAAGGCAATTCAATAGCACCTCAGCAGTTATGTTACAGAGAGAAGGGTCTGTTCTACTTTGAGACTGAATGAGGGGAAAGACCAATAGAAGCCCCATTCGCGAAGTAAACGGTGCCTGTTCAGGCTGCTGTAACAAGCCTTGGCGCTTGAGCAAGGCCAGTGCTTCTTCATCACCCGAGCTCTCCCGGTCGTGCTGCTCCTCCAAGGCAAGCTGGCGCTGGGCGTTCCAGAGTCCCCGCAAAGCGTTGAGCCGGTACTCCAGCAGCCGAGCGTAAGCATTGCTCTGGTTTCCACACACAGATCGTAAGCGTTCAGCCAGCTCCGTCGGATTCTTGGTCTCAAACGTTAATATCTGAAAGGAGGGGAAAAGTTGGTATTTATCATAGAATCATGGAATCATTTAGGTTGGAAGAGACCCTTGGGATCAGCAAGTCCAACCATCAGCCCTACTCTACAGGTTCTCCCCTACAGCAGATCCCTCAACACCACATCCAATTTACTCTGAAACAGTCAGGGATGGGGACTCCACCTCCCTGGGCAGCTGATTCCACTGACTGACCACTCTCTCTGTGAAAAGCTTTTTCCTCATGTCCAGCCTAAACCTACCCTGCTGCAGCTTGCAGCCATTCCCTCTCCTTCTATCGCTCATTGCCCGTGAGAAGAGACCAGCACCAACCTCTCTACAATGCCCTTTCAAGCAGTTGTAGAGAGGGATGAGGTCTCCCCTCAGCCTCCTCTTCCTCAAACTAAACAATCCCAACTCCCTCAATCGATCCTCATAAGCCTTGTTCTCCAGGCCTCTCACCAGCTTCGTGTCCCTCCTCTGTACTCGCTCCAGCACCTCGATATCTCTCTTGTGTTGAGGTGCCCAGAACTGGACACAATACTCAAGGTGTGGCCTCACCAGTGCTGAGTACAGGTTTTCCTTTTCTTAACAGGGGAGGGGGGTGGGGGGAGTAACATACACCTGTAGTATGATTTCTAGATCACCAGTCCTGTAGAACACATTGTTGGACAACTAGGCCTGGATGAAGTTGCATTGGAGGGCGAGGAGCACACAAGTAATATGGTGTCTGTTATGGTTGAGTCAGTGTTGTCACTGAGCCTGGGCTTCAGTGGGGGTTGCTGACAGAGTTTTAAGGTTTCAATCGTGATGCTAAAACATTAATATGGTCTGCAAGGAAAAAAAACATATGAAATAGTATCTTTGAAAATAAAGACTCACCTCCCTTAGAGGTGTTTTGTTGGGTTTTTTTTTGTATTCGAGGCAATTTTGTTGAGAACTTCAAAAGGACCGAAGGGGTGGAGGGTCCCAGGGGCTGCTTTTAGAGCCCTTCTATGGAAATTAATACGTCAACAATATTTTGTATTAAGGTTGTGTATGTTCTAGTTTAGAGCTTCTCAAATAAACAAACCAGTTCTCTAAAACGAACCAAGAAGTTTTTTATATGCTCTCCCTCCCCTGTTTTTCCCTCCTCCATTTTATCATATTGCACTTAGCTACACCTTTCTCAAAATATTTTCAGTTGCTGCCACGATTTAAAAACCTTAAAGTCTCATCATCATTTCAGACAGAAGAAAGAAACCTTTTTGGCACTTCTAAGTAAAACTGGAGACAAAGCTGGAACAACAGAAAACAAGTAAACCACGACAGAAAGAAACATTTATGAGTTAGTACCAGCCCGGTACTTGAAAGAACTCAGAATTAAGTCATTTAGAGACAACTTTTCTCCCTACAGCATCCAACAACTGTTGAGATCAGCAAAGTCACTTAAGCTACAGCAACCAAGAAAATCAATGAGCCAGACATTTTCTGATACTTTGGATGCAGTGTCCGAAGGGCGTCTGCCTGCACGTCACACTGCCTCATCGCACCCACGCCCATCGCTCTTCTCTAAAGCTGCCCTTCCCTCAACTGAAAACAGACACAAAATGGGGGGAGGACTGCAAAAGATTAAGAGATGCAATGGGTAGTTTCATACAGGGCTGTGGGGGTTTGTATTTTTAATTGTAGGCAGTAGTCATACAGAATATGAGGTAGATGTTTGTGTCTAATTGTAGAATTTTTAGCAGCTTGATAAAACGCTTCAGGACAAATCGCATCTGCCATTTCTACAAACACTATTACTAAAGTCAACGAAACAGCTTTCAGTAGGACACTTAGCACTGGAGTCGTGAAAAGTTTGCTTTAAGGTAATTCACATAATAACCACCCTTCAAGAGATGTTAGTATTGAGCTCCCTAGAACTCAAGAATCTCTTTTAATTAATTTCTTCGAAGAGATTAAGAATATTAATCCCCAAACCATATATCAGACATTTAAAATAACTACCTCATACTAATTTGTGTGTTCTATTGTCTCCAAAATACATTTAATTGTTTTCTATTATAGATGCAATCTGAATCTTTCTAAACTGGTTTGCTTTTGACTTTCTTAAACTAAACTAAGTCGAAGTAGGTTTAAGTAGGCATTTACACTTCAAGGAAAATAGCAGGATATTATGAGGAAAGTACAATGTCACCTACAGGAGTCTTCAGAAAAATTTGTTTGGTTGTTTTCCTCAAAAGACATTTTACTGACTAGAGGTAAATACCCAGAGCTACCTCCAAAAAGGAGCTTCAAGACCAAATTTTCACAGTGATTGCCTGTGACAACCAACTTGGGAGCTTTCAGGGTTCAGACATGCTCTTAAGATCTCACTGCACTGGTTCCCACTGGTTAACAAAACACACACCCTTCTAACTCAACACTAATGACAGCTTTACTCGGTCCATGTTGTGTAGATATATATATATACACACACACACTGCTTCCCTTTGGAGAGCTGAAAGACTTCACAAAGGAATCACAGCCCTTGCCAAGGTTTCCTCAGCACACTGACTACAGTTTTCTCATGTCTTCAGGCAAAGCTTGTTATCTTGAAGCTATCAGAAGTCAAAGCAGATTAAAATAAAATGCAAGAAAAAAAAAAAAGCCCAGTGCATTTATTCACAAATTCTGAAATAGACAATACAACTACCAGTGTTTATAAAAAGACACAGGTGAAAAAAAGGAAATAGAAAATCTATGCTTCAATGACTTGTAGTGAGACTGAATCAGAAAGGTCCTCCCCACCCTTTATCCAGGTGATGTGCTGCAGACCTCCCTGGCACGTGGCTGTCACAGCCTGCCATTCCCAACACCTCTTGCCTGAGGCTGCATCTGCGAAAGAGGGTTTCTTCGGGCTAGAAAAGCTGGGGTACTCTGCCAAATCTCCCTTTTTAAATCCCCCAGAATAATTTAATCCTCCCCCAAATTAGTTTATTCTCTTCCTATCTAGAGGATCTAACCATTCCCTTTGTTAAAATACGCACAGATTCACTTCTCTGCAGACGCACATGCCCTTTACCCAAGCTGTCCTCTCCAATACTTCACTGGACAAAACCGTCCCCCATTTCAGCAAGAAGATTCCCTTTCTCCCCGACATCTCAGTATTTACACCCGAGTTTGAGGCGTAATTATCTGATTTAGGACTGATTTCCAGCACCCATTGGAGTGGTGTTTGGGCACCCCGTCTTGGTATTCACCTAACCAGCACTTGGGGAAATCGCGGAAGCAGACAATCAAAAGCGAGCACGTCACAAGCCGGCACCCGAACCAGTAAGTCATCAATGACTTTGCAGCTCCAATCATTTCTGACAACCAAGGCTCAGACAGAATCCAAGAGGATGAAAAGGATCTAACAATCTCATTGCTTTGCCATAAAACAAGTGACCCGAGCATCTCCTTACATCTCAAAAGACAACCTCTAACAGAACCAGCAGCTGGACAGTAACACAGTCAGGAAGGACAGTAACCACAACCCGAATGCACAGGTTATATTCAGAATTAGCAAACGAGCCAAGCTACAAAAATAATCCCAATTAATGTATTATGAAAACAAGAACATAAAAAGGATGCTCAGTAGCAGTTAAAATGAGTCATTTTAGAAAGACAAACGTAAAGAGAATTGAGAGAAAATTTAAAGTCTGTCGACTAGTTAGTCTTAAAATCGTCTGTTTTCTGCTTTTAGATAAGAGGCACTAACATTTTTCTTAGGAATAATCAATAATATTAACAAAACCCACTCCATAATAGAAAAGGAAGGTTTCAAAGAATAACTTGTAGTGAACAACAACAGAACAGCAGTGTCAGGGCAAAGAGCGTAACTCTAATACAACTCAGTAATTCTACTGAAAATTATAATGTTACCAAGACACTGGAATTAAGGGAAGAAATAAAACATTGCTTTTTCAGATCTTTTTCTATTGCTGATTTTTTAAGTAGGGTAAACATCACATTGACACATTTTGCAAATGAGAAACCTACTCTTCAGTCACTCGGAAGTTACAGCTCATACACAGTGACCGTGACCATTATCAATATTCCAACTTTGTCTATTTCTACTCAAAGACCACCTTTGAAAAGTGTTGATTCTTGAAGTTTCACACTTAACTGCCTGAAGTTACGTTTAACTAAAAACTGTGTCATTAAAAGGTTTGTCACTATTTTATTTTTGCAGTACCTTTTCCTTAAATATTATTTCCTTTTTAAATATTTTAAATATTATTAAGTGTTAATAAATATTTTAAAGAGAAAATGGTTGATCTGAGGTTCAATCATTCTAACTGGTCATCGACACCTTCTTCAACATTGAGAGACAAGAAAGGTATCTAATTTTAGATGATTACCTATGGGGAGGATGTCATCTTTCCTGCTGCACTCACAGGCACTCGCTATCATTAGGGTACAGTGATCACTGATAGTAAATACCGGACGTGCTGCAATTAAGACACACCAACCTGCACGAGGAGTTGCAGCCTGAGGTTTTACAACCACATTAAATAAATTTACAATTGAGCTGCCACTGAAGGCAGCTTTCTCCTCTGGCTAATATTTCTAGCCCCTCGTCCTCTCCAAGCAGTAGGGCCTGGGTTTTGGGGAGGGTTTTTGGTAGGTGCACGGGAAGGGTTTTGTTTGATGCTTTTTGTTTTGGCTTTTTTTTTCTTTTTTAAAGCTAAATTTTTGGGTTTGGTTTAAACCTATTCCTTGGTGTAGATCAGCAGGTAGAACGGAATAAAAGAAGAAAACACATGGCCAATGACAGATGCGAACAAGGACTTTTTGCAATAGCTTTCCCAGTGTTGTAGCTTAAACTACGCCCTTGGGCTGAGAACACTGGTTTCACTGACCAGTTCCAGTTCTTCTACACAGGGAACTGAGGGGCAGCAGAGCTGGTAAAGGTGTATTTTTTCCTAAAGTTACATACTGCAAGTGAAAGCTTGTAAGTCTCCAACATAGCATTCATTTCTTTCTCTACATAAATTGGCTAAACTTCACACATAAAGAGAACAACTTCTTGAGGATGGTGGTAGATTTACCAATACAATTCGATGTGTAATAACCCACTCCCTCTGCCCTGAGTATTAAGTATTATTCCCATCTCAGAGGAGGAACAAACTCCACAGAAAGCCAGAAACAACCTCAAAATCATTGGATATCTTTACCAGCAGCATGAAAAAAAATTTACCATGCTTTCAACACCACATTACAGCTATAAGGTCATTCTTCTTGTACCACAGAGTTACCATATATTGAAAAACCACTTGTTTACTTGGTTCTTTTGTCTCTAGAAATACAAATAAAATTATGTAAAAAAGACTGAATTACAGTATTTGTAGATTATTCTATAAGAGAAACACCGGAGTTAACAGCTTTAAGGTACCCTGTATATAGAAATATACATCAAAGTTTAAACTGTTCCCATAAACAACATTGCATACACACTCCTAGTCCTCCACTTTCTGTCACTGGGCTGGGTAACAGCATTTCTGCTTATGGCAATCTCTGCAGACACACAGCAGGAAGCTGTCTTAGTGCAAACACTGCCTTGATTTCTTTTAAAACATTTTTCTACACCATGTGTTTGTAAAATAGATATGTGCAAACGTTTTCATCCTGATGTTTTAGATATTGACATTTTAGAGGCTCTCAGGAGCTGCTGCATACTTTACATCATGCTTTCAGAGTTGCAGTTGAAAACTACAAGTTTCAAGACTGTTCTGTTTTTTTCTGCTCCAGGAAATTTTAACCATAACACCTTGTTCAAAGCCTCTACTGATTCATAATCTTGTGTGTAACAGCACAGCTTTGTAACAACTCAGCTGAAAGCACAAACTATTTTCCCCTGTGAAAGCATTAGAAACCTAATTACTTGCTCAGAAATAATGACTAAGAAACCTGTATCTTCTACTACATACACAATATTGTACTACATTTCTTTCTTTGTAACTACAAATTTACCAAATAACCTTGATACCCAAGATGAATTAGAGTACAGGCAAGCTGTAGACATACCAAAAGAATGTCTATAAAAGAAAGTGCTATTTTGTTGTATGTTCATTATTTTATTAAAATATTTCTCTGGCTCTTATTTAAGCAGTAGATTTAATCACCTGTGAAAGGTGAAGAACACTCTTGGTCATTTAAATATCCGAGAGTGCAGATCACTGAACTAATCAGCTGCAACTGGTAATAAGAACTACATCTGGGAAACATGTTTGCAAAATCACCCTTCGGAAGAAGTTTTCTAGTATTTCTCTACTAGGAAAACTAAAATAAGACTTTAAAAATAAAAAGCCAAGATATACTGTAGTCCTTATTATAGAAGTTCAGTAAATTCACCAGGTCATTTTATGACAACTGATGATACCAGCAACAACTCTACTGGCGATTAAATCACAGTATTGGTGGTTTATGCAGATTACCTAATGAAAGTGATCTCAAAAGGAAAGCAAAGAAGTTCAAGAACAAGAACCTTCAGAGCTCTCTCAGAAGGTGAGTGAGGGATTTACAGTGATGCCTGAAAGAATGCCATCAACTCCTGTGCAAAAGCAATGGCCAAGGCTCACATTTGTACAGTTATCTTCCCATGCAGAATTGAATTCAAGAACTACCTTCAGCTGATATTACTCTAAAAGCTATAAACACTCTCCAAGATCACCACTGGAGTATTTGAAGTGGAAATGGATGTCAAAGGCAGAACTAAGAAAGTTACAAGCCTGACACACATATCTGGGTCAGCAGTTCCCAAACTAGAGGTTGTAACCCTAAGAAGGGTCATCCACTTAGTAAAAAGTCAATTGTTTATGCTGGCATTAGGGACTTTCATCCTGACAGAGGTGAAGCTTGTAGATGGAAGTAAGGTCACAACCAGAAAGACTTGGGAAGCACTGACCTAGATAATTACAGAGAACTACTTATTCTCTCCTTCAGCAATCAGGGAAAACTGACAAAACATTTCTGCTAGTCTATAAGAAAGGGAGTGAAAGCTTCAATTTTAGTAGATACCTTCAAGTCTAAATCATTTCAACAGAAAACTCAAGCTAGTCACGGGATCAGCACATCCTGTTAAAACAGCACTGGACTTTCAGCTGTTCAACCTCTCCATAGAGAGCTGGCCCAGCCCACACCAGGGGAAGAGGAAGCACAATGGTATCTCTTACTCTGTCCTAGAGTAAAAAAGCTTGACAAGAGTCAAGGCATGAGGGCAGATATGTACCTGAGTCAGACAGCTGTTGAGGTAGGAGCAACAGCTTTAGCTTTTTGTTAAAAATATATTAAAGAAAAAAAATAAGTCAGGTACTCAGAACTTTTCCAGGCTATACAGGAGAGTGAGAACAGCTACCCAAATGACTATTACCTCTGGTAGGCTGTTACATAAAACAGAGTGCTTATAAGCTGAGTGACACATAGGGTTGCTCTGCTTTATACTGTGACCATGTATTGAAAAGTTGTCTTTCTTCCCACTTATTTTCTCGCAGACATAAAAATAACTGAGCCTATCACTAGTTAGCTGAAAACCTGCTGATGCTGCAAATTTAAAACTAATGGAAATACCAGATGCAAATTTGAAGATCAGAAAGGCGGCCTCCTCAAATGGAAGGAGTACAACAGGAACATACATCAACCAAACTGCCCAGAAGCAAGCGAATGCTTCTTCGCCACCAGGCGGCTATGTTGTAGTCCGTGTGAACAACCACTGTCCAGTTCTGCCCTTATGACATTAGCAAGGGTTAACAGACCAGTTTATATTGCTGGTGCTCTCCAAGTCTCGGCATGTCGTCTCTGGCAAAGTGGCAGATGAAAGCTACACGGTTTAAGGGACCTCAACTTTCAGACATACCTCTTGCCCCACGCCCAGGGGTTATTGCCTCTGGGAAAGATGTTTGGTAAGGAGGATTCTGGAAGTGCTGCAGGTTCCACTGTGGCACATTAAAGAGCAGCTCATCTTCCATTAAGCTGTCCCTCCTGTGCAGGCATTGACATCCAGGGCAGAGTCCGGACAAAATGTCATGGCAACATCTTCAGCTGTTAGTCACGTAAGGTTGTCTCCAAGAAGCAGAAGACTTTGCACTTTTAAAGTTATTTCTCTGCATGAAAGAAACTTGCTTGCATAGTTGCTAACTGATCTAGGTCTCTCGACTGGAAGATTTTATCGGAAAACCCATAGCAGGAACAGCTTTCATTACACCTATTATTACAAAATTCTATCAAATAAAAAACCAGAAGAGTCTCCTTCCTTTTTGTGTTTTTTATTCTTTGTAAATATGCTGATAGACAGTCTAAAGTTGGCACACATCATTTACTTCACATAGAAAATAAAACAAGCCATCTCCCCACTCTTTAAGCCTAAAGGTACCCCTAGAACAAGCTACCTTCACATAAAAGAGAATGTTAACACTTTTGTAACCTACCACTAAAGAAAATAGAAATTATAGATACACACATATATAAATATATTAAAAAATAAATAAAAGTTGTATAGGAGTCAAAGTTTTCATAGGTCTTTCTTGTCATGATACCACTACTCCAGTATTTTTCCTCTGTTTTGCTTTTTTATAAATATACAAAACATTTGAACAGAAAGGGAAAAACATCCAGATAAATTGACATAATTCACAAATAAGCCCTTTAAAAGGGTATTTAACAAACCAGAATGATACTTCCCCTCTAAAAAATAGCTATTTAAGTTTACTTCATTTTTTAATGACACGTGTCAGTCAGGGTTCTGACCACCTTTGATGAAGCACAAGAAGTATATTAAAGAAGTTTACAAACCAAAGCAGCAGCTGCAGAAATCTTCTGCCCTTGTCCAGTGATACATCCCAAGGGACTTATCTGGACCATTTTCAAATATTTATTACATGGCAAGTAGAAGTGAAACAGTGCAAGTGAGCTATTCAGTGTATTAGTCGACTGGACGGCCACACTTCAATGAGGCATGCACCTATTTTGACAAAATGGCTCCTCAAAGCCCATCCAGTTCACTAAGGTAGCCCTTTATTCAGAAAGGCAACATTTTAAAAAAGGGGAGAAAAAAGTTGTGAGCTAAATAATTTACATTTACACCACTTGTAATTCTACTTTCTTTAACCCTCCCCCCTCAATACCAAAAACTATAAAACATTTTACAAACAAGATATGAAAAAGAAGTGACTTATGGTCATCAATTCTTTCAGTGGAAGGAAATAAAAATGTTGCAATAATCTGCAATTTAAGGCTATAAATCAAAATAAGCCCAATAACAAAAAGTCTTATTTATTAATTTCTTTTAGTGTTTCACAGGGCAAATGTGCACAACTGAAAAAAGAAACCCCTGGAACAGGAAAAACTATGGGAATTAGTGGTACTGGCTTACTGAAACACTCATGGTAGAAGGGTCATAAAGGACAAGACACAGTGACACTAATTTCATCCCCCTCTCTGCCAAACAATTGCAGTTTCATAGACTTCCCTAGCACCAACAAAAAATTCTCCAGAGATACAAAGTGTTTGTCAAGTGAAGCTGTGTGTCAAGTTTCATGCTGAAACATACTTCCGGTCCAGCTTTCAAGATATAGGCTTGGTTCTTTATTTTTTTTTTGTTAAAGGATATCCTCCTTTATTATGATATAACACGAATAATGCAGCGGGAACATGTATTTTTCTAACACAGTTACTAGACTCAATGCGCCTTCTAGAACTCTGTAATGGAATTAAAATCTTTTCTTGAATACCAGCTGCATCGAATACCAGAGTGGACTCCGCTCACAAGGGAGAATCCTTCCATGTTTATACACATAGAGATAAGTCATCCACCTTAAAAATGTCTCTCTTCCTCTGTTCATGTGATATTTGCCAACATCCATTTCATGGGAGCAGATAACATTCCGGTCCCAAGCCCCAGTGTATCATCACATAGAAAAGAAAATGCACATTCAGGAAAAAAAACAAAAAAAAACCAAAATAAAACCTATCACTAGATAAGGCTGCAGGAAGTTTTCATAAACATCATAAAGACTTCCCATCTCAAGGCGAACAATGATGTTGTCAGAGCTGCAAGCCTGGCTCCTGGGTTCTTCTTAAGCAACACTCCAGTCAGCAAGCCAAAGCCTCACTGAAGGGTTTCACGGCCTAAATGCCTGTGACCTAACATAGCACACAGATAAAGCTCCTGCTGAACCATCCCCTCTCAGCTCACACCACTCAGCTCCTCTGACAAAGACCCTGTGTCATTGCAAGCCACACTGCTGGGGAAGAGGGCGGGGTGAAAGAAGAGAAGGGAGGCACACAGGAGAAAAAAAAAAAAAAAGAAAAAAAAAAAAGCAGTCTACAAAATAGATGCAACCTACAATCCATGACATTCAGTCCTTCACCATCTCCTCATAAGATAAACCAGCTGTACCGTCTGCCTGCAGTCAAAACCACCAGCAGTTTTGAAAAGGTAAAAAGCTGCAATGAAAATCTCATCTGCCCTCCCGGCTCCTTAATAATGATCACTGTCAAGAGCCTAAATACAACACCTGGACACCCCAGTACCCTAAGCATCTTCTTGTAAGGCTGATTAATTACAAACCATCTAAAAGTAACAGCAAAAATATATAAAACCGTAGATAAAAGCAAATAAACCAAAGGCCACCTTGAAATACACAGGCATGGCTCCGATTTCCTAACCCTACTGATTCAAAACAAGGAGGTAGCATCAATACCTCAACCTCCATCTTCACCAGTGCCTCACCACCCCGCTGCCCAGCTCCACTTCCATTATGATTTGAAATGAGATTGACTTAAAATAAGTAGACTGCCTCAAACCCAGTTGGTGCCATACCCCAAATCTTTCACCCTGCATCCGCATCCACCATTCTGCATTCCGTCCCTCCCTCCCATCCTCCTCTAGTCATTCTCCCTGCGTCCCCCCCCATACTCCTCCTCCTCGCCTCAGGCCCCCACTGCCACTGTCACCCCTTCCCCGAGGGGCACCCCCATCACCACCCTCTCGCCCCTAACCCCGTCCCTCCCCTCAGCCCGGGGGGCCGCGGGCCCAGCTCACCTCCAGCTCGGTGTCGCCGGGCTCAGCCACCCCGATGATCTCGCTGGGCAGCTCGGCCAGGTCGGTGACCCGGATCAGCCCGTCGTGCAGGAAGATGGTCTCCTCCTTCACCGACAGCCACTGGGCCGAGTCGGTGGCCGCCGCCGCCGAGGCGCCCGCCGGGGACCCCATGGCGCGGA
>VZTM01024238.1:294059-320698 GCA_013400555.1 Jacana jacana | reverse complement strand
AAATGATTCTATGATTCTATGATCAGGAAACGTTCCCATTGCTATGGCGTGTGCAGCAGGAGACTGGATTGCTCTCTGAGGCAGTGGGATCTCTGGTCACACAGGGCTTTGGCAATGCACTAGGCAAGGATCTGTTGGGCCTGATGGGGACTTAGCTGATCTCACAATGCAGGTTTGGATGGTTTTCATAAACCATTTGCTGTTTTCTGTATTCTGTTCAAAGTAATTTCCATACCGATAGCAGACAGAAAGCAGAAGGACCTGTAGGAAGGAAAAAGACCCCCCCAAAAAAGGCAGCTTTGGGAGCATCATGTAATAGCCTGTCCACAGGGAGAAGCAATGATGGCAAGAATGATAGAGGCATTACTCAAAGTTGTCAAGAAGCAGAATTTTGCCAGCTTGCTTCCATCAACCATGTTTCATAGCTGTCATGCGGAGTGACAGGCCTGAGGCAGCTGTTTATTACAAAAGGCTAGAGCTGGGTCTTTATATAAGTTTTGAAAAAAGCTGTGCCAATCCTGACAAAAAGATCTATTCAGTGGCCCATGCCGAGTTCGCAGTATGGGGAGTAAAACCCACAACTCATGACATGGTATTCATCCAAAAACTGACTTGCCTTTCAAAAGCACATCTCTAAGTAAGGGTAACTTTGCGAGGGTGTTATGAAAGAGGTAACAGTGACTAGAGAGTCTGGAACAACAAGACACCGGAGAAAAGAGTCAAAGCAGAATTTTAAATGAGAATTTGAAATGAGGTGGCTTTTGAACTTTTATTATCTTTGTCTTTTACTTGAAATTCACAAATCAGTTTCAAGATCCTGTGAAGTCTTAATTAGCAGGTTTTCACAGGCATTGCAGCACTAACTACCCTTTTTCCTACAGAAAGGAAGCCAGGTCAGTGAATCCCTGGCCTGAGAAAATGCTATAGTCTGTACTGATTTTCTCTTCAATGGTGACAGGAATTCAAAACAAACTTAAAACTGAAAGCTGCTAATTGAGAACTGAAACCATGCAGTGCAAATTGGAACGCCGTTTCCTCTGGGAAGAACAATTTTGCTCTCTGTGTGGTGTTGTTTTGCAGCTATAAGTGCTCACATCTCCCAAGGTGATCCCATAGTGCCTGCCTCCCCTTCCTTTCTTTCTTGAAGCATTTCTCCTGTTTTTTCCAGTATCTCCTTCCTATAATTTCCAGCCAATAATCTACTTTTAAAGGAAGAGTGAAAACTATTGTACAATAAATTCACATTGAGTGAACTATTTAGTGGGATATAAATATGAGGGAGACAAACAAAAAAGGATATAGATGTCTACTGTGGCTTTGTCAGTGAAGGGATGTTAGTGATTTCTGTGAGAAGTGCAATATTCCTATGCTCACTCTGACTCACCTGGTTTTCCCTCTGTTTCTTACAGCCAGATGGCATAAGCCAGTAAAGGCCAAATAATTCATCACTCCACAGACTTCTGATGGACTGGTCTTCGTATGAATCCAGGATGGTTGGAAATCTTTTCCTGCTGCTACAGGTAGGACAGTCCCTTTAGTTGTGATATTGTAGAGTTGAGTTTGTGAAAGCTGCAGAGGAATGTCAAGTGCTAATAAAATCCTGGTCTCGAGAGGTGAAAATCGGTCTTTTCTGGAATTGTTTTTTATAAACCCTTGACTTTATGCTTAACAACATGACAATGTTTCCTTAAAAAGAACAACATCACAAGTAGCCTATGGATAAACCATGAAGAACAGCTAATTGCCCTTCAATTAAAGTAACTCCATGAAGAATCAATCAATGGAAGAACTGTCAACAGCGCTATCTGTCAGTCACCCAAAGCCAGCCCAATATTCAAAGGACTGTGCCAGCATCACTGCCTTCATTAGATGATGGGTGCACAAATAGACAGCAACAGCCCAGCCTTTCACATGCGATACAGTGACAACATTACATGTCTTGTGCTCCTTCCTCCATTCTTCCAGATCGCTGTCATGTGGCTGTTGGCTCGTGCGTGACAAACACATCAAAAAGCCGTTTCTTAGACTTGATTATCCTGTCTCCCCAGGCTTGGTGTGGTGGCCAGTTGAATGACAGGAAAAGTTGCAGCTCGGGGTGACAGGATGGGAAGAATGATGGAAATTCTAATGAGTATTCTTATAACTCCCCAGGAGACAGCTGCACTGACTGGCCCATGCTGGGACACCCTTCTCAGGTACCTGTGATATCAGCTGTTATTTCAAGTAAGCCCGAGCCGCATCATTTGTGCTGCTATTTGTACTATTTTAATTTTTTTGATTGAAGCTGTTAGCCATTTTGGAGATTAGTGGGTTGTCTGTGTTAGAAGGGAGTTACATTACAGTGGTAGACACTGCCTTGATGAAATCCTGTTCATTTACAAAGTATGAAAAAGTCTTCTCTCCTCGAGTGTTGGGTTAAGTAAATCACAGACTGTTGTGCACGGTTCTTTAACCAAAGCCAGTCTTTGAGGAAAAGGAAAAAAGTTCTCCTGCATCAGCAGTCTCAAAATGCATTTTTTCCTTTTTTCCCCTGTGTGTCCCTAATATATGCTTGTTTGGTTGTTTTCTCTCACACAAACACAAAGCTCCAGATTTCAAATGCCCTTTTTGCACTTTCTGTGTCAGTCCAGAGGGAAGCCGTGCGGATAATGTGCAATGTACACAAGTTTGGCCTTGTGCCTGTCATTTGGGTAATAGTGGCTGTTTCAGTTCTCTAATTCTAGAGGGGTCTTTCTTGATTTTTGTGCTTATTTTAAGGAACAGTTATGGTTACTCACCGAATTCTATGAAATTTTGTGAAACAAATCTTCATTTCAGCTTAGCAGGACATTGACACCAGTAACATGAATTTCACCTAAACATCTCTAGTGAAACACTTTGAGGGTGCATCACGCTTTTTAGGGCCTTCATATATGTCCTTGTTTTGACAAATAACCTTCCTCTCTTGTATAGCAAGGACATAAGATTACTGCCTAGGACTGCTTCTCTACATTTTATCTTTCTATTTTATTTCCTCAAGTGAAAAGGGGCATTTTGAACAATAGGATACCATGTATAGCACATGGTGATATCTGAAAGCCTTAATTTTAAAAACAATTACATCCTAAGTGCATCTGTCAAGCCAGAAAGAAAAACCTCTATATCAAGTAGGACTGACAAAATAGATGAAGATGTAATTTCTTCTGGTTTAGTCTCCTATTTTCTCCATGAGGTTTAAATACTTTCCTGGTGCTAGTTGGCATGGTTCTCTGCATCCCACTGACTTGCTCCAATGGACTGAATAAATAATTTTACCTTTGTGTATGGGTTTTATTGTGCTATAATGGCAGATTTTTCCTCTGCTGGATGTCACGAGGCCAATGTGCTCAATATGAAGTAGGAGAAGTTATTTATTATGATCGTTTACAAAAATCTGCAGGCAAAGTGCTAGGAGCTGCTAATTGGACAAAATGAGGCAACACAGAATGTCACCAGAGACACTAGATCTTTTAGCTGTACTGTCCTGTGCAAATATAATGGACTAAGCTCTACAAAAAATGACATTACAACTGATAAACTGGACTAAGGAAACATTTATTCCTCATGCCACCTCTGCCAGCCTTCAACACGGCACAACGTTTGTATTTTGTAGCATTAAATGTTGATACCATCTCAATAGGGGAAGAGTAGAATAATGGATCAGGTGCCCTCCTCAGAGTCACCCACACACCCACTTTTTAGGTTTTATGTACTTTAAAGCATTGTCATAAATTGTATGTCTGCAGAAGTTTAAAGCCCTTCTTGAGCCCCAATATGAGAAAGTATTACTGCTGTTCTGCTGGTTTGTGAGCACTGACCTCACTGAAATTAAGTTCCTAGCTCAGGACCACACAGAAAGTCAATAGAGCTGAGGAAAAATAATTGGATTTCTTTAAAGTAATATTTTGACTACTGTGTTTCCTCTCTCCTTATCATTATTACTACTAACGAGTATTTATGTCTGGTCTGCTGTGAACCATGGTTAGGTCATAGAATTTGCTGGCTGTGTGTACAATCTATCATGTAAAGTAATTTCCAGAAAGATAAAACATTGAGATAATGGGGGAAAAAAAACCAGGATAAAATTAATCAAAAAAAGGCAGTCAGCTGACAAAAATGGTTTCTGACTCTTCATCTGTGAGAGGGTCAAAACTGGTCTGATCTGGGGGAAAAAAAGGGGACAAACAAACTATGAAAAAGTAACTAAACAAGCAAGAAAGAAATGTCATGGTTGCTTATTGGCAAACATAAATTCCACCTATAACCATCACAGACCAACCCTCCTGCGTGACTCAGGGCAGATGCTGACTACAGCCAGCGGGACTGGCTTTGCCCAGTCAGTGGCTTCCCGACCGATGAGGGAATAAACATGCAAGCTGTTATGAATAAGACCCTTATAAAAGTGTGGATATAATTGTTCTAATTGCTTTAACAACGAGCTGTCAAGTGGTTAGCACAGACTGTAATGCAGGAGAACTGGAGAAATCAAATTAACAGGTAAATAGTTCCCCTTTTCCTGCACCTCACGTTCCAGCTCAAGTCACTGGGAACTTCAGCTGCTGTCTCGACTCCAGAACAGGAGCAGGAGTTCTTAATGCTGTACCCATGTGATTACATCATTTATGTGACCTGGCCACCTCAGGACAGTACCAACAGAAGAAAGTGTAGTGGAGTTTACACCACTCTCTGATGTCCACGATAAAATCATAGGAGCCAGTGATATTCATAGTTTGGTGAGGTGCTTGCCTCCCTAACCAGTGCAGGGAAATGGTGCCATGGTGTCACCCCTTATCCTAATGGGACTGTAAGAGACCTCAGTAACGTGGCCTTCACAGTGAGCCGGGGACAGGACAGAACTCTGCTGTCCTCGGTTTCCAACCGTGCAGGGTAGTTGCTCGCCTGGAGGTTTAAGCACTGCTTAGAAAACTGTAAAACCAGTTTTGATCATAAAAACCAGTTTATTTTAATAGGAGAGACCAGCTTTCGTCAATGAAAGACAAGAAACAAAATATACCCAAAGAATATACAGAGAATCTGGAACAAATTCTGTTAGATAAGTACATTCAAATAGTTTTTCTAATATTTGAATCATTTAAAATGAGGTGGGAATCAGCATTTGGGGAAGAGGTGGAAGGAGTTATCTGGCATTTGCTAGAGGAAGGCTGCCCAGGCCAGCCCTTTCCTGTGAATGGCTTCTCAGCTGATCTTGCCATGTTTGCCATAAGGCTAAAGCAGAGCTTCTTCCATGTGCTGAAGACAAATAAATTGTCCCCAGAATCTGTTAATTGTTTATGCCACTTGTGGAGAGATCCAGAAGTGCTTTTTTGCGCAAGTGGGGTCAGGTATACCAGTGACAACTGTTCTGTGAACCAGGCCAGGGATATATGCTGGTGGACAAAGGTTCCTTGTGTGACAAGGCACATCCTATAGGTATCCTATAGCAGAGGTGAACCAAGCAGCTGATCACTGGCCATCTGAGCATTTGGCATATTTCCCTCAACACCCAGCCAAAACGATATGCCTGGCAATCCTGTAAAAGCACTTTCACATTTCCAGCCATGGTGTCTTCTCTTAATTAAAGTCAAAACCAAGTGTGTCACACTCGAAATGCCAAAGATAACATTCCCCACAAAACTGGCACTGGAAAGTACCTTGTCTTGCAAATAACCCTCAGTTTCTCCTAAGGCTCCTAGTCCCAGAAGCAAAGCTTGTGTCTGCCTCCCTGAGACTGCTGGCCAACACAGCAGCTGGGGCACAGCCCCTTCTAGGATGGACTGAATCCACCAGGTCATCCACAGGGGCAGCTCAGGTAAAAATAGGTGCCTGGTGATAATAAGGCATTGCATCTTATTACCAATTCCCTGAGAAAGCCAACATCCCTCTGTCTTTCCTCTCAAAAGGATGCTTTATTATAATTACATATCACTTTATTAGGCAGCTGAAGCAAAGAGCACATTTGATGCTAATGAAGTGCCGCTGTGGTTGAGTCTGTCACTATTTTTGGACCTGCACATCTCCAGCACTTTTGATTGGGCGGCTGAGGCTTTGGATGTCTCTAGCTTCTTCTGTGGGGGATGCTCGGTGGAAAGCAGTGACTCAGCGAGCCAGGGCTGCAGAACTGTTTACATGCTCAGAATGAGAAAAGCTGCGGGACAGCGAGAACGCGCACAAAAGCTATTTGTGTGATGGAAGGGCTTTCAGGTACCGGACTCTGTTATCTAGAATGAAAAATCCTTCTGAATATTCACTTTGTTTCTGGGTTGGTCTTTCGGGCAGTCCTCAGTTTTCTTCTTTTCCATCCCACCCCTCCCAGAGCATTCAAGAAAAAAAAAACCCAAACCAATCAGTTTTCATGGAACTCAGGGAAAATATTTCCGAGGTGAAGAGAGAGACAAATCCCAGCTGTCCACCGGCTGCCTTTCCTTATGAAAGATGAGGCCTTTGCTGTCTCCATTTTCTGCAGCAAAGCCTGAGGAGCTGCTCAGCACCGTGAAGGCATGATTTGGTGTTAAAATCTGACTTAACAGCTAGCGCCCCTGGAAGCAGGCCTGTTCCCACGCCCCCCCCCTCCCTTGCACCCACACCAACACTCAGCTGCTCCCACAGTGACTCAGTTGAGGGATCTAAACCAGCACAGAAATACTCGTTCCTCCCTCTAGCTCGCAGGGCTGTTACTGGTCACCACGGAGGCAGACGAGTGACAGGACTGGGGCGAGGGTGGCAAAGGCAGCAGCACGTGAGACCATTTCTCTGAACTGGGACCTATTAAGACAACTTAATTGTCTTGCCAGGTCACTTCCTGACAGCACACTGGGAGGCAAAACTTCCCTATTCAGTAAACAAGGTTAATGGCTCCAAGTATCCTTTCCTGCCTTCTGATACACAAATGAGGAATGTGTCAGAGCAATCAATAATTATAGAAAATACCATTGTATCCAAATGCTTAATTATCCTTGGACTGGATTTTGTTACTACAGCTTCCCCATTCCCAGAAGGGAAGGGAATGACTGAAGCTCTGGTACCCCAAAGTGTTCTCGTACGACGGCAGCTGTGTGACCAAATCTTGTTTTTACAGACTTTGTGATACCACACGCTGCTACAAACTGTTTTGATCAAGTAATCTTCTTGCTGTTTTTGGACTTCTCCCATTTAAAGCATTCCCACATACAATATATTTGGAAAGTTGGGTTAAAGTAAAAATTAAGATCTTTCTTTGGTAGTATCAGTAAAGTTCTCTCAGCACCAGCAGCGAGATGCGTGCCACACTTTGGTATCTTTTTAGAGCCTATTTATGTAAACAGGCCAGTCCCACCACTGCAGCAAAATCTCACATCACAGAATCACATCAACCCAAGACACCTCTGCCCATTGCCAGCGTCCACCAAATCCCATACAAGAGAAGCTGGAACTCATCACATAGTTCTGAGGACAGCGAAAAATAAAAGACCATCTTCCTGGAGCGCGCAAGCCGGAACGCAGCCCAGAGTGAGGTGACACACGCTCCCAGCCAGTTGTTCTGCCGTTGGACACAGCTTGCTCACTGGCTCCCTCTGCTGAAAACCGCTAATATTTAAGATGTTAATTATCAAGAGGAAGATGGTGGAAGAGTAACCAGCGCTATGTACTTCTACACCAGTCAGCAGCAGCTGTAAAGGCAGCCACGGCCCCTTGGTGCAAGAATCCACTCAATCAGGTGTCCTGCAGGTATTCTGAGACTTTTTCACCAGCCCTGGAGCACCTGAAGCCCAATTCCTCCTTCCCAATGAATGTGGCTAGTATGTGACATGTGGGCTTCTACCTCAGTGCGGGCTGTATTACTCCCTTTTCGTGGATCTTGTATGAATTTACTGAAATCTCTACTCCCCACCAGGCTTGACCCCATTGGCTACTTCCAGCTAAGAATTAATGGGAAGACAGATGGTGCAGTTACATAAGCCTTGGTTCCTACATTCGTCTGGCTACGAAAGAGCTCAAGTGTGCCAGGTTTGGTAATACATACATCTTCAGCCTTTGTAAGAGCAGAGCTATTGCTTCCCAGGCATCCTCTTCCAGATACCTGGTAACTGACCTCAACAGAGACAAGGAACAGACAAAACTCACTTTCTGACAGTTTCTAATTGGAAAGAAAATGTTGAGACTCCAGAAGTCTCCCAGGATAGAAAAATACTTGCTTTTCACAGAAACAGCTTCCTCTTTTTAACTCATTTCTGGGCCTCCAGAATGAAGAATCAGGCTTTTAATTTTTGATCCAAGCAGCTATTATTCCTGTTTATTATTCCTAAAAAAGCATGACAGCCCACATGAAAACAGAGAACAGGAAAAAGATAAAAATAGGGGATTTGGGAAAGGCCATACATTCCAAATTTTGATACGGTTCCAGGGATTAGAAGAAACTCTGCAAACCTCTAAACTGTAGAGCACACCCAGAGATTCCACTTCAAAATGCAAGGCATTGCTCCTGAAACACCTCTAAAAAGTTGCTGTGTTTGCTGAGGTTTATGTGACCGATGGCTCAAAACTGTTCATCAGAAAAACCATCTCAACAATGCTGTACACGAGCTTTAAGATGCCCGTGAGTTACCTGGCAGTGGCTTGTTGGGTAGACCTGGTGTTCTTTACAGGAGCTACCCAAGGAGGAATGGGTTTCAGCACAGTAAGGGTGCGGAGAGATACTGGGCTGCATTTTATTCTGCAGCGTGTCCCGACGGGGAGTCACTCGAGTAGTTGTATCTGCTATTCCCAAAAGCTAGTAAGTTGGTTTTGCTTTCCCCCTACCTCCTCCAACTCACAGTTAAGAAAGCTGAATTCCCATTTATACAAAATAATTGTAAACCCAGAAACCCAAACCAAAACCCCAACCAACCAAAGCCCTTACCCACTCAAAATTCTAGTCATCTACATCCAGCCCTTCAGGACTTCATGCCACGAGCAGTTTTCCCATCTGTTAAATAACAACATTTGTGCAACCTGTTCCATTATTATGGTTTGCAATGAAGACACCAGAAATCCTTGCTCTTTTCCTGACACATTTAATGTGGTGCTTTCAGAAGAGTTAGAACACCAATTTGTGAGGGTAGACTCCATTCGAGAGACAGAACGTAGAACGCAGGTACCCACGGAGCTGAGGCACCTTCTTGATGCATGCAATGATCTGGGAATCCACTGCCTTCTGGTCCGTCTTGCGCTGCTGCGTGATCTCGTATTTCTGGAAAGTACAAAAGAATAACCTTAAAACCCTGCAGAGTGACTTCACACTCTTCTACAGCGACTAGAAAATTCAGGGCAAACCCCAAGTCCTGGCATTTTCAGGAAATCTTTTCTCCATTTGTTCTAAATATGGGAAAGGCGGCAGGAGACCGGAGGTGGCAGAGAGAACTGAAAGGCACTGCTTGGCTTAGGCTGCAGGTATCAGAGCCAGCAGCACAATTATCAATTATGAGAAGCAAAACACTGTACTGCCCTGTGTTCCATGAAATGAGAAGCTTTCACTACAGTTTAGATTCTTCCCATCATAGGAGAATACCTGCAGAACTCAGGACTCTTCAAAGTGCAGAAACTAAGGGTAGTGAGTGCCCAGGCCTACGCTGTAGGCCCTTACTCCTGACATGAAAAATGCCCTTCTCCACCTGAGATCACACACCGCTGCTCAACAGTCTCCAGTCAAAACACTAAAGGTGCTTCTTGGTCAAAACCAAGACATTTAACTGGAGTAATCACTGCTGCTGTTCTGCAAATGAAGCAGCAGGAAAGAATCCCTGAATTTACACGGGGTTTATCTTAATGCTGCAGCATGAGGTCATTTTAATGGCATTACCTCACTTTATTGAGGACCACTTAAAATTCAATTGTTTATTACCCCCTTTCCAGCCTGGCTGTAAGGACATTCAGAAAGAATGAACAATCAGGTTTCCTTACTTCTTTTTCAGTGTCAAAGATCTCGCCTTCCTGGTGCTTGGGCTTACGCAGCCTCTTCTTCTTGAAGTAGGCATCAGTGAGATGCTTGGGGATTTTCACTCCAGAGATATCAACCTTGGTAGATGTAGCAATAACAAATTTCTGATGGGCCCTACGCAGAGGGACACGATTGATAACCAAAGGTCCTAAAGACAGGAGAGAGAACAAGGTTAACTTTCCTGGCAACAACCACTGCTTTGAAGGTGAATTTTTATAGTTTATGGAGATATTTTTTTCAGAGATGTTTACAGCAGGAATGTGAGCAGCCAACACAGCCCTTCCCCACAACATCTAGAAAAGTCCCCAAAATGCTTCCTGCTCTCTTCCAGGTATTGAAACTCAATTACCTCCCCTCCACCTGCCTGGAAAGCCACAGAGCAGGATTCCACTTAGATATCTAACCACATGATGCACCAAACCATCTGCACGCAGACCTGTAGTACTACTGACCCTGCAGACAAACCTGAATTAGAAAAAAACCCAAAACCACCCAAAACAACCCACCCCTGAAACCCTCCAAACCAACCAAAAAACCCATCCCATTCCTGTAGAAATGTTTTACCTGTAACAAGCAAGAGGCCAGTAGCAAGCTGCTTCAGACAGACGACACGCTGAAAAGAGATGAGATATGAAATTAGTCTCCAGGTCCCAGCACCAAACTGGGACCGTGGCCACACTCAGCCTGACTGGAGAAAAGCACTGATAAGGCATCCGGGTACAGCCACAGCTGTGAGACTCCAGAAGCAGCTCCCACACGAGCTGAAGCCACAACTGCTCAGATACAGCTTGGCCAGTTACTGCATCTCCAACAGATCATGACTCTCCACACTCTTCATCACTCGAGGCTGAGTAAAGCCAATTAGTATGTTTTTTTAATCTATGCCTATTCTACAGGACAGCAAGACAACCATCTCATCACCCAGATTCTTTGGACACATTTGAAGGCAAGAACCAGGTAAACCCCAGGAGGGCACTGTGACACACCACAGTCGGAGCCTTCTCCCAGTTGCATTTTGTTTTTTCCTTTCTGGTCAAGATTTCCTCCCCTGAACCTCAGTCTATTGAGTCATTTGACATCGAAGTCAAGGAATTCAGGAAAGAAAAGGATGTCAGTAAACATCTTTAAAAGGAAGAACACAGCTCAACGTAGTGATCAAGTGTTACCTTTATAGTTAGATTAAGAATGAAAATGTGATTCTTCCTTTGCAATGGGTAGTCTAAGACAAAGTTTTGGCCTCACTGCAGCTGCAATACAAACAGGCATCGGCTCTGCTGTTCTGCAGCACAAAGTCAGCAGAACATTCTTCTGCACTGCAGGAAGACTCCCTTCATTCTGTTTAAGCAACTGGACTAGCCTGGTTTACTTCCAGCTCTGTGTAAAAGACTGGCAAGTTAAATAACTGCTTCCCCTAAGGGGAGGACGAGAGAAAGCATCAGGACAGAATTCACAGAAAAGCAGATTCGCATCTTGTGGCTGAGCGGTGTCCCGTGACATCAGCTGGTAAACTCCAGATAGCTCCACTCAGTCAAAACAGCTTCAGCACAGAAGTGCTGGAAAGCCACCGTGAGTCGAGAGGAAGAAGCCCCCCATTACCTTGCCCCTGTGGCGACCGGTCAGAAGGATGAGAACAGTTCCGGGAGTAATAGAGGCCCGCAGCCGCCTCTTGTGCTGGCAAAAGGGCTTCTTGCCGTGACTCAAAAGCTTGCGAGGAACATCTTCAGTGGGATAGTATCTGGGCTAGAAAAAAAGAGAAGCAAAACACTGTACTGCCCCGTGTTCCATGAAATGAGAAGCTTTCACTACAGTTTAGATTCTTCCCGTCATAGGGGAATACCTGCAGAACTCAGGATTCTTCAAAGTGCAGAAACTAAGGGTAGCGAGTGCCCAGGCCTACGCTGTAGGCCCTTACTCCTGACATGAAAAATGCCCTTCTCCACCCGAGATCACACACCGCTGCTCAACAGTCTCCAGGCCAAGACTTGGGTGCTAAGTTCCCACCAGATCGGGGCAGTTTCGGGGTGTCACCAAACAGAAAGGGGAGTTGAGCCATTTTTAACGGGCTGTGATGCTATCAGGGAGGTTACAGGTTGCATTTATTAGGTTTTTCTCCTTCGTATAAAGAGACTAAACCAGAGATTAGAAAAGTAACCGAGCTCCTGCGAGCACGGAGTCTCCGAGTTCTCCTTCTTACCATTTTGCGGATTTTAACAACGCGGCTGCCTCCATTCTTGTCTCCACCAACTGGCTTGGTGATGGTTGCGCGTGGCTTCTCCTTCTTCTTCTTCTCTATCTGTAGGCAAAGAAAAACATAGGAAATATTAAACCAAAGCCACCAGGAAAAACGGGGCCATTCAAACAGAGTATTTTCGGTCCTACCTTTGTTTCCGGAGCAGTGTACTTGCGCTTGTACAGTGCTTTCCTGACGTACATGGCTGACCGGGAATATCTCCCGATTCCCCTGGCCAGGACAGGGTTACGGCTGGCATGATGCCTCTTCACCTTCTTCTTCTTCTCACCTACTTGTCCCTGGCTTGGCTTCTGCTCAGCCGGCTTCTTCTCTCCCGGCTTCTTGGCCGGCTTTTTCTCACCGGCCGCCTTCTTCTCACCGGCCGCCTTCTCGCCCGCCATCTATGGATCCAAACAAACGAGGAGCTGTGACTTATACTGGTGCAAAGAAGTGTTTAAGTTGCAGAAACAAAAGTAAAAGAATCGGAGCTCGCTCCTTTTCCGCTGTTCTAAGCGCTGACAACCACCTCTTGCAGCTGCGGCTGATCGAGACGCTGCAGGACCGAATGCCATCATGCGCGCTGCCTGCCCATCCGACACACACAACGCTGCTCCACGCCGGTCAGACCGGCTCCATCTTCACCGCGACCACCCAACCCTCCTCAGCGGGACGCCCCGCAAAACGCAAACGAACACCGAGGCCGCCGCCGCCTCAGAGTTAGCCACAACCGCCCGCCCCGGCACCGCCAGAGCTGCTGGGCCCCTCCTGCGGGGATACACCGGCCCGCCCTGGCTACCGCTCAGCCCTCCAGAGAGGGCTCCGGCCCCTGCCGAGTTCTGTTCCCCCTGCTCAGCCAGGCCTCGGCGCGCCTCAGGAGGTTTCCGCCCGGCCTCCATAGCCAGCCACGGCCCGGCCGGAGGCGGCTTTACCTCCCACTCCACACCACCCCACATCGGCGCCCAAGCTCCATCACCGCCTCCCCAGGGTGCCGGGGCGCGCCCGTGAGCCCAGCACAGCCACTCAAAGGCAGATGGCGGCGGATACTACCCGCCAGATTAGGGCCCTGTCCGCCACCGCTCCGCCATTCTTACCTTCCGGGGAGGGAAAGGGACCTACATCCGGGTACGGGCGGCCTAAAGAGAGCGCGGCGTCTGACGTCACCGCGGGCNAGGGACCGGGACGGGCGGGTATGGGGGCCTCCTGCCCCGGGGGCGCGTAGGGCCCGGGCTCCTCAGCAGCTGCTCCTACGGGGCTGCTGGGCCCTGCCGGCTCCCCGTGGTTGGCCTGACTGCGCAGAGCCTCCCGCGCCCCGTGGCTTCTCCCGGCTCGTTCCTGGGGCGGGATGTCCACGCTCCCGCCGTCATCGGGGGGCGGCTGGAGCCTGCGCTTGGCTCGCTCCGCTCCTCGCTTTCCCTGGCGGGGGCCGGCGCGGCGGGAGGACTCCCTCCTCGGCGTTTCTGGGGTGAGGGACGCCGACCGGCTTTGAGGTCCGCCGACCCCTGTGCGGGTGGGGGCCTGAGCAACCACAGGAACGTTGTCTTCCTGGTGGGGTGTTCAAACGAGTCTTCCCGTNGCGGGGCACGCCGGGACTTGTAGTCCTTATAGGTCAGGGGCTGCTAGGGCCAGTCCGGGGTGACCTGGGGCAGGAGATGGCGTGGGGGAACCCCGGACACCCGCGATCCGTCCTGGAGGAGCCTCGGACCGCGGGTGTCGCGGTCCGAGGTTGGGATATGGCTGAGGTAAGGTTCTGTGCCCATTCCCTCCCCGACTGGTGTGGTAGGACGATGCTCCGCCACTCCCGTGGCCGGTGGCACCGGGACCCTCTCGAGTGGACCGACCGCCCGGGTAGGTTCACACCCGCCCCCGCTCTCCCTGTTGAGGTGGGGGCGGAACAGCGTCGCAGACCGATGACGTAGCGGGTGTGTGACGTAGGGCGGGCCGCGCCGCGCTCTGTGCGCTTCCGGGGCCTGAGGNCTTTGAGGTCCGCCGACCCCTGTGCGGGTGGGGGCCTGAGCAACCACAGGAACGTTGTCTTCCTGGTGGGGTGTTCAAACGAGTCTTCCCGTGGGTGCGTTTGAACCGGAGCTGAGAGATGGGTTTCTTGCCCCGAGAACCCACTCGGTTCTGGGGCCAGAATTTGAAGCCGGGGAAGGCCGTGTTGCCATCCATAGTCCAGCTCTAGCGACGTTACTGAAACTAAAACAGGAGCCAGCTCTAACAGGAGTGTTGGTAACCTGGCCTGGGGTGGGCTCTCGCTTTATTCATGAAAAAGGGTTGAACCTGTTTCGTTGTTGTAGCTTCTTGCAGTCCTTAAAGTGTTTTGATGTTTGTCTAGTGTCAGCAGTCCTTTTTGGGCTGTGAGGGGCTAAGGTAAGGTTAGACTTGCAAGAAATTCCTGTCATAAAAAGGAAAAAGATATTTCTCTCCATATCTAACATACCTATTCTGAAATTTGATGCGTCTCTTTAAGTAACATCTGCTAAAGTATAGCTCCTTCAACATCGGGTTGTCCTCTTTCTTCAGCTGCTTAAGGTGGTGAAACAAGGTGGGCTGGTTTTCGGTCCGTTTACAGTTGAGTTTGGGTTTGGGGTCTTCTGAGCTGTGTGGACAATCTCTGGTGTGCGCTGGGTTTTCTGAGTGTCCCCTCACATCAGAACAAGTGCACCACCGACCTTTTCCAAACACTTGCAGGCTGCCTCGTTGACAGGAATAATTCTCTTATTCTGCTCAGAAGTTGAAATTGTAACTTGTGAGGGAGACTGAAAAAAAAAAAGATGAGAAATACAACCTGATGAACCTATAAATAGGGATAATTAAACTACCAGTCACCACCTCCCTGACTGCTTTGGTTGTGACAGCTGAGACTCAGAACTGATTTAATCTCTCCTGCTCTTGAGAAGGTGATTAGAACAGCCCAATCATGGCATGGAAAAAGGTATTGATTTTTTTTTTTTTGCTTTCCTTTCTCCAATTTGGTGAGAGAGAAACATCCTGGCAATGTATCACACAGATCCTGCTCATCTTTGCTGGACTGTGCTGCCAAATATATATATAATTGTAGCAAGGCTGTATTTTGTACTATGTATTAGTTTTCAATAAAAGGTTCCTGCTTAGCTGATGTTCCTTTAGTTTTTTAAATGATTGCTGTTTCGCTGATTACCTTTCTGCCAGCGTTTTCATCTGACTGTAAGCTAATAAGGGAGTTGGAACAGTACACTGCTGAGCCCCCCAGCTCTGAACTGCTGCAAGGAGTGTTCCAGGCATAGTGAGGACAGCCAGTTTAATTAGAGCGTGGGTGTATGTGTGAGCGTGGTGCTTTCTTGATTGTATTTATTGGCTGTGATGCCCTTTGCTTGGGATAGCCTCTGCACCTGCTCCTGTAGAGGGTGAAGGAGGAAGGTAGAAAAAAAGGTCTAAAATGCATTCCACCCCTATAAAAGGAAGCGTAAGAGAAAGTCCCCTGTAGGGTTTATGTTACTGGTGTCTGTGTCTGCAGTCCCCTTGGCTCTCTCCTCCGGTTTTGGGAGGGATGCAGCCCCAGGTTCAAAAGCCCACATGTGATGGCAGCACTTCAAATGATGCCATCCTGAGCACCGGTCCGGAACCATTTAACAGAGATCACTAACACCCCCATTTTTCTATTTGGGGTGGCTGACAAATGCATCTTCCTACTCAAAGCCAAAAATACAGAGATGAGAGAGCAGGAGTACAAGTTACCATTAGAAAAAAAAGTTATGTAAAGTGCAATAAACTCCCGTCGGTTTCCCCGATGCAGCTTCTCTTTTGCTAAACTTTTTGCCATCTTCAGTAGGAGTGCATGCATGTCTGGGGGAGAAACTTTGGGTTTTAGGCCATCTGCCATCTTTTTAACCTCTCTTGTAAGCACCGAGTATTTGTAGTCCTTTCTGTTCATTAAATTATTATGTTTCTGTAGTTTTACATCTTTTTTAACAACTAGTTACTTCCAGATACGTCGGGGTTTAGGGTAAGATACAGAAGGTATTATATTAATTAAAGTTTATGGAGTGTCACTGTGTAATTAATCTGCAGAGCTGATTCCAATAATTCCAGCTTTGTGTGTGTATACATTTTTTGATACAGACTCAAAACCTTGCAAAGATGTCTCTTGAATCTAGTGTGTATTTAAAAAGCTTATAAACTGTTAGCTTTTTTTTTCTTTTTCCCTGTTTTCTCCTAATGGAAGTAAAATTTGGGGGGTGGAAGGGTGGTAAATATCTTAGCAGCTTCTGCAGCCTGACCTGTCCTGTTCTGAAATATGTAATGTTCACTTCACCCCAGGTACTGATGCTCGTGCAGTTGGTGAAACTCATCAAAACAGAACTTTTCTTGACCTTTGAGTAGTCATTAGATAAATGTAGCATTATGTGTTAATTCACTCCCATCTGCTGTAATAAATTGGAAGTATTTTTTAATTTAGGTTTTTTTTTGTGCTCTGTGCTGCATAATTTTAACTTTGTCGTTGTTCTTCAGCTAAAGGTATGGCAGTATTCTCTAGATTTTTCTTGGTGCAAGCAGAATACCCTTAACTAGAAAAAAAAGCAAGGTTTACAAGAAGAATAATTGACTTGTGAAATGGATTTGGTAAATAAGTAATCCTAGCTTCCATTTGAATGACTTGCCAGAGGCTTGGATAGTCTAGAACCTCTAAAACCCCAGGATGGTTCCGTGAGAATCTGTGCCTGGAGAGAACGGGCTGGATAAGGCCTTGGTAGGAACGTTGTCTGTTTTTCAGTATGGGAGGAATTGCTGAAACAATTAGAATAATAACCCTAAATTTAGATATCCACTTGCATCTTGTGCTGTTTTAGCAATTTAGCATGAAATGCTGACTCCATCAGGAATGCTCAGAACTGCTATTCAATTACTTTTTTTGTTAGGTATAGCACTCCTCTGTAACGAGCTGGGTTGCAGAGCCCTTTGCCTTCGTGTGTTGCTTTACTCTGGAGAATCTAAGAAACCCCTGTAAGAAGAGGAGTAGCCCGTGTTCTCTCTGCAGATATGGATGTGCATTTTCACTCCTGCCTCGCGTAGTGTCTGATTTATGGGAGTTCTGAAAAAGACAAGAGATGATTTAATTGCCAGATGCAAGTCTGGTGAAGCCACCGAAGCAGTTCTTGGTTGCCCTGTCGGCATCTCTGTCCCTGGGCTGCGTGGCTGGTTTGTGTTGGGTTTGAAGTTTGTCTTCTAAAATTGTGCCAGGTTAAAAAACCTCCTTTTTCAAGGAGGCACAGATGTCTTTTGGCAGTGCAAGAGGGCAACCCAAGCCCTCGGTTGTAGATAAGAGGGAACGCAGATGCGTTAACTGAACGGCTAAGAATAAGTCTCTCAAAAGTTAATGCCACAGGTGGGGACACCGAGCTCGGTCGATACGGCCCATATACAGCTCTGCTTTGGCAGGGCACTATATTAGTCATTCCAAAGGCTGGTTGTGGGTGGCAAAGATCAATACGAGATTCCTCGGTGTTTGTATTTAAGTGGGATATATTCGGACCGGAGGAATTGCCGTGGTGTTGGGGAGGACAGAGCGGTGCTCTTAGGTCTGGCAGCAGTCAGCACCTCGTCCTCCTGAGGAAGGTGGAAGAAGACTGGGCAGCTGAATAGCTTGTCCACAAGTTCCTTCCTGACCCCCATCAGCTGGTGGTCAGCCTGTGCCTGAAAAGCATGAGGTTCTGTTAAGTTTTTAACCTTTAAAATGTTGACTAGTGTCACTTGGGATGTTTTATTTTATTTTTTTAGTGTTTTTCCTGATTGTCTTCTAGTTTCTCTGTGTTGTGTGTTCCTGGAGTAAGGAAAATGACTTGTGGTCTCTGTTCATGTTGCATGTCTTTGAATATAATTCTAATAGCACTCAGTACATTTGGGTATAGCTCTTTCACTTACAAACCATCTCTTACCAACACATAACATTGCAATGCAATATGGAAGAAAAACATTTATACTCTCTGAGAGAGAGATTTTTACTCATTTAGGAACCAAATTCAGTACCTCCTGGCTTTGAAGCTGTTGGATTGTTCTGTTTAGTCTTGTCATGTAAATTAACTCTGAAAACCAAAAGATCTTCCAGTTAATAATTAACATGCTTTATTTTTAACCTTTTATAGATGGTTTCATCCAAATATTACTGGGGTGGAGGCAGAAAACCTGCTGTTAACAAGGGGAGTGGACGGCAGTTTTTTGGCACGGCCCAGCAAAAGTAACCCAGGAGACTTTACGCTCTCTGTTCGGTAAGTTGGAGTGTTTTTTTTTCCTCCCCAAACTGCTCTTCACCTGGTGCTGTGTGTTGTGTGGGGAAAGAAGTTGCAAATGTAAGAGATGGAAGAAGGCACAGATCACTTTGGTTTTTTAGTCTGTTGTTTGCTTTTTTCCTTTTCTTTTTCTCCTCTTTTCACTGATGAGCTTCTTAAATACTTTTACCGAACTTGGGGAAACTATAGGCTGGAGAGTAGTGAATTCTGATTCTGCAGAGAGAAAACTAAGGGGAAGCAGAAATTTCATTACAGTATTAATTTGTGCCCTTTAAAAATCTATTTGATAATCTCTGCTACTTGCACATGGTTATCTGAATTGCCGATCGAGCCCCTGCAAAGGAAATGCTCTCCAGACTCTCTTCTTACAGGAAAAGTCAGCAAATTTTTTTCAGGGCAACTGTGGTGCTGTTTCAGCTTCCAAAATAGGCCTTTTGTACCACTTGTCCACTGACTCCGCATGTGTAGTGGTAGGTATGGGGAAAGGACGGCAAGAGGAAGTAGATAAAGGAAAAAGGAAAAGTGGGATTGGTGATAAGAAGAATGCTGCTCAGATCCCTTTGAGATAATGGGCCTTACAGGACAGAAAGGGGCTCTTTGGGAGGGCTGCCCTTCATTAATACTAGAGGCTGTGGGAGCTTACAACAGGCAAAGGCAATTGGTAACTGAAGAGGAGATCTTGGCAGTTCGTGTGAAATTCGAGGGAAAGGAGCAGACAGGCTCTGATGGGTGTTTTGCCAACGCTCAGTTCTTCTCCCCCCTCTACCTTTTGTGCTTCTGTGTGCAGTTCCAGGGGTCTGAGGGACTTCTGTTGGAGATCGTGAGGCCACAGAGCTTAGAGCTGGCTTTAAGGATGCCATTGTTATAGAATTAAGGTTGTTTTTCTCCCCTATGCTTCCTGGCTGGTGAACAGCCACTTCTTGCAAGCCACTGAAATGTGGCTGAAGCACACTTCAGAGGTGCACTGACCTAGCTGCTCTGCAATATTTCAGTTGTAAAGTGATGCAAGTCCAAGTATGGATTTCTCCAGCAGAACACTGAATAGAAAACTGATTGATTGGAAGTCAGTTGATTTGTGTGGTTTTTTTTCCTGTCTTTCAAATATCAGGCGAACTGGAGCTGTCACCCACATCAAGATCCAGAACACAGGAGACTACTATGACCTCTATGGAGGAGAGAAGTTTGCTACGTTGGCTGAACTAGTCCAGTATTATATGGAACATCATGGACAGCTCAAGGAAAAGAATGGAGATGTTATAGAGTTGAAATACCCACTGAACTGTGCTGATCCTACATCTGAAAGGTGAGAACAGTGGTGAAAACCTTGGTGTCCATGAACTTCTTAATAAATGCATGTATTTAGAATCACAGAATGGTTAGAGTTGGAAGGGACCTTAAAGATCATCAAGTATCCCTGTTAACACGCCTCTTTGATGGAAGGGTGGCCACTACCTTGTACTGAAAGTGGTCCCACTGATTTCAGTGAGGTTACTTGCAAAGTAGATTATAAACATGATTAAATTTGAAATAAACTAAGCCCCAGAACGTCTTTTCTTCATCATTCTCCCTGGTGTGATACAATACTGAGAAGGAAGGCATGGTTCTCTTTAGTTTTACTGGGAGAATGGTTTTTTTATAGAAGTTCTCCTAAAGCTTCCTGAGGCTGTTATTACTGCAAGGAATTCTCAGGTATGTTTCTGGGCATAAATTTATACAACTTTTCCAGTAGTGGGCATATGTGTAAGAAAGTGACTGACATGCAAATCCTCAAACTGCTCAAACTCATGCTTTTAGGATCCTGGCTAATAAGGAGAATCTGAGCCCTTAGACCTGATATATACCGAGGAAATGCGTGTCTGTCAGAAATAAACCTCCATGGCCGGTAGATAACAGTTTAGTTTCATAAGTGGGAAAACAAGAAAACAATCCTAAAAGCAGTTCTTGCAGTGCTCCAGATGGCTTGCATTTAACAGTAGTGGGGAGGATTACTGCCTTTTGGTCATGTTTCTTGAAGAAATGAGATTGATGTGAGATTGTCCAGTTCCTAATGTGACAGAAGGGTAAAATCTCAAAGATTCAAACAGGTTTATTGGAAAAGTGCATCCTCAGGAAGGAAATAAAAAGGGAAAAAAAAGAATAACTGCTTTGACTGAGGAAAAGTTGCAGCACAAGCTTGTGTTTATTGGACACCAGGGAATCCATTTGGACCGTTGTAAAAGGATCCAAATCAAAGCTTCGTTTGAGGCTTGTGTGAAATGCAAATGTCAGTGCTTGTGGAAGTGCTTGCTTTGAAGTGTTTCTGTAATCACTCACCTGTATGTACAAGCACACTTCAAGGCTTATTTTAGTTTTTATTTTTGTAATCTGTGAGCTTTCTCTGGCCCTGGCGGCTGTTGTTCAGTGTACACAAGTGTTTTACTTGAGTATAAATATTTAGAACAGGTGGATTGAGCTGGAGTGACCAGTAGGGTACCTGTCTGTATCTTACTTTATTTAAAGGTGGTTTCATGGGCATCTCTCTGGAAGAGAAGCTGAAAAGCTATTAACAGAAAAAGGAAAACATGGAAGCTTTCTTGTGCGTGAGAGTCAAAGCCACCCCGGGGACTTTGTTCTTTCTGTCCGGACAGGAGATGATAAAGGAGAGAGTAATGATGGGAAATCTAAAGTGACACATGTCATGATTCACTGCCAGGTATGATGAAGCACGAGCTTCTTTAACAGGGCTATGTCTGTGGGCAGTGGGTTTATTCTGACAGAAGGGCCCTCTTCCACTTCACTGCAGAGAGCTGAATACGTTTCCCCTTTCCCTGTGGTACTTGTATGTGCTATATATCATCTGTTTGATCAAATTGACTAATTTGATAGCATCAAAATCCCATTAGTGTGTTGTTGGGTTTTTTTGACTGCTTGCCTGACTAAATCATGTCATACTATACTATGCTGTCAAGTACCTTCTAATAGATGTGCTTTTGATTGCATCAGAAGGCTGCCTCAAATCTTCTGCTGATGGAGCCTTTCATGTTCATGAATCTTCTTAAGGGAGTTGCAGTCTCCTGGATAAATTACATAAAAATAGAGTAACTGGACAAACAGAGATCCAGCCGAGTGTATCGGTTTCTCCTCAGTTTATAAAATTGCACCTGATAAATGATCAACATTCTGTGAAAATTTGGAGCATTGAATCCAAGAAACAGTTCTAATTCTAAAGCTTGAGTTTACTATAAGGTAGTTTCTTCGCTGAGGTACTATTAAATTATAGTCTTTTGATATTTTCATATGTGCCCATGGGTTGCTATTTCTTTTTATTAATTGTTATCCTAAAAGCCAGTGCAATATCTTAAAGTGTTTAAAAACAGCTAAAATGCAATAGCAGAAATAGTTGTGAGGTAGGTTTTACAGCCTTGGTAGGGCAATTCTAAAATACTAGAATTTTATGGGGTTTTCTGAGAAAACCTCTTTGATTTGCAGTTAACCACTAGTAGCATTTGTGACATTGAGGAAAATAGCTCAGCACTGCTGCCTTACAACTGGGATGGTGGCAGTCAGTACCAGCCTTTCAGGACTCAGTGATACTCTCTTAGGAATTGGAATTGATTTCCAAGGCTCTCTCCTGGATTCTAAGCACGTAGCTCAGGTAGCCTGATGGAGCTGGCTGAATCTCAGCTCAGAAGGAATCAAAAGGCAGTTAAAATTATTTTCAATTAGATGACAAATGGGTAATGTCCTTCATAGTGTGTGTTTCTTGGTATTGAGGTTCTACCATCCCTTAACAGAAGGATTTTACTAGATTCTTCTATGTATGGTTTCAAAGATAATTTCTCCTATGCTGTATAGCCTAAAGATGACTTCATCATTCCAAATGCATCTATTTTAACGAGCATCTGTCTTTCAAGGATCTAAAATACGATGTTGGTGGAGGGGAGAAGTTTGACTCTCTGACAGATCTAGTGGAACATTACAAGAAGAACCCTATGGTAGAAACCTTGGGCACAGTGTTGCAGCTCAAGCAGGTGAGTGAATGGCGAAGACACCACTAAGCTTTGTTACCGTAACCATGTATTATTGAATCACAGGCTTTTCCATGCCTTCTGTGAGACATAATTGTCATTATTTTTCCTTTCCTTACTCAAAACTGTAGAATTAATGAAACTGGATGAAGTCAGTCTTGTCATGGGAACAGGTTTTTTTGTATGCCGGTGAATGATAAACTCGTGTCTCTGATGCGGTGCAGAACTTCTCTTGGTTTCATCGTGGTCCATAGGGATTGTAGGACTGATCCAGAAGTGAGACTGCTTTATGCACTGAATAACAGCCATGAGACTTTATCTAAAAGCAGTTGTTCCTGCCCCCTTCCTCTCTACCCTCGCTGCCCTTCATTCTTTGAATTGTAAAGGTTTGAAGTCCAGATAGATTCCTTGGATCCTAGAAGTGCCTGTATGAAATAGACTTAATGCAGGGGGTTTGTTTCAAGCATCTTCTCATGGTTGCCACTTGCTATACCTCTGTTCAATGTTTGTATCTTCCTTAGCCTCTGAATACTACCCGTATTAACGCTGCGGAGATTGAAAGCCGAGTGCGAGAGCTAAGCAAGCTAGCAGAGACTACGGATAAAGTCAAGCAGGGCTTCTGGGAAGAATTTGAGGTACTTCATTGCATTCTGAGTGTTATGGCATTAAATCTCTACATTACTCAGAAGTTAGGTTTGTTACTGCCTTCCTGACATCTTCTGATCTTCCCCTCTATCACTTCAGATCCCTGTTCTTTCTTTCATCTATGTGTCAGTTAGAGCATGGGTTAAAATTTTACCAGTTCTGCTGTTGTGTCTGCTAGTAAAATGATTAAAATATTTGCCTTGTTTCCTTGGTTCTGAGAGCTAATGACTCATTCAGTACCTAGCACAATCCCTCCTGAACATACTCCCCATCAAGAGACAGCATTATGTACAACTGAACCTGGCCCACCAGGACAATTATCAGATTCATTCCCGTGTTCCTTTTCTTCACCTGGACAGGAAGGGGTCTGTAAGTTGGATTGCCATTTCTGGAGGCAAAGGACTAACTCCTAGCCTGCTGCTCTTGGTGACCTGAGTACTAGTACAGTACCGGTATTTGATGCCGTTGGAGTGTGTCAGGTGTGTTGTGCATATGAAGGGGGATTGCACCCTGCTTTCTGGTGGGTGTGCCAATGCGGAGGGTGTTTTGGTTTGGGTACCATTGCTTTAAGAAAAGACTTCAGTGGGATTTCTCAGTCAATATGTGCTCTTGCCCTTGAGTTTGTGGCTTTTGGAGAGCTCTTTTAGGAGATCTTAAAACTGTCATGAAGCAGTGGCAGTAGCAAGCTCTGAGATGATGGAGCATTGATTATCTGTATTCCTTGGACTTCCTGTTTTTGTTTTGTTTGGGTGTTTCATTTCTGCCTGTAGCTAAAATTCTATTTTCCTCCCAGGAAGTAGCATCACCTTTCCTGCTGTCTTACCTGCACACCTCTTGTGTGTGTAACAGACCTGTGCTGGCCCAGCTCTCCCCTTCTTTAAAGCGTTAATGATTTAAGACATCTACTTATGTTTGAAAGAAAACACAGCCAAACCTCTTAATTTTTAAAGCAGAGCAAGTGAAGTATAAACACTCCAAACTACTTTGAGTCTAACCTGTGTCTACCTGTGCTCTAACCCTTCTCTGACTACTGGAGTCCCTTACAGCTGTGTGCATGTGATGGTCGTAGCCCAAAACTTTAGAAGTGTCTTAAATATAATGGACTGGTTTATACCACAGACACCCAAAACTACGGTGGAGTTTGGGATTCCACCAGCAGATGGCAACAGGAAACTGGAAAGTCCTGATTTTTGACAAAGGCTGGTTTTGGCTGCGTTAATGCTATTTTGAGAAACTTCTTGAATAGTGATGGATTTGCAAGGCAACCATTCTTGAAGAAACTCTTCTTTTGATCAGAAATATTCATTACCTGAATGTACTGTCCAGTCTGTTTTGAGGTTATTGTCAGGAGGAGAAAAATAAGCCCATTAAAAGCAAAAGACACTTACCAAAGAGGTAACATGTTTCACTAACAAATGGACTATTAAGAAGGTGAGGTCATGACAGTGGGGAAGTCCTAACATGAGGATTCAGCTTTCTCCTCTGTCTTCCCCTGTGCCCAGTGCAGGGGGGCACAGTTTGATCCAGGGCTGCTGAATGGTCAGAATCCCACCTGGAGGGGGCAGCAAGCAAACAGAGGTTGCCCTGGCCATTGCTGAGGACCTAGGACTGTGTTTTACCAGTCACTGGAGTGGTGGGTCCACTGGGGAGCGGTTCTCATCTACCACTTATGAACTGGCCTCAACCTTTGAGTTGCTTTTCTTGCAGGGCTCTTTGATATGGGGCCTGAAGGGTCAGAAGGTTTAACCACACCTGCTCTAAGGGCTAAAACTCACACAGGAGAAATAACTGCTTTTTTACAAAGACCAGTTAGTGGTGTGCTTGATCATTTCATGATACTGTCATGTATATCCTGCCTGTGGTTTGGCCTGAGCATACGTTTGCAAGTTAGCCAAGCCGAGGGTGTCTGTTGGCTTCCCTGTAGGCACTAAGCACATCTTCCTGTTATTCAGAGGGCATGAAAAGGAAAGAGCTGTGCCCTCTTGGCCTGCCCTTCTCGTAATCGGTGCTGGCTTACTAGAAGGTATGTGAATTAGTGGTTGGGATTCTGTTTTTTGGGGTTTTTTCTTGAGGGAAGCACTGTTGTGTGGTGTGTTTAGGAATGGATTGTTGATTTGTCAAAACAATTACTCAATGCCGACTTATTTTTTCTGACCTCTGGTCTGTGTTGAATAAATTTGTCTTGTAATGGATTTATCAGCTAGTCCTTTAGAAACAAGGTATTTTCCTGTCTTGTGACTTTGCTGAGGAAGGGTATTTGTGAGCAAGGCAGAAGCCTTACAGAAGAGTAAATGTAAGAAATGAAAAGATTTTACCTGTGAGACATTCTACTTCTTTCCCCTTCGCTGCTGTTAGTGAGGTCAGCGCAATCCTTGCTTTCCTCCCTACCCCCCCGCCCCTGGTTTGGGAATGAAGCTATCTAATAGCAGTTTTAATGTCATGCTTTTTCATTCACCTCAGGTAAGCTGTAGCTGTCAGCCTTGGTGGCAGGAGGGGAGGGAGGAAACTCCAGGTTGTCCGTGGATCTCTGCCTGTTTATGATTTGGCAGGCCAGATGGTAGTTATAAATTACTTGTCTTCAGGCATGTTTAAGAATGCACCTCTTGTCCTGTGAACCACTAGACACAATTGTTGGCAGTCCTTGTAATGCTCTTGCCTCTGAAAAATGGCTGTTTGGTGAGCTTAATGCTTGGATGTTGCAGTGAAATTGAGGGCTGTGTTTCAGATTTATTGTTGAATTGTGTACATCTCTTAATGGGCTTGTTAGAATTCGCTGCTCATGGATCTCTCCTCAGGGATGCTCAAAGCAATAATAATTAACTGGATGAAGTTTTTGTTTGAATTCTCAATGAAGAATTGTTTGAAGTCATGTTTTCCACACACTTAATTGTTTCCTTTTAGTTTGTTTTTTGGGTTGTTTTTTTTTTTTTAACCTGCTAGCAAAGTTTAACTTTCAGTTCTTCTGCTGGAGGTATCCAGTACAGCTTAGGTAGAAAAGCACCAGATCAAAAGTGCCTTACTCCTTTGCAGGCTGGCAGTGGTTTGGGTGTATTAGTTACTAATCTTTATGGGTACTAAAGCCAGCTCAGTGGAAATTTTTTAGCTCCTTACCTGCCTGATTCAGCAAAAATGATGGTATTCCTTCTTAACTGTTTGGTGAGAGAGAGCTAGTGATAAATATGTTTATTTGCACTTGCTCTGTAGAATGCTGCTGGTGGTGTTTGGCTTCTTTATCGTGCCTTTTAACAGCATCAGATTTCTGCAGACAAAGTTTTGTTGTGGTCTTTTGTCACCAGTTACATTTTCCTTGCACAGTGTTTTACAGCTAAAAGCTTTAAGGGATCAGCTTGCCTCTGCTTGCTCAGAACAGGATCATGAGGACTTGCTGGTTACAGTTGTGGTTTAAAGAAATACTGGATTCATAGGTGTTTGTAATTATTGGGTGGAAAATAGCTTGCCTTGTCACTCATGCTTCTGTGTTTCTTATGTACCTTGGAAGCAATGGTGAATGGAGAAATCCA
>VZTM01024238.1:212448-293990 GCA_013400555.1 Jacana jacana | reverse complement strand
GAACCTCTCTCGACCTACTAACCACCCCCCTTCTAATACACCCCAGGATGCCATTGGCCTTCTTGGCCATGAGGACACAGTGCTGGCCCATGGTCATCCTGCTGACCACCAGGATCCCCAGGTCCCTTTCCTCTCCAACAGGTCATTTCCCAACCTATACTGGGATCCTGGGGTTGTTCTTGCCCAGATGCAAGTAAAGCTCTTTCTATCTCTATCTGGTGTTCTAATCTAGTGTCATCATTTTTGTGAGGAGGGATCCCTGTGGTGATGGTGAAACAGTCTGTACTTTGTCTGTGCTGTTATAACTTCAGCTTGGTTTGTGCTGTTTTCATTTAGACTTTACAGCAGCAAGAATGCAAACTTCTCTATAGTCGTAAAGAAGGTCAGCGTCAGGAAAACAAAAACAAAAATAGATACAAAAACATTTTACCCTGTAAGTATTGATTCCTTTCCTTATAATGTAAGCCTGCTGCTTTTCTATGCTTTATTTTCTTAGCTCATAAATACAGGCTTAATTAAGCACCACTGTGCTTTTCCTTCTCTTCAGTGATGGTTTCCCCTCTCATGTTGTCACTGTTAGCCCGTGCGATTTCCAATTTGTGTTCAAATGCTTGCTCTTTGTAGATACCAAGATTTTCATTCTTCCTTATCCTCAGCTTTCTTTTAAAAGTGTCACATCCCTAAATGGGCATTCAGCAAACTGGGATGCTGAAAGTTAAGAGGATTGATCTGTGGTACGAAGCTGCACGATGCAGATCCAGTGGCCGTTTGCCTCTGCTCAGTAACTCAGGAGTTACTGGGGGGGGTGTCTGCGAGCACTTCTTTTGGTCTGGCTTGCTATGAATTGGCCTCTTGTTTTAAGAAATGGCAAAAGAGGAAAGAATGAGTATTCTAGCTGCTAATTTACTGAATTTGATAACTTAATAGCTTTTGGGGGTGGGGTATTTAAAAATAGCTGTGTGCTCTCAACTGGAGGATGCAAGCACTTAACATGTGTATTTGTTTTTCCAGTTGATCATACCAGAGTTGTTCTACACGATGGTGATCCAAATGAACCCGTTTCAGACTATATCAATGCTAATATTATTATGGTAAGTAAACTCCTACCTACAGGAGTCTTGTTGGCACAGCCAGTGTCTACTCACCGACACCCAGGTTAGTCTGTTACCCTTTGTCACCATTTGTTAAATTTTTTGTTTGTTTTTTTTTATCCTCCAGCCTGAGTTTGAAACAAAGTGCAACAACTCAAAGCCAAAAAAAAGCTACATTGCTACTCAAGGGTGCCTGCAGAACACAGTGAATGATTTCTGGAGGATGGTGTTCCAGGAGAATTCTCGAGTTATTGTTATGACAACAAAAGAAGTTGAAAGAGGAAAGGTAAAAACAAACTGGCTTTAGGAAAGGTCATGGCATTTGAATGCCAGTAAGGACTAATCTGACGTGGTTATATTGATTTATTTGCTGAAATCTGGTGTCACCACTGCTTTTGGAGAGCAGGGAGGTGCTGAGTGACCCTTTTCATTGGTGCCTTTGGGATTTGAGGCTACGCTCCTATCGTATCATCAAACCTCCCTTTTTTAAGGGTTGACTGATTGATTTTGTGCTACTGAATGTGAATTGATGTATTTTAAAATTATTCAGGGAATGAGGCACTGGAATGCAAGATGTACCTGAAGAGGCATTCTGCTTGCTTGAAGGGATAAACTGCCTGGTTCTGTAACAGAAGTATTGCCATTTATTTTGGCTTTCTGAGCTTGTATAGACTTTACTAGAAAAGCAGAATTGTGGGACTTCATTACTATAAGAATGAATCTAGAAGATATTGCTTCTTACCTAAAAACTACAGTATAATGTGAAAATTACTGCCCCGGGCTCACCTTGTTTGAGTCACATTTACTAGACTGTGCTGAACACTGGTCTCTTCTCTGCCTTTACTTTCTGTGCTTGAATTTGATAACATTCTTCTGCTGTGCTGAGCTGGTGACTGTGACTGAAGCTGTACCTGGCTAGGAGTCCCTCAACCAGCTGTGATTTAGTGCTTTGATTCCTAAAGTCAGGTCCTTTGCCCTGTTCTGCATGAGCACAGCTGCCCGTTCAGCCTCAGGAATCTGCCAGCCCCTCGTGAGCTGCTCTGGCAGTATTTAATGCTCTGAAAAAGGAACGTTTCCTGCAGTGGTGCATCCCAAGAATCTCCATTTTTACCTTTGAAGTGCCAAGATCTTGTCTTATTTGCTGTCTTTTGGCAAATCTGAGGCCATAACTCTGTTTCTGAGTTATAATGACATATGGCAGGAAAGAATAGGAAATAGTTGAACACTGATATTCTGGCAGTGATCACATTCAGCTTCCTGTGTACAGTGTAGTTTAATCTTTGGAATGTGTTGCTTCTGATCTTATTTTTCTTCCTGTTTGGTAAACAGGTTCTGTTCTTATTTTTCTTTTAATGCTTTTTCCATGTCCACTTTTTCCCAATAATCTGCTGCTCTGTTTCTGAATGGAAGGTTGTTAGCTTGTTAGATGAGTGTGGCTTTTCTGAAAAAAAAATTGAAGTATGGCTAATTCTTTTCTCTGGGTGACTGATAATTGCAGGGGTTCCTCGTGGCTGCCACAAAAAAGGCATTTGGTATGTATGTACCCAAGACAAGTCGCAGTAGATTTTCTGGGCTCCTCTTCCTAGTCTGGGTATCAAAGCTGCCGTTGGTGGTGTTTGTAGAAACCATCTGACTCGGTTTTGTGGTGTTTTTTAGACTTTGTAAACTTCTGCCCATTCATCCTCTTCGTTAAAGAGCATGATTTGTGTTGCCTTCCTGAGAACACACTGAAGGAGGGAGGTGCTGCTCCTTTTCAGTGACCTTCATCTTAGATCTTTCTCTTGGAAGAAGAGAAATAGATGGCAGGGTTGCTTTGGAAGAGTTAACTTGCATGCATTTATTTTGGGTTTTTTTTGGCTAATCTATGAAATAGCCTGTGCTCCTCTGCAGTTTCTCTATGATTCTTTCCAAATTTTGCTGAGCCTGTGTTTTTGTTCCCTGACAATATAAAACATTTTAATGTCTGATTATTTAATCAGAGCTGCATGCTACTTCACTTGTTTGATAATTGCAAACAGCAGCACTGATATAAAAGACAAACTCTTTATCTCAGGCCAAGATGCATTGGGGTGTGCAGGAAGGAGACAAACCTCCACAGCAGAGATGGCTTAAGGAACGTGTTGCCTAAGGAAGTGAGGAGCTAGGGAACGTTTTGGATCCGCCCAGAGTTCTGAATCTGCTTTAAAACAATGCATAGAAGCAGCAAATACGTCCAAATTTAAAATTGCAATGTTCTGGGGCAGTTCATTGAGCTGTTAACACGTGCCTCCCCTCTGTCAGACTAAAGCTTGGTTTAACATTGTGTGTTACTGTTGAGGCTCACTCTGCCAACTGCTCTGGTGTTCAGAGCTCTGTATTGATACAGCAAGTCATGTTGGGGTGTGCCAAGACCAACGTCTTTTCTTTAGCTTGTACCTTTCTGGAGGTGGCAGGGAAAGAAGGGGTAAAAGTAAGAGAAGAGCGTCTTGTTGCCTAAGTAGGCTGGGAAGCATGTGTTCAACCATCTCTTCCTCTGTCGTGTTGGCAGAGGGAACTTTCTTCTTGCCATGTTTTCTCATAAATACGCAGTAGTAACTGCGAAGGGGAGATGTTGCTCAGTAGTACTCGCTGTTGGGTCTGCATTTGCTGTTCCTGGGAGCTGCGGCGATACCCTCGATGACTTCTCCTTTGATTCTGCTGGCCTGTATTGTGTTCACAAGCTAAAGGGAGTCGTCCCTTCCTGAGCTTTTACAGGAACCAAATGAAAGTAGTAGGAGGTGAAACCTGCTTTTTGGTGGATGGAATAGATCCCTGGCCAAAGATCAGCTCGAGAGAGAAGCAGTGCACCAAAACCTCTACGTTTCAGAAGCCACAGGCACAGGAGGCTTCACTCCTCTGCCACAGGGAGCAATTCTGTGTTGCTTTGGTGATTGAATTAAAGAGCTGTGTCAGCCCTTTGTGCTCAAAGTGATGAAAAAGCAACCATCAAAGTTTCATTTCTGCTAAAAACATTTCTGCTTATACCTTTGATTTGTATTTATTTTACAGGTTGTTGGGTTTTGGTTGTAGAATAGCCTGTAAGGCTACAGCGTTGCACTGGAAATTCTCGGTATTTTGAGACCATATTTGGGTTGGAGATACAAGCAACAGTATTTTAGTCTCTGGGTTTTGAAGCTATTGAGGCAAAGCAGGTACTAAGGATCATCATGAAAGTGGCTAAAAGGAGAGATTTCCTATACCTTCTTCTCTGAAATCGTCTGCAGTTTGTCATGGGGAAGAGAAACTTCCTCCTAAAATGTGCCTTACCTTGCCAACCAGACGGTGCAGGAAATTGTCCTCTACGATCTCTGTGTCCTCTGTTCAGAAAGCAAAGCCTCAGAAATGTGTTTGTAAACCAGCTTGTGAACCAGCCTTCTTACTGACTGCTCTTTTCTGGTAATCTTGCAGAGTAAGTGTGTCAAGTACTGGCCTGATGAATATTCCCTAAAGGAGTACGGTGTTATGCGCGTTCGGAATGTGAAGGAGAGTGCAGCACACGACTACACGCTAAGAGAGCTTAAACTGTCTAAAGTTGGGCAAGTAAGTATGTTAGTAACTCTGTCCTTCTAATTAGGTTGCAGATCACAATAAAAAATGGCAAAAATAGAGTGTTTCTTTGGAATCAATAACAGCACTAGGAGATTAATACATTGAGCCCTGTCTCCTTCTTTGAAGCTCCAGGTTTAGTTCCATAGATCTTTCTCTTTGTCCTTGGGATAATTGAAGATTCTTATACCTAAGCACTTTTTGATTATTTTTTTTTTGGCAGAAGATGCATTGCTGCAGAGCTTTGAGGAAATTTGGAAAGAGGGATGATACTTTTAAGTAATCACACTTAAGTCTAGCCAGGCACTTGCTCCCTTTTGTGGAGGTGGTTTGGTGGGGGCCCAAGTACGTTGAGAGTACACTTAAGGGAAGCAATAAAAAAGATGAGGAAGGAAACTGTGAACTGGTGTTGAAATAGCACTTCCTTCCTGAGGGACGTTTTGGATCAGGATGCAAAAAGACTTGTATAAGAAGCAAATTAGCAGGACGTGTTAGATTGGTACGTGCATGGGATGGAACTGAGTGGGAAGAAGTGCATGAGGGCTGAATGATGAGTATGGCAGGTGAAGGTCCCTCACTGTTGGTCACCCTCAGACAGAACTTTGCCATGGCTTCCAAAGGTGAAGATGGAAATGTTGGCAATGACTGCATTATAAAAAGGGAGCTGAGGAAGCAGGTGACGTGATTTGTCTCGTCAGGCCAGGAAGAACTCTGGCTTGTTTCCTCCTTTGAGAGTTGTGTGCTGTGGGTGCTGAGAAGCAGATTGAATGTGCCACCTTCTGATCTGACTCAACTTTGGCACGTAAGTGCTTTTAGCTGGGTTTGGATCTAAGGACTTTTTTTTCATGTGATGGTATCTTCTCTCCAGGGGAACACAGAGAGAACAGTCTGGCAATATCACTTCAGAACTTGGCCCGATCATGGAGTCCCGAGTGACCCTGGTGGTGTCCTTGACTTTCTAGAGGAGGTGCACCATAAACAAGAGAGCATTTCTGATGCAGGACCAGTTGTGGTACACTGCAGGTATGGTGGAGCACTGGACCTCTCCTACTACTTGGTCTCTAGGCCTGTGGAGTTTGTTAGTCATGAGTGCTGTTATGGCTTCTGTCTCTTCCATTTTATATTGATTAAGTCTCTCTTTAGTTTCAGCTGTGTGGGTTGACTCTGGCCATAAATTGCAAGTCTGATGTATCTCAATGTTAGACTCTTACTTGGATTAGTGTTTCAGTGTCTATTCAGAAAGAACAAAACAATTAACTCTTCCCCCTCCCTCCCCCTCAACCCCTTCCTTCTCTTTTTACAGTGCTGGGATTGGGCGAACAGGAACCTTTATTGTGATTGATATTCTTATTGACATAATCAGAGAAAAAGGTAGGTCCCCCCCCAGCTTTTTCTTTTCCTGTGGGACTTTGGCAGATACATCACAGTGAAACAACAGGAGTGTTTGTAGAACACAGAGCTTCCAGCCATGCTGCAAAGCGGGAGTGTGTGTTTGGCATGGAAGGAACTTGCTCATTCTTGAATTACCTGGAATTGAAGTGCTGAAATGCTGCTGCAGTTCAGCATAATAAAAACTTTCAGCTGAGGGATTAGCCAGGAGCCTTAGGGTTTTCTTCTCGTTGTTATCATTTATTTTTCTATTTTTCTTTTAGAATTATTCACGAGTGTGTGGCTGTCAAAGTTCTGCTCGTGCACACTGAATACAAAGCTGTGGTATTGGTGTGTGTGAGCTGCTGTAGAGGCTAACTGGGCATGAATGTTGAGCTGTGTTGCATTTAAAACTGTCTTGGAAGCAGTAAGACATGGCTTTCTCCCCCAGGACACTTTCCACCTTGTCTTACAGTTCTACAGCTCTGTGTGTTGGTAGTCAAGGACGAATCCTCTGTGTTAAACGTTAGCAATCTGGCTTATTGCAAGATTGTCGTGGAAGATGGGACCAATCTCTCCTCCAAAGGCAAAGTTTATTTTACTGGTCTTAACCTTACGGTGTCTCCTCCCAGGTGTGGACTGTGACATTGACGTTCCGAAGACCATTCAGATGGTGAGGTCGCAGCGGTCAGGAATGGTTCAGACAGAAGCCCAGTACAGGTTTATTTACATGGCAGTACAGCACTACATTGAAACGCTGCAGCGCAGAATTGAAGAAGAGCAGGTATGTTTGGCCTAAATATCAAATGCTGCATAGGAACATGTTACCCTTTGAACAGGGAGCAGGGTTGCTCTTTTGCTGCTGCCCATGAGTTTTGCAACCTCTGACTGTATAACCAATGCCTCATGGTAGGGCTGGGTCTGTAACCTGTTGACCCTGTTCAGAGAAGTTAACCCGTATTTCAGTTGATTATGCTTAAGAATTACTTAAACTATGAGGTGGAATTAGAAAACTGTAAAATGAGAACTGTGTGTTTGTCCACTGGCAGCCTGAGAGAGTTCCCTGTATGATCATAACTGGTTCTGGTTTACCTTCTGTGAAAATACTTGCATGTATGGGTCCTATCCTCCCTCTCCCCCAGTCCCTGCCCCCCAGATCTCAAATTCTGACTGAAGGGTTAAAGAGTGAGTGTGGTGATCTTGCTGTGTGACAGTGTCCCACGAAAAGCAGTTAAAGGAGCGATTTGATGTGGTAAGGTGAGAAGTTTTGGAACATGTGGTGACAACCACAGGACCTTCACCTCTCTTTTCCCACTGAAGTGCTTTATGGCACTCATTGTTTGTTGATCACGGCTCAAGTCAAAACAGATCAACAACTTCAGTTAATATTTTTGTGTTCTCTATCTTATTTCTCTTTGAAGGCAAAGAGGAGAGAGAGTCCCCCCCTTTATTGGGACGTTCATCTCTAACCTAGCCACATGCAAACAAATTACTATGTTTCAACAACTTTTTTTCCATAGAATCACAGAATTGTCTAGATTGGAAGTGACCTCTAAGATCATCTAGTCCAACCATCAACCTAAACCTAACTCTGATTAAAAAACCCATCACTAACCCATGTCACTAAGCACTGTGTCAGCCCATCTTTTGAATCCCTCCAGGGATGGTGCCTCAACCCCTGCCCTAGGCAGCCCATTCCAAGGATTAAAAACCTTGGAATGTTAAAAATAACTTTTACAGAAGTTACCTCGTTTTGTAATAAAAACCCTGACATTGTACTTGATGTTGCTCTTGTTCTCTGCCCTAACCTGTCGTCATCTGGGACTTTGTTATCTTTTTTCAGAATCTTTCCTTCTGCAGCTGGCTTGCTGCTTGGAAGGAGGTAACCCCCCCCCCCCAGGTGATGGGACAGATGTGTGGAGCTGCATGGATAGCACAGTGCCAGGTGTAATCCCTGTTCAGAGTCAGAGCGTGCCAGCTCAGGCTTGGCACTCCTGGCTGGCTTCTGCCTGCTTTGCAATGTGGCAGAGCTTATTTTATATTTGCTTACATGATGTAGATGCTCTGTTCAGCAGAGAGGAGAGAGGCTTTATTCCTCTCCCCAGGACAGCTGTTGTGTGCTCTGATGGTGATTAGACACAAAGTGAAGAACAAGAAATCCCTCAGGTGGACTTTTTTTTTCCCCTGGCTTTGTTTTTCCTTGGCTCCCTTCGCCTTAGAGCCGCATCATATCTCTGTGTGTGTAATTATGCAAGCCTTGCATCCTCTCCTTTTTGAATATGGTCTCTTTTTGCTGCTGCCATTTACAAAGTTGATCTGTAACCATCTCTTGATCGTTGTAATGGGATGTGAACAGTCTTTTTGATACTGAGTGGAGTTCTCCTATAGTGATGAGGCTCAGTTAGTTGTGTGTCACCCTCTGTGCTCAGAAGGCACAAGCGTAAAAGTTTAAGGAACTGGAAATAAACCACTGCTTTACTTCAGGAGGCCTTGACCTATAACCAGGGCTAGTGGCAGCTACAGGAGTAAAACGAGATAGAACTTCTCAGACAAAAGCAAAGCTTTGTGGTGACTACAGGAACTAACGTCCTGACAACAACATGGTGAATTGGGATCCAAAGCATGTTCTGATAGAGCAGGAAAACAAATTGGCTGAGTGGTAAAATACTATGCAGAATGCTTGAATTTCACCCCAGAATGTTTGGGAGTGAAACGGTGCGTTTTGGGAATGTTCTGGAACGTTCTTCTCTATGCTTGCTTTAATTGCATTTGCAAATGGTGAAAGTTGGGGGGAAAAACCTGTAAAATCAATTAGAGCACCTTTGTAGGAAACAACAGGAGGTCACACTCCCTGTCTGCTTTCCAGGCTGGATGAACACAAGCTTGTGTAATAAGAAATGAGGTAGTCACTGCAAGAAAGACATTGAGACCCTGGACTGTGCCCAGAGAAGGGCAACAAAACTGGTGAGGGGTCTGGAGCACAAGTCCTATGAGGAGCAGCTGAGGGAGCTGGGGTTGTTTAGTCTGGAGAAGAGGAGGCTCAGGAGAGACCTCAGAGCTCTCTACCACTTCCTGCAGGGAGTGTGTGAAGAGGAAGGGGTTGGCCTCTTCTCCCAGAGAACTAATGATGGGACTGGAGGGAACGGCCACAAGTTGCACTGGGGGAGATTTAGATAAATTGTCAGGAAACACTTTTTCTCCCCAGGAGTGGTCAGGCACTGGGATGGCCTGCCCAGGGAGGTGATGGAGCCACAGTCCCTGCTGGTGTTCAAGAACCATCTGGACGAGGTGCTACGAGACATGATTTAGTAGCTGAGTGGGTAGTACTGGTGACAGGAGGACAGTTAGAATAGAATAGAATAGAATCATTTAGGTTGGAAGAGACCCCTGGGATCATCAAGTCCAACCATCAGCCCTACTCTACAAGTTCTCCCCTACACTAGATCCCTCAACACCACATCTAATCTGCTCTTAAACACAGTCAGGGAGGGTGACTCCACCACCTCCCTGGGCGAGTGTTGGAGTAGATGGATGAAGGGCGAGTTGGACTAGATGATCTTGTAGGTCCTTTCCAACCTCGTGTTTGAGTAGCGAGCCTGTTGTCACACAGGTTCTGAAGAAGATACGTGAATATCTGCATCCATTGGGTCGTATTCAGGAAAAACATTTCCCTGCTCTGCTGGCATTCCCTCTTGCATTGCAACGCCAAGAGCCTCAATTTCTCATGGAGTGAAGTGTTGTGTTAAATATTGCCTGTCTCCTTACGAGTGGAGAAGAAGAGCAAAGTTAATTTGTTTTAGTTGTTGTTTTTTTTTCCTATTACATCTAGGAAACAAGTAGTTCTTACCACATTTCTGTTGCTCTGAATTGGAAGGGATAATTACAGTGAATTAAGCAGAAGGAAGAGAAGCCAAATATCTACTTTTTCTTGGCTTGTTTTATCTGTTTCATTCAGCCCAAGTAATAGAAGAACTGACTGGATCTTTATAAATTGCTTTTGCTGTACAGTGTGTCTGTAACCTGAACTGCCATTCATTGTGCAGTTTGGGGTGGGAGGTGGAAACCAAGCCCTAGTTTTTGGGCTTCTGAATTATTACTGGCAGGTGAGGGGTTTGTAGCTATAACACAGCAGAGTTTGAACCCTTGAGTTCTGGTTAAATCTTATTTTTTAGCGTTAACCTTCCAGGTAGTTAATTGGTCTGGACTGGTGGTCTCTTTTGGACGTGTCTGGTCAGGAGTCAGCGGGAGGCTGAGAGGGGGAGAAGTTCAGAGAAACATCAGAACGAGTTGAGCAAGTTTTGAGTGAGTCTCCATCTCAGAAACACCATCTCAGAAAACTTCAACCCACAGTGCTATTGCAATGGAAACTCAGCAGCCACAACTCCCCGGAGGCTCTGACCCCCTCTGTTGTGAGATGGATTCAGGCCTGTTATTTAGGACTTGTCTGAGCATTTGGAAAAAAACAACCTGCATAACACACCTAGAAACAACCAACCAACCAAAAACCAAAAAAAAACCCCTCCAATGCCCAAACCCAGTACCCTGAAAACTTCAAAGTGAGGCTGTAATTGCTCTGTAGGTTTCAGTGTGTGTCTGCACTGTGAATGTTTGTATTGAAAAGCAAAAAGAAAAGCCGTATCCCCTTTCTTTCCCAGTGCAGCTTTGCTTGCTGGAGCCTTCAGTCTCTTTAGACGGACGCCAGCACGATTGGCTGCAGCCTGGAACATATGCTGTGGAATACAAATAACAGCTTGCCTTCTTTTTATATCAAACCTAATGGGCTAAGATGTTGTTTTATTAGAGATCTTACAAACAAGGTCATTACTCGTTTGGCCGCATCTCTGAGCTGGAAATAAGGTCAGTGGGAAGCCCACTGGCTTCTACTGTCTGTTAAAGAATGGAGCGTGGTTTCTTCTGCCAAGTAAGATGAGGATTGCGTATGAGTGTTGGTTCATATGGCTGGCACATTCTGGAGATGGTGGTGAAAAAAAGGAGTATTGAAAAGTGAGGCTTTTCAGGTGGTGTAACACAGAGCTAAAGCCCAGCCTCTAGGTCCTATCCACGTTGTGTGTGTTATCTATAGAACTGAGCTCTCTTGAAATTGTCTTCTGAAAACGTACATGGCCAGTTATACGTGTAATTTCTGCACTGCTTCATTGATTGTTTTCTAATAGCAATTCAAAACCTGGCTTTTTCTTGTGCTTTGCTTCACAGAAGAGTAAGAGAAAAGGTCACGAATACACAAACATTAAATATTCTTTATCGGACCAGACGAGTGGGGATCAGAGCCCCCTTCCACCCTGTACCCCGACCCCAACGTGTCCAGAGTAAGTTCACTTCTGTTGTCTCTATGTTTTGAACTAATCCTCGGGGACTTCATGGGTTATCACAGAACCTGCCCTAGGCTGTTGCCCTGTGCTTTGCTCTTGAACTGAATTGAGCAAAATTGTCGCTGAATTGCGTTGGTGTGGAGAGATGAGGTTTGCTCAAACTAGATTTTTTTGGACTCTGTTTGTTTCGTTTCAGAATGAGAGAAGATAGTGCTAGAGTATATGAAAATGTGGGGCTGATGCAACAGCAGAAAAGTTTCAGATGAGGAGTTGTACAGAGACTTCCATGCAAAGGCAGGTATGTGTGTTCAGGAGCGAATGTGCTTTTCCAGCCTGGAGTTGTGGGGTTAGGAGAAAATGTACACAAACCTGAACGGTGACAGGAACTACAGTAAGGACTTTCTAGTGCCTGAAATCCATGGAATCGACCTCCCTGGGGCTATTTTAACTCCAGAAGCTAATTTTGATTGAGTTGTTTCCCTGTCTACCCTGTCAAAACAACGTAGACTATCAGCTTGACCTTTGTTCTTGTGCCTTGACCCACCGGTGGCAGAAGTGGGAGGTCTTTATTATTCAGGAGACTCAAATTGTGCGTGCTCACGGAAGAGGAGTAGCAACCAGTCTGAACTGCCCGTGTCTTTTATGGGTGATCTTTGCTCCTGGTCGATCCTAAGGATTTGTGTGCATCTAAAGAGATTCAAAGAACAGTTAATCTCATGCTCAGCCTCATAAAAGATGCAATGAGCACCGTTACTGCTGTGCCTGTGTGCTGTGAACAGTTGGGGCAGCTTTTTGTCAGACTGGGAAACATCCTTGCTTTTGCTGGGAGAGGAATCTGTAGATTCTCTTTGTTGAGTTTTAAGTAATGTGTTAGAATTTGGTTCTTGCAATCAGACAACTGAATGTGTTATTGGTTATGAGCTAATAATCAATATCTGATACTTTGGTTAGTGGGCTGTGAATTGGCTTTGAATTGAAGGTGTCTTTAGTCATTAACTTCTTTTGGATTTTAATCTAAAGCCTTTTGTCACCTTCCCCTCTGGTTTTGTTTTGTTTGGTTGTTTTTTTAACACTTCAGAAGTCCTATTTTTTCTTTTCCATTCGGTGACTCTCTGTTTCATCCATTCAGTCCAGGGATCTTCTCCAAGCCTGTACACAATCTCATCGTCCACTCCCAAAGCACCACACAGTTTCTAAGCAAGGTCTGAGACTTTCGGTTGAGTTTAAGGCTTTCCTGAGCTATAATTGAGCACTTAGGTATAACATCAGAATGAGGAATAACTGCTGGATTTTTTTTTCCTAAATAATCTTTATTTTCTTCTCCCTTCCTTTCCCAGAAATGAATATGTTTTTAAAAAGGTCAAGAAAGAGACGGAAGAAGCTTCACAGGAACGGTGAACTCTGAGGGCTTGGTACCTTTTTATTTACGGTTTTAATCCTTCAACAGTAGGCAAAACTTAAGACCACCTAAAGGTTGTTTCTCTCTCTTCTCTCCAATACCTGATTTACAATTGCTCATTCTCCAAATAAAAGGAAATGGTTTCTACAAATGTAGACAACTACTTTGTAGAGTCAGTTTTGAATCCAGCAAACTACGGGACTGTCATCCATTCGGGTTTTTGAATAGTACTCTTGTTTCACGGTATGGTTATTAGTTGGGTTTTTTCCTTATTTGAGCAGTTGTGGGATTTTATTGTTTCGGGGGGTGGGGTGGTGGGAGAGCAATGATGTGGATGAATCCATTACACTAATGTAAAATACTGATGGGAACAATACTTGGTTGTTTGAAAACAGTGGATCGCCAGCGTGAACAGAATCACCTCCATGATTCAAATTAGTCCTAACACATTTCAAGCTCAGACTGAGTTTCATAGGGGTGAGCAGTTACTGATAATGAAGGTGCTTTTTGTGATGACTGATGGCTTTGATTCTGACTTAGCTGAGTGGCTGGATGGGCTATTTTTGAGTAATTGTGCAGGGTAGCCTTTCCATCAAACAAAACTTCTTTTACCTGATCTCTACCCAAGATAGACATTTACTGGATCTCTCAAAAGACACAGTGGCCTCGTGGTTTGCAGGGACGCTCTCTGTGCTGTTTTGTCTGTGTTTGTCTGTTAAGCAGGAGATTGAACTTGTAGACTTAAGGTTGCATGATGACACCTTGCCAGCCTATTTAAAACAAGCGACCCACCGCGCAGGCTGTTACCTCGGGGTGAGGTAACCCTTTTCCCCTTCTGCTGGGGAGGTGGAAGATGTTGAGCCTTCTGTTTTGGTTTATTTTTGTTTTGTTTTGTTTGTTGTTTTATTTTTTTTTTTATAGTAAGGCCTTATGCTAGTGTAAGGGGCTGAATTAAAGTTGTGTGGGGAAAGCAGTGCGTGGGAGAGCTAGCTATCCACTAAACTTGCCTTAGTCGGGAAGGGCAGCACGGGCAGGGAGGCCAACAGGCTTGTTCTGGTTCCTTCCATCGGGCAGGAGTTTATTGCCCTTCTACCTGAAGTGCCTTTCAGAGCTGCATTGACTTTGCTGTCCCTATTGGATTTAAAATAAATCAATCAATCAATCCCATCCATCTGGAACCACTTCTAATTGTTGTCAACGAGACAGAGTCCTCTTCTGGAGAGCCTAGAAGGAAGAGCTGCTGGTAAGCTGCCAGCTAATTGGGATTCTTCACTTTGTTTGCTCTGTCCAAGTTCCCCTTGAAGCCGTTAGAGGCTGGGTGTCTGTGTTAAGGCAGAATCTGTCCCTAGGAGCGCTGTCTTACTGATGTCTTTCCCCAGGTGTCTGGGGGGGCTCTGACTTAAGCGGGGTTCAGGAGTTACTGCCATTTCCATACAGCAGGTGCCGGCGGGGAGCGCTGTGTTAAACTGCTGTATGCAAGGGTGCAGGGCCAGCAGAATCCCGTTTATTGGCCTCACTGGTGAAATTATGCTAAAGCCTGGAATGTAATTAATGCAGCTTTGTGAAAGGTTAAGTGGGAGATTACATTACCTTTTCCTGAGAGTGCTTTGCAAAATCAAATATTTGAAGACTTTGTTTGAACTGAATGAAGGTGCTTCTTTCATGTTTAGCAGAACTTTGTTACTTTGCCTATTGTCCTTTTTGTCTTGTGGGGCTTTGGGGTGTTTTTTTTGTTGGTTTTTATTTTTATTTTTAAAATTTTTTTTGGAACTCCTGTCACCAGCATACCATAACGTGTGTTTTAATGTCATAGCCTTATACTTTAGTCATAAATATTGGTGCCCTTTCTAAATCTAAAAATTTCTAGTTGTGCTGACAGAGAAATCTATCCATTTGGTAGTGAGATACCTATTCTTCATCGCCTGCTTTCTCTCCTCTCCCTCTTTGCAGCTTCATCCTGCTGAACAGGGATCAGTTTCAAGTGTTGGTATTTGTATAGAGCAATCAACAGCAATTAAATATTTGTCTAAAACTTTACAGAGTTAGACAAAGCCTGCCCTTCATACCTTATAGCGGGGTGGAGAGGCACCTTTGGGTTTGGAGCTATTTGGCACCAAACTGAAAAGTCAGGGGGAAAGTCAAGAGAAATGAGAGAAGGATCCTGAGTGAAGCTGAACTCTGTTCTGAACTCGGTTAATGTGATGTGTCTTAAAAGATTGACCTGTGTAAGCAGCAATCAGTTCTGTGGCCAACAAAGTTGCCTCTTTTGACCTCATTTTGTCTGTTTAGAACCTGCCACTGTAGGATTTTTCCTTTTTTCTTGGAAGCAGGGAGTTCTTCCTGCAGAATGTGCATTAATCCTGGGGAGCATATGGTGGAAGAATGTCAAGGAGGGGGGGGAACAGAGTCTGAAAGATTGTGAACAAACACTCCTCTCTTCACTGGAGTGCTGGGCCCTGCTGAACCCCAAAGGGGGAGACCTTGTGAAACAAAATCTGCCTTTTGTGCACCAGCAGGAGAGGGGTGGTTCTTCAGGTGTGTGTTAAAATGATTTTAAATGGTGGCTGGGGTTTATGACAGATGAAGCAAGAAAGAAGAAATGTCCTTCGGTTCAGGGGAGATAAATGAATGTGGGTCTGGTGTATTTCTAGTGAGTTTTTAGAGAATAAATTTTTAAGCATTGATTGATACAGCTTTTGCTGTATCAGTGGAATGGAAAAGGGATGCAGTTCTGAAGTGTTCTCTTCTAGAAGACTTTATACCACAAGGGAAACTTTTTAACCCAACTCCTAAGGCACAATAATTTATGCCAGCATGAATTTGCTGCAGACTTCATTTACTGAATGTTTTATAGCATACACCTTAATTTCAGCTAACTATTGTTAGGACTGATTGGTTCTCCTATTAATCCCGACCAAACTTTGCTTTTTTTCCTCTTAAGATACGTGTCTGAACCATGATTAACTAGGATATGGCTAACCAAGTTCTAAAACCTGTTTCCTTTTTCGTTGTAGGGATGGGAAAAAAAAACTGAGAGCTGGTACTAGGATGTGTTGTCAGGTTTTGATTTTTTTCTACCTGTAACTCCCTTATTTCAAATTAATTTTGAGTTTCTCCCTTTTGAATAGTGAAACATAATTAATAATTTCAAGCCTGTTTTATTTATGACGTTATTGTGATTTTATTTTGTTTTATTACAGTACTAAAGACTAATGAAAAGGATCCTCTTACTAGGTGGAGTAGACTGTGCATTTATTTTTTTTTCTCCTGCAATGTATGAAGTATTGTACCAGAGTATTAAATGAAATGTAATATTTTATTGAAAAAATCTCTATCCTTTAAAAGGAATACGTTTAGGATGTCATCAATTTGATGTGAATCATGTAAATGTTGATAATGCGCTGTTTATTATACATCTAGTGTCTCAAAGGACTCACTCACTGCCTTTTGCCCACCTATGTTCTGTAGAGCATTTACAGTTGTCAGAAAAGTGACATTAAAATGATAGTCTGTGTATAGAAATATTGGTGGTTGTCTGTTTGTTTGCTGTGCTCTTACTCCAGCTGCTCTGCTAGCTGCATTGTCATTTTCTTAGTGCTGCCAAGCTATAGTATCAGAAATAAGAGCGTGTCTGTAAACGTCAGAGCTTCAAAAAAAAAAGGAAAGGAAAAAAAAAAACAAACCAGAAATTAAAAAAAAAATAAATAAAAATCCATTTTCTTAAGCTGTTTTGTCAGTTACTCTTGTTTTCCAGCTTGCAGTCAGGAAAGGTGGTGGTGTGTGGGCGCTGATCTTCAAGCCGGGAAGACAGCGGTTGCAAGTTGTGCTGAACCCCCCGTGGGCTGAGGTGCTGTTGCAGAGAGCAGCTGTCCTTCCCCACAGCCAGTGGAGCAAAACTCCTATTTAATGTGATGTATGGGAGCTTTTATCTCTGTGTTCCTACCATCCACTGCCAGCTGGCTGTCCTGGGGGATGTTCTCGGGCCTGGCCAGGTACCACCTCTCCTGTTAGCCCTCCATGGCTTTGTCCTGGGACTCCCTGTGCTCGTGCTCCACAGAATCACAGAACGATATGGGGTTGGAAGGGACCTCTGGAGATCATCTAGTCCAACCCCCCTGCTGGAGCAGGTTCACCCAGAGCACAAGAATGTGTCCAGGGTGGGGTTTGAATGTCTCCAGAGATGGAGACTCCCCCACCTCTCTTGGCAGCCTCTGTCAGGACTCTCCACCCTCACAGGAAGCAAGGTCCTCCTCATCTTGAGATGGAACTTCTTATGTTCCAGTTTGTGCCTATTCCCTCTTGTCCTGTCACTGGGCACCACTGAAAAAAGGCTGGCCCCATCCTGACACCCACTCCTGAAGTATTTATAGGTGTTGAACCCTCAGCCTTCTCTTCTCCAGACTAAAAAGCCCCAAGTCCTTCAGTCTTCCCTCAGAAGAGAGATGCTTCAGGCCCCGTATCATCTTTGTAGCCCTTTGCTGTCCCCTCTCCAGCAGTTTCCTGTCCTTCATGAACTGGGGAGGCCAGAACTGCTCCTGTGATGGCTGGATGTCCCTGTCTCTTGCTTTCTCTTTCTGCTCCACCTTTGGATAATTAACCTTTATTGTTTCTTTATTGATTTTTTTAACTTTATTTTCCTTGTGTTGGAACATGCTTAAAACTAGGATGGGGAGGATTGGCCTTTGTGGGTTTTTTTGTGATTAGTGCTTATTCTTAATTGGGGAAAGGAAGGACAATCCTCCTCTTTCTCTGTCGACGTCACACTGAGCTGCAATCCGTGCTTCTGGGGTGAGTGAGAAAGAAGCTGTTGCTCTGACTCCTGCTGTTCCTTCCTTCCAGATCTTTCATCTCTTGCACTGTTTGGGGCTCTGCTGTTTCTCGAGAGCCTTTTATGGCAGCACCGTGTTGGAACGAGGGAAAGGAGCTGTGTTACACCCCAGGCTCTTTTCTGCTGGCTGCTGCTACCCTTCTTCTAAAGCTGTCGACATTCCTGACTCTCTGAAGCACTTTGAACCAGATGCTACCAAAAATGTAATCATAGAACCATAGAATGGTTAAAGTTGGAAGGGACCTTAAAGGTCATCAAGTTCCAACCCCCCTGCCTGGGGCAGAGACACCTCCCACCAGAGCNGTTCCAACCCCCCTGCCTGGGGCAGGGACATCTCCCACCAGACCAGGTTGCTCCAAGTCCCATCCAACCTGGCCTTGAACCCCTCCAGGGATGGGGCATCACAGCTTCTCTGGGCAACCTGTTCCAGTGTCTCACCACTCTCACAGTAAAGAATTTCTTTCTGTCTAATCTAAATCTCCCTTCTTTCAATTTAAAGCTGTTACCCCTTGTTCTGTCACTACAATTCCTGAGTCCTTTCCCATTTCTCCTGTAGCCCTTTCAGGTACTGGAAGGCTGCTCTAAGGCTCTTCTCCAGGCTGAACAACCCCAGCTCCCTCAGCCTGCCTTCATAGCAGAGGTGCTCCATCCCTCTGAGTGTCTTTGTGGCCTCCTCTGGACCTGTTCCAACAGGTCCATGTCCTTCTGATGCTGAGGACTCCAGAGCTGGACACGGTGCTCCAGGTGGGGTCTCAGGAGACCGGAGTAGGGGCATATCCTACCTGTTCTCTAGGCTGGAGCAGACGAGAGTACGCTTGTCCCCAGGTATGGCCCATCAGTCTAATTTTAGGTTTGCTAATACTGCTTTTTCTTTTCAAAGCCGTTGGGAACATTCCCATGTCATGACTGGTTCTGAGTGCCATGATCAAGACAGCCTGAGTGGCTTCTCTGACACAGGAAGGAGCTTTTAATCCAAGGAAAGGTTCTGCTGAGCGTCAGCTCTCCTCTCCGTCCCGCTTTGGAGGGAAACGTGGTTTGAAATTGTGCTTGAAGAGGGGACTGAGTGTTTTGCAGGGAAGGAAGGCTGGGTGTTGTAGCACAGGCAGGAGGAGCGGTGCTGGTTGGACGCAGAGCAAATGCCAGCTGAATTCTGTGGTGAAATGAGCTTAATCTCAAGGCGATGGCAAAACAGAGAGATAATCTACTGAAATGGCAGGAAGGAGGCAAAGCCCCGCAGTCGAGGCCTCTGCAGATTCCCAGACAAGCTGAATTCAAATGAGGGCAGGAGCTATGTAGAGCAGCTTGGTTTTAAGGAGATTATCCAGCAGAGTAAGATTTTTTTTTTTTTTTTTTTTATTTTTTTTTTTTTTTTCATTGCGTCTCACATTTTGCACCCGGCTGCGGTTNGGAAGCATAAAAATCCTCAGCGAGGAAATAACTATTAATAGAGATAAAACAGCCAGAGAGCGTATGAGCCCCGGACTGACGGTGCACGGGGCGCGTTCCGTGGCTGCTCGTCACTGCTAAACGCCGGGGATGAGAGGAACAAAACTCAGCCTCCAGCAAAAGGGAAGGCAGGCGGGGTCCGTAGGGCTGGGGAAAGGAAAACACAAACACACCCCATCTATGTCTTTCTCTCTTTATCTATTTATTCCTTTTGCACGGTTAACACACAAATAACACTGGGCTGCACAGGGCAGAGGGTGGCCAGTAGGTGGAGGGAGGACATTCTCCCCCTCTGCTCTGCACCAGTGAGGCCACAACTGGAATCCTGCCTCCAGTGCTGGGCTCCCCAGTTCAAGAGACAACAGGGAACTGCTGGAAAGAGTCTAGCGTAGGGCAGCAAAGATGATGGAGGGATTGGAGCACCTCCCTGATAAGGAAAGGCTCAAAGAGCTGGGGCTCTTTAGCCTGGGGAAGAGAAGGCTGAGGGGAGACCTTATCTGTGTTTACATGTACCTAAAGGCTGGGCTGGAGGAATCCCCTTTCCTGGAGGTTTTTAAGACCTGCCTGAATGCAGTCCTGAGGGATGTGTTCTGGGCCCTCCTGCTTTGGCAGGGGACTGGATGAGCTCTGGAGGTCCCTTCCAACTCTGAAATTCCATGATTCCATGATTGTTGTGCTTTTTAAGCCTTCCCATGCCCTTCCCTTCGCTTGGGATCCGTCACCCCCTGAGCCCATCGCACAGTGCTGGTGCTTCAACTCTCCAAAATCATCCTTTGCCTTGAGGCTGGAACGCGTCTCTATTTCCTCCCCCACTTTTTCTTTTGTAATGGTTGGGAAAGATACCTTCAAAGGATTCTTAATATGCTGATTGCTTCCTCTTTCCCCCATGGAGCTAAGACTCAGCATAACAATTCATAGATCAAAACGTTTGATTTGGAGAAAAAAATGCCCCAAACCCCAGCTCTCCCCATGGAAGCCTCCAAGTAATGGGGGGTGGGGGTGGCTGCTACATTTTTATTGTGTTTTATCTTGACAACTTGCTGTTTTTCTTGATTATGTGCGTGTTTTGCTCCTAATGGAGGGAAGATCTTTGGATTTTTATGCTGGTGCTTTTCTCGGGTTCCTTATTTGTGTCCCTGGATGTGAAATTGGAGGGGAGGGAGGGAGGGAAGAACTCCCTGGTCTCTCTTGGGCTGGAAATCAGGCCAGAAGATGCTGCCATTCCTTCTGGTCTTTTTATTTAATAGTCCTGTGTCAGAGCTCAGTTTACGATCGTTTTGGGTTTGTTTTGTTTTGTTTTCTGGCCGGCTTCTTTGATTTTATAGCCCACTGAAAGTCCCACGTATATTTACAGCTAGGGATGATGGCCAAAGGGGTGTAAAGTGCTGTGTCAGGAACAGGAGCGAGAAATAACGTCTAAGTGGTGGCTTTTCCAACCTGCTTGATCTCACTTTATCTTCTGTATTTGTAGTGGGGTCAGCGTCCTTTTGAGGGAAGGGGATGGCTCCTTTGTCCCTCCTGGTGGCTCGGCCGTGAGTGCGCAGAGAAGGTTGAAGGTTGGCTGGGGAAGATTGGTTGTCCCTCACTGGTTCAGCTCCTGCCTGGCCTCAGCCATCCTAGCTTGGCCCCTATCCATCTGGCCACTCTTCCCTTGGGAAAAGGTGTCCCTTGGGAGCCTGTGCTTCGGGTATGGACCTGCACACGGACACATCCTGATGCTTCTGGTGTCCTTTGGTGGGTTGTGTGGCCTCCTCCCCTTCCTTCAGCCTCCTGCCATCCTCTTGAGCATCGCACATGCTTGCAGTGACTCTCGCCTGATTGTAATCACCAGCCTTTCCGCGGTCTGTCTGCATTCCTCATGGCTCATGGGACACTCTGCTTCCAGAGCATCTCCCCTGGATCACTGCCATCCCTGTAGGTGTCCTGCACTGACCTCTGCGCAGCCATCCCCCCAGCCAAGGGACTCGACCGAATACTGTACGAAATTTGAAGTCAATCTCTAAAGATTCTCCTGCAAGGATCTGCCTGGAAGTTCCTAGCGGCTCGTAATTGTACAAATCATCAGTGGCTGTAGGGAATTTCTATTAGCTTTGGTCCATTTCCCAGGCCTAGATCTGCATGGGAATAGCAGTGTCCAGACAATCTGCTCCTAAAATTCAGCCGAATCAGTCAGAAGAGTTTGGGTGGTGAGTGGTGACTTCCAGTACAGAGATGCGTTTCTACGTAGCATGGAGAAGCAGTAGACTCTTACTCAAATTGCTTTCCAACTGCACAGGTCACTTGATGCACTTGGTCTGGACCACGATGCTTTTATCAGAGGCACAGGAAAAATATGAAGCTGCCCTCCAGGAAAGTCGGTGCCTGTCATTGATGAAGACTAAAGGATGGAGCCAGTGCGGTGGTGTCATCCTGCAGAATAAGTAAGTGTGGGTCCTCTGGGTGGTCTGGTGGCTATGATACTCTGTGCTCTGTCCTTCCTGAAGGAATGGTTGGGCTCCTGCTCCCTGTAGCTATGTCCTGCCCTTCAAGTATGAAGCTCTTTTGGATGAACTGCATAGGCTTCATGGTAATGCAGCTTGGGAAAATAAATGGAGGGTGGAGCCTTCTTACCCACTCCTTGGACTTCTTCCTCTCAGTCAGCATTGCTGTGCCTTAAGCTGTAAGACAGGAGGGTCACAGGAGGCCTGATATTGGGAGGGATCTCCACCCCAGTGGCCTGGAGCCTTTTTTCCCCCCTACTTTGTGAAAGGTATGGGAAGAAGGGCTGTGATAGCGGTGGGCTTCCTTCTGCAAGGCTTGCTCCTCTTTCTTTGGCCGGTTGCTGAGTGTTTCTGACACTCAGCATGCTCCATGCTCTGCTTCAGGATCAGAAACACCAGGGAGAGGCTTTGTTCCAGCCTGTGCTGCAAAGGGGCTGGTTGTTGGTGTGTAAGTGCCCGGAGGTTTTCGGATGTGAGCGCTTGTAGCTCGGCTGCAGGAGCCTCTCTGTGCTTAACGCATTCGGCTCCTCTGGGCTTTAGGGCAACGGGCTGAGTTAAACAATTCAGCACCAGGCTCTGGCTCTGCTGAGTTGGACCCTCGGAGATGATGCAGGGAAATAACAGGCTGTGCTGACTTGTCAGGTATATTGTGAAAATAAACACTGTGGAGCTCTTGGGCCTCTCAAATATTACCCCAGCTGGCACCTTAATTACCTGGTGTGAAACGTTGATAGTTCACCCGGCTGGATTCCTGACTCCTCTCCCCTGGAAGCCCCTTTACTGGAGAGAGGAGGTAATTTTGAGGAGGATGGTCTCCTGGTGCCATTGGCAGCCTTGAGCATCACCCTCAGCCTTCCCAGGAGGCCAAAAGCATCCCTGTGCCACTGCAGCAGCGCTGTCACCCCGGTCCCTTTGCCAGCGCAACGTCTCGCTCTTACGGCTCTCGTGTTAGTTATCATGGAATCATGGAATTTCAGAGTTGGAAGGGACCTCTAGAGCTCATCCAGTCCAACTCCCCTGCCAAAGCAGGAGTGCCCAGAACCCATCCCTCAGGACTGCATTCAGGCAGGTCTTAAAAACCTCCAGGAAAGGGGATTCCATGACCTCCCTGAGCAGCTCTGGCACCCTCAGTGGAAAGAAGATTTTTCCTCATATTTGAACGGAACCTCCTACGTTCCAGCTTGTGCCCATTGCCCCTCATCCTGCTGCTGGAAACCACTGAAAAGAGTCTGGCTCCATCCTCCTCAAGCCCACCCTATAGGTACATGTAAGGATAGATAAGGTCTCCCCTCAGCCTTCTCTTCCCCAGGCTAAAGAGCCCCAGCTCTTTGAGCCTTTCCTTATCAGGGAGGTGCTCCAATCCCTCCATCACCTTTGCTGCCCTACGCTGGACTCTTTCCAGCAGTTCCCTGTTGTCTCTTGAACTGGGGAGCCCAGCACTGGAGGCAGGATTCCAGTTGTGGCCTCACTGGTGCAGAGCAGAGGGGGAGAATGCCCTCCCTCCACCTACTGGCCACCCTCTGCCCTGTGCAGCCCAGTGTTATTTGTGTGTTAACCGTGCAAAAGGAATAAATAGATAAAGAGAGAAAGACATAGATGGGGTGTGTTTGTGTTTTCCTTTCCCCAGCCCTACGGACCCCGCCTGCCTTCCCTTTTGCTGGAGGCTGAGTTTTGTTCCTCTCATCCCCGGCGTTTAGCAGTGACGAGCAGCCACGGAACGCGCCCCGTGCACCGTCAGTCCGGGGCTCATACGCTCTCTGGCTGTTTTATCTCTATTAATAGTTATTTCCTCGCTGAGGATTTTTATGCTTCCGTGCACTTAGGGAAGGTTGCTTTCAAATTCTCTTCCTATCACTCACGATAAATGGTGTGTCAGTTCCAGGATAAATAGGCAGGATGGGAAAGGTGTTGCCATGGTAACAGAGGGATTTCAGTGATTGGTATCCATGGCAATTGTTGCTAAATTCTGAGAGATTTTTAAAAATTCTTTATTTAAAAGATAATGAGTGTGCTGCTGCCTGCGGTGGCGGCGCGGTGGGGAGCCCGTGTGTGTGTACGCACACGTGCACGCACAGGCACACGCGCTTTTTGGGAGGAAGCTTAATCATGCAGAAGAAAGGAGGGGAAGTTTATTTTAAGGCTGTTTGGCTGCTGTGTCATGTGGCAGCGGGACGGCCTCAGCGGGGTCCCTGGGGGCTCCTTTGCCGCCCAGCCGTGCTGCCACCGGGGGATGTGGAGTGACCCCGGGAGAGGGAGAGGCGGGTTTGGGAAGGCGTGAAGGATGCCCTGGTCCATCTCCCCCAGGGTGGTGGTGATGGAGCACCTCTGGAGTTCTGTGGATGGTCAAGAATCTGGGGGATGGTGCTAAAGCCTGCTGAGAAAACTGGGTTATGCCCTGCCAAGTGCCTGTCCCTGTGTGGAGTGGGGCTTTGTGAGCACAACTCCCTCCCCTTGTTTTGTCAGTGTCTTTACCTTTGCTTCTTGTAGAGGAATTGTGCAGGTGAAGTCACCTCAGGAAGGTGAGGTGGGAGGGAGGGAAGGATGGGAAAGGGTGTGTCACCATCTGGGTTCTGCTTCTACTCCAGTGGTCCCTGGGCTGGAAGCGGGCAGCGTGGACTCATGGGGATGTGGCCTTGGCATCCTCCATGGGCTCGGTGAGGGAAGCACTGCCAGGTTTCCACACAGGCTGGGAACAAGCAGAGGGAAAAATCCCGTTGCCGTAAACCCTACGGCTGCTTAAGAGCCAGAGCTGGGTAGGTGGCTCCATGTGCAGGCGGTGGTGGCCCAGGAGCTGGTGGCTTGGTGCTGCCTCCTACGAGCCCGTTATTGCCAGAGGAGCAGGAGCAGCTGCTGCCTTCTTCATTCAGTGGTCCATCCTGGCAGGAGGCTGGAGAGCTACTGCAGTAACCACCAATTAAACACCTCTCCAAAATGACCCTGGGGCAGCCAGGAAATAGGTTTTATTAGCAGGGATGGAGAGCGTCGGAAAGATCATCCTCGGGGGCCCGGCTGGTGGTGGCTTGGTTTTGCTTGTGTGTCTGCAGGATGCAAGCATTTAACCTGCTCACTTGGAAAAGGTCCACGTAGAGCAAGCAAGGGCCAGGAGAAGGTCCACCCCACTCCATCTGCCATCACACACACCCCCCCAGGCCAGGCAGAGGGAGGTCCTGAACACACCTTTCTTTTTTTCTAGGGAAAAAAGTGCCCTTTAGGAAAGACCAGCTGGTGACAGTGTCTGGGTCTTAGTGATTGGTTTGGTTTAACAGGTGGAATTTGTCTTTCCTTCTCTTGGTCCAAATACCTTTTTTTTTTTCTAAGCCAGAAAAATTCTGCTGGTTTTCACCCCAGGTTCCTTCCTCCTGTTGGGCATCAGCAGGGCCGGGTGTTTTGTTAACCCACCGTGGGTTGTGTAGAGGTCGCTCATGGAAACGCCTCCACCTTTGCTGGCAGAGATGCAGGTGCCTCCTTCCCTTCTGCACTTTAGGACACTGAAATCCGAAGCACTTTGTAGGTCCTACAAACTAACACGTTCATCTGATTCCGTTTCCAGCCGTGATCTTCCATGGGCTTCCGTGCGAGACAAAGGCATCCGGTGTGGGGAGCTTTTTCCTTCCTGAGATTTTTCCTCTGCTTTTCAGTCTGGTTGTGCCAGGGATTAAAAATACAGCTGATTTTTTCTGCTGTTGTTGGGTTTTGACAGCTTGGTTCCCATTAGCCCTGCATAGTCTTTTGCGCTGAATGCTGTGTTTTGTACATCAAATCCTCGGTATTTGGAGTTTTTTGGGGGGTTGTTTTTGAGGTTGTCCCGCCTTGCAGCCTGGCCTGGAGGCTGCCTGGGGGTTTTTGGTGCCATCTCTGTGGTTGGTCTTCAGCGTGGTGGCTTCCCATCAGACTGACATAGAATTGTAGAATGGTTAGAGTTGGAAGGGACCATGAAGATTATCAAGTTCCAGCCACCTTGCCTGGGGCAGGGACACCTCCCACCAGAGCAGGTTGCTCCAAGCCCCATCCAGCCTGGTCTTGAACACTTCCAGGGGCATCCCTGCCCTGTGGGGCATCCACAGCTTCTCTGGGCAACCTGGGCCAGTGTCTCACCACCCTCACAGCAAAAAGTTCTTTCTGGTATTGAATCTAAATCTCCCCTCTTCCAATTTAAAGCTGTTACCCCTTGGCCTGTCACTGCGCTCCCTGATGAAGAGTCCCTCTCCGGCTCTCCTGTCGGGACCTTCTGCCCTTGCCCTCCCAGCGTGCTCCGCTCCCCAGGCTGGTCACACACTGGGGTAAATGTTGTGTATGAACAACATACCTTCAGCCTCAGTGGACTCTATTAGCGCCGCTTCACCGGCTGCTGCGTCTTGGCCTGGCTGATCCCCTGCTTTGTCACAGCCCCTGATGTGATTCTGGGGGCAGTCATCACCCAGGGCCATGCTTTGGACCCGCTGGAGAGATTATATTATTTCCTAGTTAACGACTGAGACGTTAACCTCGGTTTTATGTCTCGGTGCCCAAAGCAAGCAGCGCTGAAGCGTGTCAGCTGCTGGAAATGGAAAGATCCGGAGTGTTTTTAGGACAGACGGCTGAGCTCTGCCCGTGCTGGTGGGACAAAGGAGACATCTCAGGCTCTGGAGAGGCAGGGGCAGAGGGAACAGCGAAGCACCCAGAGCGTTTCCCTGGCAGAGGTGCTTTTTCTTGGGGAATGCAGCAGCTCTGGCACACGCCGAGTGCCGGGGTTTCTTTTTGGGTTGTTTTTTTTTTGCCTTTCCTTTGTCACTTGGTGCTGAAAAATGAAGTGTGCGCTAGTGATCGTTACAACGCCCGCCAAGTTTGTTAAAGGATCTTTTTACGAGCCCATTTGCACAACTCCCTTTCCAGGCTGCTGGGCATGATAAAATACTGCCGTTCAGCCTGTCACGGGGATAATTGGTTGGCATTATGAATCATAAAAGGATGTTCCCCCCTGGAATTTTATCCTGACATTTGATTTAATTTTTCTTGACATCACATCCATTATACCGCGTCGCTTTGCCCTCCATGGCTGAATTTGCATGCTGGGAGTAAGGACCAACAGGTTACTTAAAGAGCAGAGCGGCTGTCGGGTGGGAGCGGTTGCCCCGGGCAGAGAAAAGCCTTTCTAAATGAGCTAAAACGTTATAAAAGTGGTGGTGAGGAAACGGGATCCTCCCTCCTGCTTAGACCTGCTGGCAGGAGGAGAGACGGCTCCGCTTTCTGAAGGGGGTGGGATGGGGCTCGTAGGGCAGGAAGGAAAAGGCGTTGAGTGGTTGGTTGACCCAGCCCGGCTCTGAGTTTCCGTGCTTTTAACAGTGGGAATGCAAGGAGATGAGGGAACTTCTTACACTGGCCACTGGAGGTGTGGAGCAGAGGTGGTTGTCCACCATGCACCGTGCTTTCTGTGGGACTCTCCTGGCACATGGTGACACCCTTGGCATGGTTGTGGTGGGGTCTGCAGCCTACCGTAACCGGGGAGGGTCATGCTGGGGGTGAGCTTGGCTACCAGCTCCTTTCCTGCTTTAAAGCCTGTGGGATTGCAGGTCTGGGGACATACAGCGATGCTGCCATGAGTGGGTTTGGCTTGCTGGAGGTTTCCCAAGCTTTGTGCAAGGCCCTGAGCACTCTGCCAGAGCTTTGAAGGCAGGAGACCCCCTCGAGCTCCCCAGTCAGCCCCACCACTTCCATTTGGTACAGCTCTGGATGAGACCCCCCCATAGCATGCCCATTTAGGACCAGGATCTGCTGCTCCGATGGGTCCATGGACACCCGCCCTCCCTCCCGGCATAGCTGCCTCTCGTGCAGACTGGTAATTAGCGCAAGTGTAGGATCCTATTAATTGCAGCGATTGTGATGTTTAGATTTCTGGGTTAATTGCTGATATCTGGTGTAAGGGTTTTTTTTTTTCCCCTCTGGATATTTTTGATCACAGTAATTAACCTCCCCCGTTCAGGGGAGCAGACACTCGTCGCTCGGCTCTTCGGCAAGGATCCTGGTGGGGTGTCTCTCTGCACTGGGGCCATGGTGGGCTCTGCGTTGTAAGGGTAAGAGATTGCAGTGCAATCCCCTCCCTGCTTGTACCCGGCGCATTCTCGGGAAGCTCTGGGGAGCTGGGGCTGTGTCACTTTGCCCTGGAACCACCAGCAATGGAGCTGCTGCCAGTGATGCGTGGTTTTAGGAAGGCGCTGGATGGTTACAGCCAGCTTGGCTTTCTTATTATTTCTGGGATGACAAACAGGAAGCGGAGATGGGACCACGGGTGCCAAAGGCGGCTGCCTCATCACCGCGCCCTTCCGTTCCCCTTCCCGCTCCTCTCCTGCAGTCCTGAAGGTAAACAATGATGGATGTCCCGTTCTGGCTGTGACCAGGACAGGAGAGCAGGAGAGAAGGGGTTGAAAATCAGGTTTGTAAAGGTCAGTGTGACGTTCCAGCACGCCTTGCTGTCTGCTCAGTCGCACTATGATGGGATTTGTAAAGGCAGGTTTGCTCTTAACCATGTGCTGCCCAAGCCCTTCTGGGTGGGTGGTGGTTCTCCAATGATGCTGGCTGAGCTCTTCATGTAGGGCTGGGGACAGATTTTAGGTCTAGTTGGCAAAGTTGGTGGTTGGACTAGATGATCTCAAAGGTCCCTTCCAACCTAGGCAGTTCTATGATTCTCACTTCTCCCTGATGACTGTGGAGCTCTAGGCAAGCGGAGCTGTGTTGAGTCACATCTCATCTTGTTCTCCTCCAACTCACGGTGTGGAGCTGCTGCTGAAAAGCTGCCATGAGCCCATGGGTCATATGGCAAAATGCTTGGCTCTTCTGAAACCTGTCTCAAACAGCAGCTTGTAGGCAGGGCAGATGCCAAGCTAGGACTTAGTTGTGAGTAGGACAGATTCCCCAGGTGTGTTTGTCGAGAGCTGTGTGCCACTAAAGTCCAGCTCTGTGAAGATCATCTGCTCCTGGAAACAGCAGGGTACGTACCTGCCCCAAGCAGCCCATCAAGCCTACACTCCTCTATCACACACAGAGTTCTTGTCAGGGAAGCAGCCCTAGAGGGAACAGCAAGGGTCCTTCTTGTGCACAGGGGGGGTCAAACTCATCAGAAACTTGATGGCTTCTGAGTATTGTCTTTATGAGCTCCCCTGTTGAGGATGGTCTTTACTTGAGAAAGATGGAAAGATGCTGTCAGCACCGCGCTGTGGTTGGTGTCTGCATTCGAGATGGCAGCCCATCTGGAGGGCTTTGACAGAGAACCGCTGCTGTCAGCGAGACATCTAAAGTCCTTAGTGTAATGAATTAAAATTATCTCTTTTTTTTCTTTTTTTCTTCTTTTTTTTTTTATTTTTCCAGGAATACCTGCTTTCTAATCCCAGCTCTAAATCTACTTCTTCTCTAAATCCACTCCCTCTCTCAAGCACAGGGTACATCTCTGAGCAGTGCAGGCTCTGTGGCTGGAGAGCAAGCGCGTTGGCCAGCAGGTCTGCCCAGGTGACCTTTTTATCCTGTTAATGGGCATTTGGATTTTAAGAAAGTTTCTCCCACTGGGCACAAACCGGGGGCTGTAACTCCAGCAGAGGGATGGAGAAGCCAGGACGCTGCCTTGGCAAGAGCCTGTGGCCCTGTTTGAGCAAGCAGCATGACAGCAGGGGGATGAAGCCATCCCTTGGTGTTCCTCCTGCTTTCAGCTCAAACCCAGATGAAAGGCTGGGATTTTCAAAGGCGTTGAATAGAGGCTGCCGCAGAGCTGCATCGCTCTTGGTTTCCAACAGGCTGGGGTAATGTCCTTTGAAAAGCCCGGCTTAACCCAGGGCAAACCGCAGCTTGCTTTGGTTGTTAATTGGTGCTTTGGGTGCTTTATGCATTCTCTATTTTAAGTTGGAGGAAAAGGGAAAAATCTAAGGAGCAGCTGCGATGGCGTGGGCTGGGTGAGTGGGAAGGGGAGGCCGGGAGCCCACCGAGCCGGGCGGCTGCGGGGCGGCACGCCTGCCCGACGGCATCAGACCAACGGGGACTCTCAAACAGGTGAATGGAGAACAAGGTTAATGAAAATCCATCACCTAATTTTTCAGAGGATTATCCTCCATAATCCCCTTTTCAGATAATTTGGGTGAAAGCCGTGCTGCTTTGTGAGGGGCTTTTTTTGGTTGTTTTGTTTTTTTTTTTACCTTCCCTATTCTTGGAAAATAACAAAAGGTGACAGTCTTCTCTGAGAAGATGAATCTAATTAACTGCCTTTAGCAGGGCCTGGAGAGCTTTTGATGAGAGATGAAGTGTGAATACGAGGGACATGGGTTTGATTGGTGGCTGCCGCTGCGTTGTCTCTAGGTGGTCGTCTGGATTTCAAATCAGCTTTGTCCTCCGTAGCTGGTTTGGTTTGCCACCATGGCCATGGCCCATGCCCACACCACATCTGTGTGGTATATACAACAATTGCTTCTGTGCCTGGATTTGGCAGCTCGTGAGGAACAGAAGAGCCAATGCGGCACCATGCTGGCCCCCTGCATCCTCAGGCCCCACTGGCGATGAGGAAGTGGGGTGATTTCTGTGCTCTGATGGGGCTCTCAGCTTGTCTGTGAAGAGCCAGAAGGGTTGTACTCTGCTGAGTAAAACACCCTTCACCCAGCAATGAGAGCTCTCACCGGTCCTGGTTCCCCATGATTTCATCTGGTTGGGGTCACAATTGCTCTCCATCCAACTGGCTACAGCCCTGCTGCCACGTCAGGTTCCTCCCCCCGAAGGAAAGACGGGGATGAAATGCTTTTTCTCTCCCTGAACACTCTCAGCTTGCTTTCCATGGGGATAAGTGATGATGAAGCAAGTGGAAGTAATTCTCCACTGTCTTAAAGTTATTGACTTTGCAATGATGCTGTGATGATGATTGGTTTGTTAGTTAAGAGATGAGAGAGGTGGGATCTGAGCTGACTGCAGATCCGTCCCTTCTAAGGGCCTGTTTGACAGCCTGTCTTTAATCATTCCCATCATTAGGGCTTTACTTGCTTTTTATTGTGTTTCTTTTGGTTGGTTTTTTTTTAATAAAAAAACTAAACAGTAAATCTCCCCCCCTCCCCTTCTCCAGCTAAACCAAAACAATGCTTAAAATTCGACTGAGAGCTGGTTGATTGGTTGCCAGGTTAATCCAGCGAGCTGGAGGGTGCTTTATCTGTAGAAGATAATTCCAAAGATTTATGTTGTCGTAGGCTGTTGGTGCCTGGTTGTAGTTTGGGGTCTGTGATAAATCTTGACCGGGAGAGAAGGAGGTGAAGGTCACTGGGAAGCACTAGAAGTTCCCAACAGGGATTGGTGGGTGGAGATGTGGCTCATGTGGTCTCTGCTGGCTCCAAACCCAGAGGGATGAGGGCCAACGGGAAGGATGCTCCTGCTTTTGGATATCGAGACCCTCTGCTTCACAGGGTGGTCCAACACTGGGCACATCCCACGTGCTGCTTCTCCATTCCCTGGAGGAGTCAGTTTTTAGCCAGTCTCAGGTGGCTTTCTGCTCTGGTGCCAAGTCCTCCACTTGGACTTGCTGTATTGCAGCATTCAGGTTGACTTCTCCTCGGGAGCATCCCTCTGGTGAAAACAGAGCACGTAACTGCAGCAGTGGTGGAGCAAACCGTGTATTTATGGGTCACTGCAGTGAGAGTGCTTGGATGGAGACCCGTAATGTGCATCCTTCAGTGTGCTCCCTGGGGTTTGAGTCATCTCTGGAGCCCTTATCTAACCAGGTTCTCGCACCCTTGCTCTGGAGCCTTGGTGTCTCTGGGCATTGGACCGGGTGCCTGATGTGACACATGTGCTTCGTGGGTGGACCATTGATGACCACAGCCTAGGGATGAATCAGAAGATCATGTCTGAGTGTAAAACTCTCCAAGGAGGTGTGATGAGAGTGTTTGGGCTTTGTGAGCAGGCTGGCTGTGGCTATAGCTGTTCAGGAGCATAGTGGGGAGGAGATGTGCTCCTGGGCCATCAGGAGGTACCGGCCTCAAGCTGTCACTATCGGGCTGGTTGATGATCAGAAATCAATCCCAGTTTGTGACGGGTCTCCGGGACAGGAATCAGTGTCTGGGCAGACCCGAGGAGGGACAATGTGAGGCCAGGGGTGTGCTGCCCTGGGAATGCTGATGGGTCCCCGCTGCTCCCAGAGGCAGGGGGTGGCGAATGCTCCAGGGCCCCAAAATCAAAGGTACCAGGCAATCTTTCCACATTAATTCCTCCTTCTCTCACAACTCCTTCCAGACAAGAGCGCTGCTGATGAGCCGCAGCACGGCGGCCGCCCCCTGTCCTCCTCTCCGAAGAGGTGACATTTGCAGCAGGCGCCTGGCTCAGGCTGTCCTATTATCCCTGCCCAAAGGCAGAGGAGCGCGCGGGCTGGGTACAAAAGGGCTCATCAGCGTCGGGAGGAGGGTTTGCTCCTCCGCCCGCGCCTGGTCAGAGACGTGAAGGTTTTGCAGAGGAGCGGAGGCTGGGGAGGAAGGTGCCTCCGCATGCCCACAACCAGGCACCTTGCTTTTTCCTCTCCCTGCGGTGCTGCTTGCCAGGCTTGCCAGGGGCAAACGTGGAGGGGGAGCTGGTTGCCCACCCCAGCTCTGGCGTGCTGGTGCCTTTGGGAGAAAACCTTCTCCCCAGGTGGTATAAAGGCACCAGACTTTGAAGAGACACTGAGGCTCAGTTGGGTGCTTGTCCTGCTGCCTGGCTATTTCCCACAGCTCCCCGCTCCCATCCTTCCCCCTGTCACCTTCAGCCACCATGAGGCCAGGCAGGTCAGTGGCCTTTCTGTCCACCTCCTGCCATCAGGACCTTCCTGGCAGCCCCTGCATGTGGCTTGTGTGGCTGTTACCCTGGAGCTGATGTGACACCCCCCTGCATCCCCCCCAGCTCTGGGGCTCTGGCCATGCTTTTGCTTCCATTCTGCTGCTTTTCACCCCAAAGATGTCACCAGGGCAACCCTAGGGCCACCACTCTCCTCCCCCTCTGCAGCTGAGGGTGACAGCTGGAGCTTTTTGTGCATCCATTGACTGCACTGAGCAGGGCAGTGATTCTCCCCACACTCGGTGAAGGTTGTAAAAGGGACTTTGCAAGGAGATGGGGGTGGCAGTCGGCCAGTGCGGTGGCTCTGGGCTTCAGCACGTCCTTCCCTTGGAGATGCTGTTGGAGGAGAGCATGTGTGCATGCAGAAGGCTCCCCACAGTAATAAGCAATGATGGAGAGCAACCTGAGCCAGGACATCTCCTGGGTAGGGCAGTGACTGCTTTGGGCTGCAATGGGTCCATAGCTTGGGCAGGGACCATGGTCATCACATCTCCAGGAAACCTGGTGGCCCTGGGGAACCTCCATGCACAGGGAAGAGGCTCCCAACACCTGCAATTAGGTAAAAAAGAAGATTGAGCTGGCCCTGGTGTGGTGGTGGGACTTACCGAGCCCTGTGTCCCCACCGGGAGACAAAATGTGTTGGGGACCAAAATGTCCAGGGCCAAACCTGCCAGTGCCCAGACACCAGCAGTGGGGCTCTGCCACATCCCACATCCCTCCCGCTGCCGAGGGGTGAGAATACCCTCTTCCTGGTGCAGGGTTCAGATGTGATCCATGTCTTGTCCAGCCAGCACGTGGCAACTACCAAAAAAACCCCAAACCCACCAAAAAGCCTGGGTCTGTCGATGGCCTCCTGCTTTGCTGCAGGTCAACCTCCATTTCCCTGGTTGGGTGACACTGGCAGTGTCTCTGCCAACCCCCTGTGACTGTCCTGCCCTCCCTCAAAGCCTGGTGTGCATTTGGCTTTTGGGTGAGGTGAGCAGCCTTGATTTCCTGAATTTTCCTTTTCTGATTGTCCTAATAAGTAATTTTGGGGGAGAGGGGGTGGTGATGGGTTTGGTTTTTGGTTTTTTGTTGGCTGGGGGTTTTTTATGGGGTTGTTTGTTGCCTGTTGCAGACCTTGCTTCTGATTTCCCGGGAGAGGAATAAAAGCTGGAGCAGAAATACAGCGTGGAAAATAACCCTCAGTGGGAATATTCCTCGTGCTGAGGATGGAGCCCTGTTTGCAGCAACGTGTGTGTGCAATCCAGACAGGGTGGGAGGCGAGAGACACCCACCTTTCCCCAGCCCTCTGTCTTAACAGCTTTTAAGGTCAGGAGGAATCTTTTAGCTGGAGCTTTCTGGTATTAACCCAGCTGTAAAACTGCTTTCCCTGCGTTGGTTATTAGCCCTCATTATTTAGGGAGTCGTCAGCCGGCAGAGCATCCCTGTCAGTGGCGATTCCTTCCCTCGCCTGACATTTGGGCAGCTGTGTCTTAACCAGCTGTTTGGAGATTTAACAGGTTCTGCTGTTGATTTTTATATTGTTCCAGCTTCTTCATCAAAATGTCACCCGCAGCTGAATCAGATGCCCCGTCGTGTTGGTAAACTCATTTTTGGAATCTCATAAAAAAAAACCCCTCAGGTTGGTCTAATGAAATCTGCTTAAATCTGCTTTTCATAAATGTGTGCTGATTGGCACTAATTAAATTTCACTTCTTCATTAAGTGAGTCCTGTTTTGGATCTTAGTTTGTTTTGCCTGGCTTCAATGTCAGCCCAACAATTTGGATGGATTGTTTTAACGTACGAGGAAATAAATAACGCTGCTGTAATGTAAAGTAGCCCTTTGAAAAAGGGCTTTAAAAAAATATCTGGAAATAACTTCTTGGGCACATTCTTTAAATCATCTTTGATTTGATTGCTCCAGGTCTTGATGATTGTTAAAAAGTTTGCCATTAATAATAAGGTTTATTTTAGTCGGTGTTGCAATACAAACTGCCTCTTTGCGCTGTGGCACGAATACATCGTCTCGTTCTTCCCCTCCCGTGTTAAATAAACCCAGTTTCTCTGCATTACCGTCAGCACTTCCACCCTGTCTGCCCATTGCAGGGCTGACACCCCTGCTGGGGTGTCTCCCCACCTGACCTTGTCTGGCTCAACATGGGGGACCACGGATTCCTGCCCATCGCTGCTTGCTCTCCTTCCTTTCGCTCCCTTTCTCCTGTAGCTGCTAGCCAATACCTAGTTCTACAGATTAACACGAACCACCAAACTTTCCAAGCCTGATTTCACTTGCCTCTGGAGGGAGGATTTTAGGGATTTCTTTCTCTCCAGCTTTTAAAAATGATTTTTAAATCATAGAATCACAGAATGGTGAGAGTCGGAGGGGACCTTAAAGGTCATCGAGTTCAAACCCCCCTGCCCTGGGCAGGGACACCTATTAAGTGTGACACCTATTAATGCTATAAGTATTGAATAATTTACATTTTTAAATAATTAAGTAAACAGTCCATAAGCAGTGTCCAAGTCTCTTTCTCCCCCATTACATTCTTTCTCCTAACAGACTGGGCTCACCAGCATCTCCAGCTTTTGTGTTATTGGACTTCCTAAAGCAGGGGGAGAAGGGGTGTGTGTGAGACGTTGCCAGTTCAGGCTTCCTTGTGCCCGAGCACAACTTGGAAAGGGGATGCTCAAACCAGCATCTTTTCTGGGAGCTGGGGAAAGGCTCTGTTTGCCTTGATAGAGAGGAGAAAGCTGAGCAATCGTTTATTTAACTTGGGCTTAAAATGTAAACGATGCCTCTTTGCTGCACCTTGATTCTCTGCCTGTTTTCCTTGGTTTAAATCTGCTTTTTTGGTCTGTTTTGGTTTTCAGGGGCTGTGTTTGCCCCTGGAGGCTCGCAGGGCCCAACCATGGGGTCTTCTTGGAAAGGTGGAAGGCTGTGCTGATTTGAGGAGGCAGGGGGGGAGCAGGACAAGAATCCAACCTTGCATCCAGCCCATTTGGGGGGCACCCACAGCTGTATCTCCATCCCTGGGGACACTCACCCACACACCTGTGGGTGCAGGGTGCCAGCCTGGCAGGGGTGCGGGCACAGCAGGGAGCTGCTGACAAACACAGCCTACAGAACCCGCCTCTGGCAAGGGGTTTTATGCCTTGAGATTATTCTCAGGCGGTGCATTTGGAAAGTCGTTAGTGGATCATTTTATGGAGGGGAAGAAAAAACCCGTTTCCTTTGAGAGGATTGTGTTATGTGTCTTAAACTGCACCAGGAGAGTTTTAAGTGGGCTTTTAAAGTGATTTGCTCTGAAATACCGCACTCAGTTTGTTCCCCTCTTGTTCTCCTTTTCCTTGGGGGTGGAAGAAGAGGAGGAAGGAATGCTTCAGTGGTTCAGTGAGGAGAAAGGTGCCTGGTCCGTGAGAGTCCTCTGGTGTTTTAACATCTTTTTAGTTTCTTTTTCCATCCTCTCCCCAACTCTGCTACAACCTTTACGTCCCTGTTTGGGGGCTGTACGGTGTGAACGGAGTCCTAGTTCTCTCCCTGTGGGCTGGGGACGAGCTGCCCCGTTGGGTTTAACAAACGCTGGTGCCTGATGTTTGTCCCCAAACTAAGATGGACACAGCCCAGTGGCAAAGAAGAGCCTTCCCCAGTTACATCCTGTTTGATGGGAGCTGACTCTATTCATACTTGACAGTTGAGGAATATTTTTTTCCTTGGCCTCAGGTTGCTGTGATTACCTTCTCTGTGGGAGCCGTTTGTGGGGGAGTGCTGGGAGGCAAGATGAGTGGTAGCACAGGCTGGAAAAAAGAAAGGGGGAAAGAAAAATAAAGAGGGGAGAAAAAAAGAAAGGGAAAGAAAAGTAAAAACAACCAGCAGAAGAACCCAATTTCCTTTCCCCTCTTGCTTGTTGTCTCATCTTTCTTGGTTCTGGAATATTTAGCAGCTTCTCCTGGAATGTGCATTTGGACTCAATGGGAATGAGGAAAAAAAAGAAAGGAAGATCTGGAGGATCTCTCCTTTCCCAGTGTGTTTTAGCCAGACAATGCTTGTTCTCTAGTGAGACAAGCACTTTGCTGATCTCACCACCCACCTGTGACGACTCCCACAGGGAGCAGGAAAAATTCTGTGTTGCTGAGGTATCTGAAAGGATAAACCCTCAAAGCAACGGCACCGACAGCAGACACAGCTGGATGCTTTGCTGCACAGGGATGTGTTTCTCTCTCACCCACATCTGAGCAGCCCTGGCTGGCCGAGGACATGGGGTGGTGGGTTCTCATTGTGAGCTGCCACGTCCCTCTCCCTGTCCTGCCAGCTGGGTGATGGGGAAGGTCCATCCCACCCAGGGGAGCAATACCCACTCCGACAGCTTCATTCCAAAGCCCAGCCCTGCCCAAAGGATGCTCTAGCAGTCAAGTGGCCACTTGTCTTTGTCTCCCTGCCTTTAATGGTGGCAGTGGCCACCCCTGCTAGGCCAGAGTGGGAGCTCTCGTGCTTTAGGGGACACAGGGAAGAAGTGCGGGGGTTTATTCCATCTCTCTCAACTTGGGTCCACCTTCTGAGGTGGCAGGAGAGGAGCCCCAGTGCCTGCTGACACCGTCAGTGGGAGGGATCACTGCATCGCCCTGACTTGATTTACTACAGCCCTGCTCCCATTGCACTGTGGAGCAGATGGAGATGTTCAGTCCTTCTGTCTTCAGGGCTGTGCAGAATTCCACAAACAGGCTGGGATTTTGGTGTGGGTTTTGGGGTTTTTTTTTGGGTCTTAAATCCTTTTTTGTGGGGAAGCTTCAGTGACTTTTAAATAAGCTCTCGAAGATACGCATTAAAACCTAACGAGCCATAATATCAATTATGCTGATGTAAAGGAGGAGTAGCTCCAGGGAAGTAAGTGGTGGCTTTGTGTTGATGCTGGTGTCAAGAGATCAGGACTTGGCTGGGTGGGAGGGAGGGAGGGAGGGAGGAAAGAAAAGCAAAGTGTGTATTTAATCTGTTTTGGGGAAAACTGAAGGCGACTGACTCTGTAAGGGGGAATGAATCGGGGCGGGAGGAGCGGAGTCTGGGCAGGAGATCCCGGCTGTTATAAAATTGCCGTTTCCAAAACATCCCCAACTTTGGTACCCGTTCATTTACTGGCCAGCTCTGCAAGCAGATAAATCCAGGGCAGGTTCGTAAATGCTGCATTGCTGGCAGCCAAAACACAAATACAACCTGAACGGCTGCCAAACAGTGAAAAGTAAGAAAAAAACCCCAAAACAAAACCCAAATTCCTCTGTGTCAGGATTTACAGCCCTAGAAAAGAAAAGGCTACAGCAGCCTCCTTGGGTGGCTGGGAAGGAGCTGGCCTGGCCCTGGGCTTCCCTCCTGGGAGCAGATGTTGGGAGGAGAGAAAGAGAAGCTGTTTTCAAGCTACCCACAGCATCAGGGGGTCCTGGAAAGGGGTTTAGGTGTTCCTCAGGGCTCTATGATGCTGTTAGCTTAGAGAAAGCCACCTTTGGGTGAGAGGATGGGTGGAAAAATGTGTAAAAATCCATTTTGTGGTTGCAGGTCTGGTGGCTCCTGTCCTGGTAGGAGCATCCCCACTGCCCGCCCGGCCATGGGCATCCTGCTCAACCATCGCCACCGCTTCTGCCCAACTCCAGAAGACCTTGAAACACACCCAGAGCCCAATCTTTCCTGTGGTTGGGGCTGGTTGTGCCGCTCGTTCCTTGAGCTGCCTGGCGTTTCCTGTGATCGGACCTTGGTTTTTCAGCTATTTGTTGTCATTGGGGTTTTTTTTTTGCCAAAAATACTGAGGCTGAAATCGTGGAGCTCTTTCCAAGAACAAAGAAGAGGACGGTGAGCTCTCACCTTGCAGCTTGTTGCCAATGGGCAGCCGTTGTCAGCTCCAGCCCCTGACTTTCATTCCCCTTCAGCGGAAACAGGAAACGGACTTGGTGTTTAATTAACGCTACGCACCATGAAGTATCACTTGTCTGTGCAAAGCTCCCTGCTCGCTGCCAGGTGAGCACTGAAACACAGTATGGCTGCTGCAGCTGCAGCACTTCTTTGCTCTTTTCTTTTTCCCTTCTTTTTTTTTTCCTCCCTTTTTATTTTCTTTTATTCCTTTTTCTTTCTCTTCCCTCCATCTTTTCTCTCAGAGGGTAGTTTTTACACTCCTTGGCTGGCTGCTGCCCAGTTGGAGCAGGGACCTGCCTGATGTCTCCCATTCATCTCCAGCAGCCTGGGAGACCCCATGGGTTTCTCATTTTCCTTGAGTCAACATCTGAGGATGGGCTGGAGAGGACCTTCCCCCAGCTGGCAGCAGAATGGGATATCTCCCTCTGCCCTATGGGGAAAGTTCCCCTGACTCATTGTATACATGGGTGAAGTCACAGAAACCCAAGGATGTGAAGAAATCCAGAAAAAAAAGCAGAGAACCATGCAGGGCCAGGGTTGACTTCCAGCTCTGGGCATGTGTCATCTTCTGGATTCGTGCCTTGACCTGTTGGGATAGATAAGGAGGTGTTTTGTCCCATGGCACAAGAATCGATGCTGGCTGGTTGGTGTCCTGCATGTCTAATTTATTTCACTGCAAAGGCACATAATGATGCAGATAAAAGATATTGATCCGTCGGTGCTGGCAGCAGCCGCCAAGTGCGGCCGTGCCGCTCGGTCCTGCCTGTCCCCGGTGCCACCCCGGGGTGCTGGGACACGGTGACGGGAAGTGGTGCAAGGCGCTGCGAGGGCATGCGTCCCCACTCAGCTGGCTCACAGGAGAGGACAAGGAAGAACCATGCTGCCAAAGCAAAGGTTGAATTCACCAAAACCACCCAGGTCTGATCCTCTGAATTGCAAATCATGGTTTGTTTTTGCGTGGAAATTCAGGTCAGGTTTTGGAGGTGCGTTTGTGGGCACGAATGTCCTCTGGACTCCAGCTGCAGTGGAGGGTGGCTGGGGGGAGAAACTCATCCTGGCTTATTTTAAGGTCTTTTTTTCCTGCTGTCTTAAGAGGTGGAAGCTCTGGGACAGACTGGTTTTGTCTGTGTGTGGTCTCTGCCCGAGGGATGCTGGCTGGGTGCAGATGTGGTGCTGTGGCAGAGCTGGGAGCCTGGCAGCATGGTGGCACGTGCCGCTGCCATGCGGTGACAGTCCCTACCCTGACTTGGACCTCAGGGGCAGCCAGACACAGGCACAGGACCTGGCACTGGGGATGCTTTTGCCAAAACCCTGGGGGTCTGAGGGATGTGTATTTCCCCAACTGGGTCACCTCCCGCCTGCAGCCGGGGATGTGCCGGAGCCAGAGGGGGACGTGGAGAGAGATTTAGGCCACCCATCAGGATGCACCATCCACCACGTGTCGGAGCTGTGGCTGAGGTGTCCCTGAGATGTCATTGGGACGCCGGGGCTGCAGCACAGCCACAGATTTACAGCCACCCTTTTGGCTGAAGACAAATTAAGGGAAAGGACACGTAACCCCCTCTGCTTCCTAAGCCGGGAAGAGGCTGCTCAGCTCTTGCTCCCGTGATCTCAGGCAAGAGGTGGCCACATCCAGCCATGACCAGGAATCCCACTCATTCCTTCTGCAAATGCTTTCAGACCAGCTGTGAGGACCAGCAGAGGCAAGGAGGGGGCTGCAGGGCAGAGGGATGCAGCTGTGAGGGTGAGGAGCTCGGGGAATAATTAACAGCAGAGTCCATTCAATGGGATGCGGGTGCACCTGTACAGTCTTGGAACTCGAGTCACTCTAATATGTTTCTGGAAGAAAAAAATAGTATTAACAGTAGTTTCTGAGCTTAGTAGCTGTGAAGGTGTTTGGAGCGGTCAGAGGCAGCTCCTGGCTGGCATCCCAGTAAGCTGCAGCTGGAGGTGTGGATGGGCCATACTTTGGGTGGGCTTTGCAGGAAGGTGGGCCAGGTGATGGAGCATGGTGCAATGTGCTGCAGGCTGGGCCTGACTGTCACTTCCTGAGCTCTCGGTGGTGCCAGTGCTCCTGACTAGCGGAGATGACTTCACTGTCCCACTCCCTGCAAGCCTGGGTGGCATCTTGCTGTGCTCAATGCTGACTTTCTGTAAGGAGAAAATAATTGGGCTGGAGGTAGCTAGTATTTCTTGCACCAGGGCCAATCCATGCCATCCTTTCATGGGTACCAACCTTCAGTGCTGTTGGCTCCAAGGTTCTCACTGGAAATGCTGTGTGCTAAACCCCAGGCAGCTGCACCTCATGGCTGAATTTCTCCTTCCCTGCCGTATCTGCCATGTTCTGAACAGGGATGCAGAGACAGGACTGGCTTCTCACCTGGAAACACCAGCTTGTGAATCTCCTCTGGCTTCTGTGGACATTTACATGGAGACTTACAGCCGCAGGGCTCTGGGCTGTCACTGCTAATCCACCAGCCAGTGTGGTGCTGGCACTACCTGGTGCTGCTCAGGGGACCTTCTACTGCCTCCTGCCAAATATCCATGGCTATGTGGGGGCTGTAGCTATTGCCAAGTCATCTGCTCTTCCATAGTTATCTCTTGCTCCAAAAAGAACGTGTCTATTATATCTTATAATTTCCCAATTCAACAGCTGGCGGGGAGCACCCGTCTCTGCCCTCGGCTGTGCCAGCTGAGGCAAAGAACAAATGGACCGAAACACCCAGCTCTGATCCTCTGGGAAAGAACTGCAGACCGTGGTCAGGTTTTGTGGGGAAATTCAGGTCAGGCTTTGCAGGTGCATTTATGAATCATAGAATCATTCAGGTCAGAAAAGACCCTTGGGATCATCGAGTGCAACCATCAGCATACGCTTCCATTGGGAGAATGAGGTGGAGCACAGTGGAAGGTGCTGCCCATGACTCTGCAGCTGATGGACAGCCCGACACTGGTGGCTTCATAGCAGAGCATCCTTTGAGGAGTGGGAACAAATGAGATCTGTCAAGCCAAGCGTTGAGCTCAAGCTGTCTGTTTCCAGCCTGTGTCCAACCTCTTGCCTGCCATTGTCCCTGCTGACAATGGGGGGGCTGGGAAACCCTACATTTCCCATGTTATAGCAGGAGTCACTGCCTGGCTGAGATGCTGCTGCTGAGGGTCAGGGCAAAGCCTGGAAATCCCCTCCTGGAAGCTGGTTCTTCAGCAGTAACACAGAAATAAACCACTTGCTGCTGTGTCCGAAAGGGAAGCTGGTGCTGTGTGTCTGTCCATTGGCCCCGTGTGTCTGTCTGTCTGGAGAACACTCAGCAATACATTTTAGTGGATCTTCCATGCTGTGCCCCTTTCTTGGGTCATGAGTCTGGTAACAGCATTTTATCTTCAGTAGAAAACCTCGGAGCTATAGATCTCCACTAACCGACTGCAGTTTGCCCAGTGATGAGTAACTTGCATTTATTGGTCTGATCTGGGTGACTTTCTCTGACCTTCTGCGTGTTTCTCCTGAAAGAGGTATCCTACAAGCACCCTCCTGGGAGGATGTTGAGGTTAAGCCTGGGGTTTTTCGCTAGGATCCTCAATCCAGGTTAACAGCATCGAGCCTGACTACAAGTTAACTACTAAGGAGCTTTCCTAAACCTGCTGTTTTCTCTGTCTGTCTCTCTTGGCTGTTTCTGAGCAGTTTTGTATTCAAGAATATCAAAGCTCTCAGAGATTGCTTTTTTTTCCCTTTAAGCAGCAGCAAGAAGACTCCACAGCACTAAAGATGAAAACAACTAGTTCTTGGCATATCTCAAACCCTCTCCTCTCCCTTCCCTGCAGATGAGATGCAGGTGTTGGTGAGATTATTCATGCAGTGATACTCCCAGTTTAACCCTTCCCAGGTGCTGGGAGAATTGCAGAGGCTCCAGCTTGCTCTGTGGCCGGCTGTGAGGAGCTGCTCGTCCTTGCTGGGCAGGTAGAGCATCTCAGCGGGATGCTCTCAGCACAGTTTGCTGCCGGGCTTGTGCACAGGATGAGGGATGTCTGCTGGGTTTCTTCCCAAAGCAGGGCACACTGGTAGCGAGGGCAGCTGTGAATACACCACCCACATGCCCTGGGAGCTCCAACCAGCCAATTTTTGACTCCCCAAGTTAAACCCTTGCACTACCAGCTGAGCAACCTTTCCCCTTGCAACCCCGTCTCTGTGTCGTGTGAGAAACTCAGCTGCTGCTGCTTTAATTTTTCAAAGCCAATCATTACCCTCAAGGCAGCAGCCTGAGCAGCAATCGATACCCTGCAGGCTTTACTGGGAAATAAAACAAGCTGGAAACCAGCCCTTCCTATGAAGTGGTTGCTGGTGGCTTTGGGCTGAGCTGTGTCCTGTGGGTGCAAGGGGGGGTCGAGCTGGTGCTCCTCAGGGACCCCAGTGGCAGCCCCTGGCCCCTCAGCTCCTCCCTGGGGTTACCCTTCCAGGCTGGGATTTTTCCCAGCATTTTTGGCCTCTGGCAAACGCCTGGGTGCTGGGAGGACTCGACAGCCAAATCCCCTTGCAGCGGCGTCTCGCTCGCGCTGTGGTTTGGATAGGACTTGACGACAGTATTGATTTCTAAGCTTGTTAAACAAGCTGCACTCGCTGGAAAAGGTCCCCTCTTGTTTGGTCCCTGTGTGAGTATAATGCGTGCTGGTTTAACCTCTTGATTGCCATGTGGAGAATAGAGATGGTGGGGGTTGTTTAGACTTGCCTTTTGCCGTGGATCCATATGGAAAGGGAGCATGTTGGACACAGAGGTGTGTCCCCGCAAACCCTGCTGCCCTACCACCCTCCACAGCCACCTCCCCAGTGCCAGTGCTGGAAAGGGACTTCAGCCTCCGGGCACAATGGCTCCAGCAGAGTAGGTGACAATGCTCTGTTCTGGAGCACCATAGGAATGCCTCTGTGAGGCTCCTTGGGGGTTTTAAATGTTGATTTCTTTCTTGAAAGAGGGAAGCTTCTGCCAGGGTTGACATCTTGAAACAAGGGGCTGAGCCGTGTACCCAGGGTGTGGGACACAGAGCATCTGGAACACCAAAGGGAAGAGAAATAATAACAAATGATCCCAAGAGGGTGCCCTGCTAGGGAGCCCTTGAAGGGAAAAACAACCAGCGTTCATGGTCCCCACCACTTGAAATGACCAAGTAATTATTTATGCCGTGCGTCAGGGACAGCCACGGCAGCTCCGGTGTCCCGGTGAGAAGTGCCACGGTGACCCGGTGCTGCCATCCCTGTCACCTGAGCAGCCTTTCTGCCTCCCCACTGTGGATCTGTGTGTGATTCCCAGCTGGGGAGGGGAGGGGGGAGGCGCTGGCTGGACTCTGCCTGCAGTTTTTGGTGGAATGGGAAGATATTCCTGGAGTCGGGCTGGGGAGTGAGCAGACACCTGCAGGCTGCAACTTGCTGCCGGGCTGGGCTTTTCTTTCCCGGTGTAAAATTTCCATTTGGAAGCTGGTGGGGAGTGAGATGAGAGTGGGGTAATGCTTCTCTGCTTCAAAGCGGAGCAGCCCACCTCTCTGCAGGTTCCAGGTTTCTGTGCCTGGCTGGGAATGTGGCCGCCTGCCTGGACGTCGCTATTTGCTGTGAGTTAATTATTGCAGATCGAACCAAAATTGCTGCTGGAGGCTGCAGGTCCCAAGCTGAGCTGGGGGCTGGTATCCATGATGTCTTTATATAAAGTCTGGCACGGGGTGGTTGTCCTCAGGCATGAGCTGGGGCATGGAGGTGAGACCCAGTGACACAGGGAGCCAGGGCTGGGGACGACATCACCTCCAGAATCAGAGCTGGGCACCCGGTCCCTGTTCAGGCTCCCCAACCCACCTTGGCAGGGTCCCCATCTTTCTGTGTCCTCTCCAGTGCTCTCAGAGATGCTGATTTTTGGGGTGCAGCGTTGCCAGCTCCAGCCCACCCCATGCTGGATGCCCAGAGGAGTTAGCACATGGTGGGGGGGTGCCACAGACCCTGGGTTTGCAGCCGCCCTCTCGCACCTCTTCCCCTTCGGCTGGCGGCTGCGACAGCCCAGGCATCTCAGCCTACGGCCGTGGGAAATGGGAAGTGGAGAGACTCTATTTTAATGCACCGCTGTGGGTTGGTGACCTAGAAAAGCAGCTCGGAGAGCAAGAGTGTGAAGTCCAACCTCCCCCGCTGCCAGCGTGGCTGCCGTGCCGCCGAGCACAGGGTGACCTATATAAAGCCATGGAAGAAGTGGCATCACGGGGTGCCAGTTCCCCCAGCCCCGGGGCCATGGCTCAGGACTCCTCTGTGGGCACCCAGTGTCCCCCAAGCACGGTTGCCTTGGGTTACTGAGGGGATGGGAGACAGATAAATGAGTAAACGCCCTTGCTTGGAGAGGATGGGGTGTAGCTGGGTGCGCAGGGATGCGGTGGGTGGGATGCAGGCAGGTCCCACCGACCGCAGCAGGATGGAGCAGGTCCATCATGGCCCTGGAGGGTGTCACCAGCAGTGACAACTGTTGTTATGGAATATATATTGGCAACGCTGTTGTACAGCCAGTGCTGCGTGTTCAGAGCCTGAAGGGGAGATAAAGCTCCTTCCTCCCCTCTTTTTAATGCGCCCTATCAAAAATAATTCAAATAATTTAAAGCTTACAGGCGTGTGCTTTGCAGTCTCTAAAATGAAACGAAGCCCAGTTATTCTCAGCCAAACCCAGTAAGTTTCTGAAATGCTGTACCCAGCTGAGTGGAAGATGTGCTAATTAATTAAATCAGTAAATAAGTTATACTAATCCCATTAACAAAAGAGGAGCTGGAGATTAAATCTTTTATGGCACTTACTGAAAAATTAATGCAGGCAGTCTTTTAGGAAATATATTCTTCCCCTCACCTCACCAAGGATAATAGTGCAGTTATATAGGACAGAACGTTATCAGAAATGAAAAATGAATGTAAAACTAGCACATATCTTATTAAAAGAGTGTAATGAGCTGCCTACAGGATTGAGCTGGGCCAGCTGAGCTTGGGGCTGTGCGTCGGTGCTGGGACCATGGGCTGAGCCCTTCAGTTGGGCTGGGGGTCCAGGTCCTGCCTGTGTCACTGCAAGGGCTGTGGGAAGGGGGGATGAGGGTGCTGGTGAGGGATCTGGGGTCCTCATGGGCTTTCTTGGGATTTGGCAGCTCTGGGTTGAGGCAGTAAGTGGGCTGGGGATGGGAATTTTCTCCTGGGGTTGCCAGCAACTGTGATGGGTGGGATGCTGAAGTCCTGTCACTGCAGATGCTTTCCTGCATCTCTGGCAGAAAGGGTGCCAGGATGGAGCTGGCGAGGGCTGAGACGCTGAGGAGAGGCACAGGGGACGGTTAAAAATGTCCCAGGTCCTCACAAGGTGCTTTTCCTCCTCTGTTTCTCCAGCCACTGGTTCTGCAGAAGAGAAAATCCCATCACCAGCCCTTGGAGCAGCCGGGTGTCCCCATGACAAGGGGGAAAACTTGCTTTCTTGCCTTTTCCTTTTTAATATCTCTTTCTTTTTACTTCTGGAACTTTAATCAAGGATGCCTCCTCTGGCTTTTTCCTTGGTCGTTATTGTCTGAGCTGGCAGGATCTCGGGCTGGAGGGGAACAAGGTGTTAATTAGACAGCATGGATTCAGCTGTGTCCCTCACAGGTCCTGAGGGAGAGTCCAAGGGATGGGTTTTGCCTGTTCTGGCCTAAAACTTGGCATTTTGTCTTCTTGAAAAAGTAGGTACTAACTCTTTGCTCCCCAAAGTACTGGCCACAACATCCCCAGTTTCAGCTGCCAGGTTCCATCCTGCTCAGAGAGCTCAGGCTGGTGCCCTTCATTCCCTCCTCTATCCTCCCCTTCCCTCTTTTCTCCTCCAGTGCTGGGCAGCTGGTTGTGGATTTTGGGTGTTGGGAGGTGGGTCCTTTCCCATCTCTCTTGCTTGGCAAATATTTAAGTCAGTACTAAAGCACTTGGGTTGAGTGTGGAGGGGAGCACGTGCCAAGGCGGTCAGCGGTGAGTTATGATGTGGGTGGCACGTGTTTCTCACTCTCACATCCCAGGACGCTCCTGGGAGCATCCGTCGGGACTTGTGGCCAGGCGGGCTTGGAGCCTGGGGGGGAGCAGCTTGGCTTTTAGTGATTTACAGAAGTGGAAAATGCTCTCTTGGGTGCCTGAGTGTGCCATCAATCATTTTAATTTAACATGTGCAACCGTGTTGGGAGCTGTGGCTGCGAGGAGGGGGGGGCTTGAGGTGCTCCTGGTTTATTTTTCCTGGTACTGGAGTCGGCGACAGCAGCTGTTACTCAGCCCTGAGCTTTCCTGTGCTCGAGCTCTGAGAGTTTATAGATTTCCACTGGAATGCTTTTAATCCTAATTAAAAATGTTGAAGAAGAAATGTTTTAGAGAGCTCATATTCCTTTTTCCAGGGGACTGCCTGACTGTGGACACTGGAGGGACAACCCCAGCCTGGCGCTGGCTCGCTGTTCTCTACCTCCTGCCCAGCACCTCAATTAGGTGCAACTAATTGGGCTATAAGATAAGGGGAGAGGTTTCCTCCTGGAGCACCAGAGCACGGTTGGCAATAGCTGAGTATGGCACATGCCATGCTTTTGATGCTTTAAAATGCCTGTGCTGCTGTGTTTTCCGTGTTTGTGTGGCCACGCTGCACTGCGAGAAAGCGCTCCATCCCCAGCTCCATCCCTGGCTCCATCTCCAGCTCCATCCCCGGCTCCATCCCCGGCTCCATCCCCAGCTCCATCCCCAGCTCCATCTCCAGCACCAGCTGCAGCTGAGGATGGGAGGCAGCTGGAGGTGAAGCTGATCCCAGCCCTGCAGCCTCCTTGTCTGCTTCTGGTGATGATTTGATGGCTGAGGCTGTCAGTAGCCATGAACTTGGTTTTATTCCCCAGTTATTCCCAGTGAAATCAGCGGGGCTGCGGGTGGAAATAGAGCCAAGAGCGTGGGTACGGCGGGATGAAGGCTTGCTCCATGTGCTCTGGGTGCATCCAGCCTGAGATTCTGTGCCCTGGAGCGGGGAAATGCTGTGATGCTCTAACAACCTCGGGGAGTTTTGCCTCCACACTTGAACCCGAACCTGCGGGCAGGAGCTCGGACACACGGCACCGCGGCCGGGCTCCATCCGAGGCTCCATCCGGAGCAGCGTTTTGCCGTGTGGGATCACAAGGGGAAATGTGACAAATCCTTGAGAATTAGAAGGGCTTGCAGCCATACCAAATAAACCTGGGAGGAAATAAATATATAAAGCTCCCATGCTTTGATCTGCTGCGGGAGATGCCAGACTGCCAGAATGTATTTCTAATTCAACAAAAATCAAACCGGCTCTCTTATTTTTAGAAGACGGGCTAAAAAAGGGGAGTGAAAATGTCAGGTATTCAGAACAGAGAATTGCAGGTGTTGCTTTTTTCCTTTCTGGAAAGCAGGTTTTAGATCTGATTTTCAAATTTCACCACATGCTGCTGCTTTTTGTGAATCTCCAAGGAAGGTGTCAAGACATATCAGCTTGAAAGTACTGTGCTTGTCTCTCCGACTGCTTTGCATAAGCGAGGCATTCTCTTACTAAATAAAAATACATAGTTGAGCCTGGAAGAGAAGAAGATGTCCATCAAAGCACGTAGGTGAACGCCAATCAAGATTCATCCTGGAGTGGTGCAATACTTTCCTTGCTGAAGGCAGGAACTTGCTCAATCCTTCAAGGATTTCTGTCTCTTCAGGGATTTCTTTTTAAATCCAAAAAAAGAAAAAGAGTAGGACTTTCATGAAAGGCTGGTTAAAAATCTTTTCTGTAGAAGTAGGGAGAGAAATACAGGAATGAGAAACTTTTCCTTCCCCCTGGGCTCAGGTGTTGCACTCTTGGCTGTGGCTGAGCATTGCTCAAAGCCTGTTGGTCTCCTCCTGCTCGCAGAGACAGCCCAGAGTCACAGCCCACCCCCTCAGCCTCATCTCACAGCATCCTTTTATCAAACTTTTTTATTAAATTTCCCTCCTCAGCTCCTCATGCTGAGGTGTCAGGCCAGCTCTGATTTCTATCCCCTCCTGCCGGTAGATGATCTGTCCACCTCGCTTCACCTGGCATGAGATGACGCAGGAACAACTGGCAGGAGATCTTCTGGAAAGTTATGAAAGCCTGAGGGTGTTATGCTTCCCCGCTGAAATATTGGGAGCAGATAAAACAGGGCTGCTGGGGTTGATGAACTTGGTATGAAAGCACGGTGGTGAGCTGGGCTCCATCCCAGCCTGCCTCTAGCTCGCTCCTGGCTCTGAGCTGAGTCCCCCACCTTCTGCATGGTCTCTGTTGCAGGGGGAAGGAAGCCAGAGCCCTGCAGCTGGGAGGTGTGAGGTGGCACCTGGTGTGGGTTTGAGCTGCTGCCAGTGAAGCTATGGGTGCCTCAGCTTGGGAACAGGGTTCCCTCTGTGCTCTAAATCACTTGCTTTCCCTGTTCCCTGCAGTAACAGTCCCTGCAGGCAGGATTTGTGCTCTCCTGAAGGTCTGAGGGGTGCTTAAGTCACTGTAGAGCTTGGGCAGAGGCAGCGTGTTCCCTGCTTGGGCATGGAGCTTGGGTTGGTCTTTAGGGCTGATCTGGGCAAGAGCCACCAGGCTCTGGGATCCCCTGTGCTGCTTAAACTTAACTGCAAGGGCTGAAACCCCAGTGATGGGGAGCCCAGCTGGGCAGGCAGCTCCCACAGCTTTTGGCTGATGCTGCAGGAGGCATGGGGGGAAACTTCAGGCCTCCCCACGTGCAGGTGGGGAGATGCTGGGGGGCTATGGGCAGGGCTGGGAGAAAAGCCCAAAGCCCAGTGTCTCCCGGGTGACTGTGTGTGTGCAAAGAACTGCTTTATCCTGCAAACATGGGGAGGGGTGGGATGGAAGAGAGATGGAGAGGAGGTGGGAGAGGGAAAGTGGTGGAGAGGGGATAAGACGGTTGGGATGGGATGGGAGATGAGGATGGAGAGAGGATGGAAATTGAATGGGAGGTGAGGATGAGACAGGGCTAGGGAGGAGGAAGAATGGGAGAGGGGGAGAGATGGGGAGAGGGAGGGATGGGATGAAGGCGAGGATGGGCAGAGAGGAGGTGCCGCTGTCTCTGACACCACACCAGNCCGTTCCTCTCTCCCGGGCTGGAGCGCCGGGGCGGGCAAGGGGGGAACGGCGGCAGCGCTGCGGGTCCCCGCTCCGGAGGGGCAAGGATTGGGGTGCGGATGCGGGGATGCTCGGCCAAAGGTAAATCCCCTGGTAGTAGGGAGCGGTTGGTCGGGGAAAGTTGCGGCGTCCCGGAGCTGTGCGGGCGGAGGGTGACCTCCCCGCGGCCGCATCTCCCGTGGGAAACCGGTGGCAGCGGCCGGAGCTGGTACTTGGGTTGTGCGTGGAGCTGGCATCGCCCCTTCGGTGCATGGTTGCAGGTGGAGGGGTTGCTCTGGTCGTTGCTTTTGGACTTTGTCGTGTGCGGGCAACTTTTGAGCGTGTTGGCCATTTTGGGGGGGGGTTTAAGCCCCTAAAATTGCCTCTTGTCACTGTCCCCGGAGTGTGAACAGCGAGAGCTGCGGTGGCAGCGGGAGCTGAACCCTATCCCTGGGCATCTGGCAGCGGTGGGATGCGGGGACCGTCCTGTCCCCGGAGCGTGCGGCAAAGGGGCTTCGGCTTTTCTGCTCCCCCTTGGGGCTCTGGAAGGACATCACTGCCCAGCTTGGGGCTGGCTCAAGGGCTTTAGCCAGGTGCCTTTGCTGCTTTCCCAGGACAGACAAAAGTGTTGCAAACAGCCTTAAAAAGCCTCCTGGAGGCAAAACCAGCCACGTCGGAATCAGGCTGAGGCTGCTCTCGCTGCCGTTCGCAGGGACAGGTCGTTTCAGCGAGGGGACCTCATTATCTTTCTTGCCGATGTCTTTCTATTAATTCTAATCTCGGGTATACACTGGAGCAGCGATTTGTCTGTGAGCAATTAACGCTTCGTTTCACTGCTAAAAAAGCCCTGGGCAGGGTGGCTGCCCTGATCGTGGCTCTGCTTTGGGCTTGGTCTGTGCTACACCGCTCCTGGGATCGAAAAAGTGTGCCTGGATCAGCCTGATCCTCCCCTTCCCGGGAGGCTGCAATAAAAAAAAAATATAATACAGGGCTTCAAAACATGGACAGTTGGCTCCAGGGATGCAAAGATGATAACAGATGAACCATTTGCTTTAATTACTGGTATCAAAAGCCCAGGCTGCAGCTTAGCCTGAAAATAAATATTGTTAATGTTGTGATACTGGGCTTTATTTGATGATGCAGCCTTCATCTGGTAGGGATTTAGCGAGCTGCTCACTTTTGCTGGAGGGGCTGACTCAGGAGATCTGTGTTCAGCCCTTCTGTGGGGACCAGCCTAGGGTCTGTGGGGCCATGGGTCTGAGCCCCACATGCCAAATTGGGCTTGGCTGTGACACCCTGTGGGCACTTTGCTGGGCTTCCTCTGGGAGAGCAGCACTGGGTGGGCTATATTTGTCCACAGCAGCCCCAAAGCTCTGCCATACCCAGATGATGCAGTGGGAGCTGTTTGCCATCACCTGGGTGTGTGGTCTGCGGGATGGGCTTCCAGCAAAGCCCCCCCTCTGCAACAGATCCATAAACCCTGTTATTTGCAGCCCACCTGGGTGCAAATACCGTCCCCTGCTTGGCATTGCCTCCAGCCTGCTGTTCTGCCTTCTCCTCCTTGGCAGTCTTTCATTTGCATTTGCACTGCCCTGGCTCCCAAGGAGAGCAGAGAAGCGTGCTGAACATGGAAAAAAGCATGTTTTATTTGTAGAAGCACCCTTTCCAGTGAAGGTGAAACCCAGGAGCCTATTGCAGGACTCTGCTGCGCCTCTGTGGCCGTGTGGGTACGTGTGTGCTGGTGTTAAATGTTCTCTGGTATCGGAAAAGGCAAGGGGAGCAAAATTGCTGAGGAAAGGTGAGGGGACTCACAGCTCAGGAGTCTCTTTTTGTGCTTAAGTTTTGAGGGACTTTCTCCAGGACGTGAAAATGAGATGGTCTTCAGTGCCCACTGTGGGTCCCAAGGGCTATGCTGACCCTCTACCTGCTCACTAGTGCTGGTGATGGCCCCAGCTCGGTGCCCTCCTCCTGCCTGCAGACAGGTGATGATGTCACTGCAGTCATTGCCAATTAGTGCTAATAGGTAATGAATAGCTCCAGGTGGTCCCAGCTGAGCACTCGAGGTCTGAGCAGGGAGCAGAGCTTTGCTCCCAGAGGCAGCACCTCAGGACTGGCCTGATTAATTCCCCCCTCTTCCTTAAAGCTGGAGACTGGGAAGTGGCTATTGACTGTGATGGTTTATAAGGACCACAATGGTTTATAACCTTCATGTGCTGGAAGATGCCCCAGTTCCATCCCAGGCAGTACCGGCATGGGGCTGAGCAGAATTGCTCTCCTCCAGCCCCAGAAGGTGGGTATGGGGTCTCCCATTTGGGCCCAGTGCATCAGTGGTGGGGGCAGGTCTGGCTGCATGAAACCAATTGCTTAATGAAGGTGTGTGGGGAGAGAAATGAGCTGCATTTAATAACCAGGGAGATTGGGAGCCCAGCATCTCCCAGGGTGGTGCAGACACTGAGCTGGATGGCCGAGTGCTTTTCTCTGCTGGTGGCCAGGTTCCCTGTGGCTCTTGGGGAGGGCTGGGCTGCAGTGCTGGGGGCACCCCCTCTGTGCAGGCCTGTCATGGGGTGCCTGGCTTCACATGGCTCCTCTGGCCCTGGCTGAGCAACCCTGCTGCCCCCTGAGGAGAGCAGGTTTGCAGCCTTGAGCATCCTTAACCCAGGGACATGGTCCAGGGATGGGGCATGCATCCTGTGGTGCCGTGGTCCTCAACCACTGCTCTTGCAGGGACAGTCACTGCCTTTGGGACACTGCCCCTGGCAGCGAGCAGGACCTGGTGCCTCCGATGATGCTTTGCATGGCCAGGCTGGCCAGTGCTTCCCAGCCTTTTCCCATCTCCACACTTCCTAACGACTGCAGCTGCGGTCATTGCATTGGGGGTCCCTGTGCCATCCTCCTGCCAGCATCCCTGGTGGGGCCGGTTCATCCTGCTGGCTCCGGGCACGTGTCCTGTCCTCAGCGGTGCCCGACCGGAGGGCGGCGTGCGGATCGGTGCAGCGATCTGTTGCTAAGCAGCCTCCGGAGCTGCTCTGCCGCGGCGAGAGAAGAGCGATGGCAAAGCTGCCGCTGCATTGAATAGCAGCGTGTGGGCTTGGGGTGTGCTCGGGCATGGCCTGGCCTGGCCAGAGACCCCCAACTCCAGCAGCCACAGGTAAGTCGTACAAACCCAGGAGTTATTATTTCTTTTCTTCTTTTTTTTAATTGTCTTTTCTGCAATTAATTCGACGGGAGTAAATCCTCCTGACAGCATCATAACGGTGTTTGGTTTGGGAAGGAGCTGCTGGAGGAAATGTCAACGTGCTGCTTAAATAAAATTGACTGCGTGCTGCTGCTCGGCTGCCTTGGGATGGATCTTTGCCCAGAGGACAGCAGGGAGCTGGGAATTAAGGAAAGGGGTGGAGTGGGGGGAAAAGGCATCTCTCAGCACCTTACATGAATTGAAAGGTAGCAGAAGCATTGGCCAAACCGAAGACATCGGTGTTTGGGAAGAGCTCCTTGCCCTGTTGCTCCAGGCTGGGCTGTGGTGTGGATTTAGCTGGAGGGCAGTGGAGACAGGAGCAGCCCTGGGGGCTCCTGCTTGATGAATGCCCAGTGCCATCGAGCAGCGTGCTGCATCGTGGTGGTCCCGTGGTCGCCATGGGTCTGGGTGGATGCGTGGTGCAGGCAGGCTGCTGCTTGGCTGGGGTCATGGGGACACCCGTGGGATCTGGGCACCTGAGGATGGGCCAGGACTCTCATTGCTTTGCATTTCTTTTATGCCTCTAATCCAGGGATTGCTGTCACCTGTGGAGCGTGGCGTTACCATCAGGGCCACGTTTAGCCTTGATTAACCAACTGGTGCCAAGCTCAGCTGAGATGTTGCAGGACATCGGTTCCCTGTAAGGGTCTGGCAGGGGGACACAGGATGAAATGACCTGGGTTTAGGATTTACTAGTTCTGAGTCTTTCCCAAAAGCTGAATTTCCAGGACCTCTCTGGCCCTGGCTTTGCCGCAGTGCGGTCGGAGGGCTCTGTGCCCCAGGGGCTGGTCCCACCTCACACCGGAGCAGCATTGCTGGGAGGTTGGGTCATGTGGGTCCCCATGGGAGCACAGCAGCATGTGCTGCCATGGCTGTGGGTCACTTGGTGCTTCATTTGGAGTCACAGGGTGACTGTCCTGCTGTCCCGTGCCCTGATGCAGGACCAGTCTGGGTGTCTGCAGGTGGCTCCAGACCAAGCAGCTTCCATTTGCCACTTCCACACATTCCTGCCAGCTGAGATCTGCCTCTCTCCTTTCTTTTTATAAAGGGAAGTCTTGAACGTGGGCTGTTTCCTGAAGCGCCATCCATAAAGCAGCCTGCCCAATTTTGCCCAAACTTTCTAAAATGATTTACATCCGGGATGAGGCAAAGCACAGATGATGGATGCCTGGGGATGCTGGGATTTTCGAGGGATTTTCGGTGTGCAGGATCCCATGGGGCTGAACTGCCCTCCATTGGGTCTGCTGACTATTTTGCAGCATTCCACAGCTGCTTCAGCAGCTGTTTTGGGGTTATTCACACCTTTTTTTTTCCTCCCCCCCCTCCTTCTGCATGTAAATCACACAGTACCCAAGGGGAGTGAGCACCCTGCTGTCGGCTTGGGCTGCTCTCTGCAGCCCCCAGAGCCACACACATACACATAGGGGATGCTGTAGGGTGTGATCCTGCACTGGACAGACTTTTTCTTGGCAAAGGAAGAGGCTGGGTGTTGTGAGATACTTGGGGCAGGGCTGGACACGGGGTGCCCAGTGTCTGTTCCACATGTCTGGTTGGGACCTGGGGGTCCCCGGGCACCGGCCACGGTGCTGGGCTGTGGAAGGGAGGGCAGGATCCAACCCCAATGGATTCATGAGATGATGGTGAATGTCACCACTAGCTGGGAGAGAGTTCCAGCTAAAAATGGTGTTTGGAGACATGTGCTTGCTGAGAGGCGGGGAAGCACAGCTCCTGCCCCTGGGGCTTGGCTTGGGGCGCTCCTACTGGATCCTTGTCACCCCAAAATATGCACCCCTTCTCCCTGGGTGTGGAGCTGGGGAGCCCCATCAGGGGATCACACGCCTGTACCCTATTTTTTCCCTCCCCAGCTCCACCATCCCGCTGGGGAGCATGAATTGGCTCCCGTGCCCCGTCTGGCCTTGGGGCTGGTGTGAAAATCCCATCAGCCTGACGGAGGATGATGTTTGGATCCGTTCGAGTTCAAAACCTCCTGTTTGGTGATGACACGCAGAAATAATCTCTCACTTGGCATCCGAGCAGCCGTTTGGGCTGTTTGTTTGGGGTCTGGCTACTGGCTGTGAATAACAAGCCGCTGCCGATGCTCTGTCTGCAAGAGTTGTTTCGCCGAGTGAATGGACGGGCTCTAAAACCTGCTCTTTCAAACCAGATTAATCGCATTAGGCTTTGTCAATGCAAAAATTACCTCATCATTGGCACTGGCAGGTGGTGTAGAGCAGCAGACTTATTCAATATTTAAGAAAGCTGCATTGCAGAGCTGAGAAGGCTGGAGAAATAGGTTGCCTGTGTCAGTGTCTTTGCTGGTGGAGACGATCTCTGCAGGCACCGCCAAGTGTGAAATGTTGAGCTCACCGTAAAAACCTGATTATCACACTGGGAGTCTTTAAAATACTGAATTTTCTGTATTCTACCCCACTGTGTTATTTCCAGCTGGCTAAACCATGGCGTTAAGGCAGCCCTGTAATGGTCCCTCTCTGCAGATGCCTGGTTGGTGGTTGCAGTGTGTGTCCCTCTGGTGGCTTTGCGTCCTGCCTGTGTCCCCAGCAGCCCAGTGTCCCTCCTGGTGCCCATGGGGCAGGATGGGCTCATGCCATGGGGCTCTGGTTGCCTTTCCCTGCCAGCATAGGGCTGCTGGAGGGTGAGGGAGACCTGCCAGGACCGGGCTTGGCGCTGATGCTGCATCCAGCAGATTTTGGGTGCTGGCAATGGTGAATTGGCACCTCTTGGCTGCGAGCGAGTGGTGTCTGCGCACGGGACGACAGCGCCGGCGGCTGGGGGAGAGGCTGAGTGATTCACGGGAGACGTTCAATCCCTTTTTATTAAGGCATGATCCAATTCATGGGCTCTGTCATACAGAAGTAATGGAGCTGCGTGATTAGAGTCATGTGGCTCTTCCTTAAGGCCAGAAATTAAGACCTCACTTCTATTCCTGGCTCTGCCCGGGACATGCCGTGTTCACGCCGGTGGGAGCTGCCACCTCGCTCCTCCTGACCCCTGCATGCTATCAGGGAACCTCAGAGCAGCCAGCGCTCTGTGGGGATGAGAAGGACCTGGGGGAGCAGTTCTTGGGACCCTCTGGGGACAACCCAGCCCCAGAAGGACTTGGCATCCTCGTAGGGTGGGATGTTTCCGTTTCATTAACTAAATGCTGCTGCGCCCCATCGATCATGACTTGGATTGACACATCCTTCTGCTTGCGAGCAAGGAATTGGTGTGGGGGGGAAAGCCACCATAAGCTGTTATTTCGTTCTTCACTGTGCACTAAAAATGCAGAACCCAGCATTAGGACAAGCAAGAGTAGTTGCTGGAAGTAATGCAAAGTAGAGCTTCAATATCTATTATTTATAGGCGATGGGAAAGGCTTGTGTATTCCTCCAGGAGCCGTCCCCGGGCTCTTCTCCATCCGCAACAAAGCGAAACACCCGCGGCCTCTCTATTATTAGCAGAAAGTTCTAGTTGGGGGAAGGAGTTTCCCCCTCTACTGCCTGAAGTGCTGGTGATTGCTCTGCCCTCTTCCCCAGGAGAAAAACAGGGATTTTCTCCTATTCTTTGTGGGGCTGGGGTGGCTGCTCCAGCTCCCTGTGACCTTGGGTGAGTCATTTATCTACCCATATCTCCCCCAAAATGGGTGTCTGCAGCACGGCACAGCACTGCCCTTCTAGGGCACCCCATAAAATCTGTGTGCAGCCCTGTGAGACACCCCTCTCCCCCTGTTCCTGACCACAGCAGGACCCTAAATCCCTGGCAGGAGTTTGGTGCTGCAGTGCAGATTGTGGAGGTGGCGGTGGGGATGTAAATGAACAATTTGCGTATTTAACTGACCTTGTCAATTGGAGCCTTCTGGTTTGGCAGAGGAATAGTTGCTGTATGAAACCAGCAGAGCACTAATTACTTCGTGTGCTTTGCTTTTTTTTTTCCTTCTTCTTTAATATATATCTGTATTTTTGGATGTTATCAGTGAAACAGAGGTGATCCTCAGATCTCTGCTGACTCCTCAGAGACTGATGGAGAAACCCCTGCAATATTGCAGAGCGGAGGATGGGAGTTGTATTTTTCCCCTGTTCTGGAAATGTTGTACATCTTTTCATGGCTCAGAGTTTATGATCTCAGTGGGGCAGTTTTGCAAACTCCTGTTTTCTATTCTCTCCTCGGGACAACCTCCCCAGTGCTCCTGTTGGAGTTTTGCTGAGAACTGGAGTCACTTTGTGCCCTGCAAAGGTGTGTTTGCTGGGTTTTGGGCTGAGCTGGGTCCTGCTGGGACCTACTGCCAGCTCTGGGACCTACTGCCAGCTCTGGGATGCTATTTTTGGTGCTGGGACCCAGTGGGACATGGGTGTCTGAGCAGCCCTTTCCAGCTAGGGATGAGTCTGGGCCAGCACCTTTCTAGGGCAGCAGGTTTGGGAGGATGAAAGGGATGCAGCCCCGGTGCCTGCAGGCCAGGCTCTGCAGAGAGGTTTGGGGTTTTATGGTGGGTTGGGGTTTGTTGTTTTGGGGTTTTTGGGTTGTGTTTTTTTTTTTCCCCTCTCTGTTCTGCTGCAGGCAGGAGAAAGCAATTCAAATGCAGGTGCTGCCAGCAATGCAGGCGGGAGGCTGCCGCTGCAGGGGCGTCCCAGCGGGTACCCCGTGCTGGCTCTGCAGAGGAGATGGCTCAGGGGTGGCATGTGTGGAAATGCATGGATGGGGGAAGTAGTTGAGCTCACAAAAACTTGCCCATAGGTTTTGGGGGGGATTCCTAAGGAAGAGGTGATTTGTTTCCTCCTCTGTGCTTCGTGCTCTTGTGTAGTGTTGCAGCAAAGCAAACCCCTTGGTGGATGGATTGCCTTTTCTCCTTTATTTCTACCGTAACGGCTGTAAAGGGAGGTTTGACCTGAGCTTTGCTCTTTGCATGTGGTATCTTGTGGGTGATGCCATCCATGCACCCACAAGCTGCACCCTCTGCTCTTGGGGACCACCCTGAGGTGGGTCCACATGTGGCAGTAACTCACAGAGTAATTACAGCATCCCCTGGCACCCCATGGACCACACAAGAGTGAGGGGCTGCGTAGAGAACAGGTCCTGCCCTGCCTTTGGCTGGGGGACACTGCTCTGCCTGCAGTGTTCCCCTGTGTAAAAGTACTGATTTTGCCCCAGAAAAGATGATGGGATGGATGGGTCCATCCCTGCTCAGTGGGCAATGCTGCTTGGCGTCATCTTGAGCTTTGCCATTTGCTCCCCATCCCAATGCAGTGAGTCGGGGTGGTGGGTGGAGGGGTAAAACCAATAAAGGAGCACACGGGCTCTGAATCTTACATCAGTTTATTTTTGAATGAAAAGTGTCAGTTTTGCTGAAAGGAGGAGGGCTTGAGGAGATCCCTCTCTTGATGACTTTGGGTGATGAGTAGACACAAGACAGCATTCAGGTCCCGTTGCCGCAGCCCCCTCCGGTGTTCCCCCAGGTTCCATTTTACAAAAACTTTAGTAAGTTAAAACAAAAAAGCAGGAGTTTTGTTCTGGAGGGAATGTGGTTTGAGGGAGGACAGCGAGAAGTACTGGGGGATAAAGTTCCCTAACTTGTAGATTTTTCTCTGAAACGGAAACATTCTCTTCCCTCCCAGCTCTGAAGCCTCATAATTAATGTGAGGTCGGGCATCTCATTAATTACATCCGCACTGAGCGTGGCTGCGGTGCCCTCCTGGGATGGTGGTGGTGGTTGTAGGCTCCTGCGTCTCATGCATGATATTTAGACAGCAACTAAAGTGACATTCCTGTTTCTCTCCCACTTAATGCCAGAAGTAAAGCCCTGCCCGACGTGATTTTGGGTTGGTTTGTTTGGTTTTGTTTTCCCTACAGCCTGGCTGAAAGCACCAGGTTACCTTCATCGGCATCACTGAGATCTGAGGGCACGGGCAGACAAGTGAAGAGATTGTTGGCACTTGTTGGCAGAGCACTGGTGTCCCCAGACCTGCTCTGCGTGTCCCCGGTTCCCCTTGGCAGCTGGTGATGACCGACGCGGTGGTGGGTGGCAGCTCTGACCGGTGGATGTGCCCCAGCGACAGGACCATGTCTCTCCGGGCCAGGTGAGAGGAGGGGGCCAGGGTCACAGGAATGCTGCTGGTGCAACAGGGAGGGGAGTCTCCAAGGGTGGGAGGTGATGTGGGTGCAGCCACCCTGGGCCCTTCTCTGGGGACACTGGGAATTGGGTTTGCACTGGTTAGATGGGGATGTTTTGCCATGTTGCCTTCTAAACCACCTGGGAAAGGTGGTGGGAATGGACCCATGGGCATGCATGCATCCCTGTGCTGATGAGGAGCCCTGTCCAGATGCTCTCCACCATGCTGCATCCCATGATGTGGCAGGTCTCCATCCTGGTTGGGTGGGTGGTGGCAGCACCCGTGTATGGGAGCTGGTTTTGGATGCCTGGATGATGCAGGGGTTGGGCAAAACTCATGTTTGGAGCTTACTGCTTTGCATTGCTTTGGAGGAGCAGCAGGGACAGCTGGTGGAGAGGGGTGTGCTGTTGGGGACTGCCAACTCCTGAGGTGTGTAGAACGCTGGCTGAGCTGTCCTTGTCCCTTCTCTCACCTAATCCTTGTTCCTTCTCTTTCCCTGTGCCTCCCAGCAGCGAGAAGGAGCAGTAAGTATCTTGCTTGGTGTGGTGGTTTCTACTTTTTTGGCCTGTTACTCTTTACCTGCTGCTCTAATGGTCTTGAGAGAAAAGGAAAAACCTGGCCCTGGATAGAAGAAAAAAACCAATTAATTTTGGGAAGCGTTGCATAGCCTGTTGAAGGTTTGAAGGTTTTAAGGTGTAAGACTGTGTGGGTTGACTCAGCCCAGGGGAGAAAGAACTGGGAAAGGTCTTTCAGTGAGTAGGATGGGGAGGAAGGAGGGATGTTTGCTTCTTCTGTCCTTTGTTAGCGTTGTCCCTCTGCCACCTGCTTGTTTGCAGGGCTGAGTGGCAGATGTTATGGTGCCAGCAGGTTAAAGCTGCCCAATGGCCAGGCTGTGCCCCCTGTGGGAAAGGATCTCTGGAGACTGTTAGGCGAGGAAAAACTCGTGTGTTTGATGAAATGTACCCCAAAAAAGTGTCCGTTCTGGCAGAAACCCAGCAGAGAGCAGGGTGCAAAATTGGCCATGTCGGTTAATGCTTGACATGGAGATCCTTTTGAAAAGGAAATTGGTTTTCTCCATGCAAAACCAAGTGTTTCCATATGAATCCCACCCCCCTAAAATGGAAATCAGAGCTTCTGGCTGGGGGCTGTTTGCAGGTGTCCTGCTAGAACAGAGGTTGGAGGGGCACCGTACCCCTTCTTCCCTGGGCTCGGGAATTGGCCGTTGTCCCCACATGCATGTGATTGCACACACACACACACATGTGATTACAGTGGATGTGGATGAAGCCCTGTCCCTCTTTTTCCCACAGGCTCCCCGCTGGCTGGGGGGCACGGGGTGGCCAGCCCGACCGGCAGCGCAAGGGTGAGGAGCTGACAGATGAGGAGAAGGAGATCATCAACCGAGTCATCGCCCGGGCTGAGAAGATGGAAGAGATGGAGCAGGAGCGCATCGGGTAAGGCGACGGGGGGGCACTGGCACCATCGTGTTGGTGGGACAGGAGGGACCCTGAGCCTTTAGTGGCCAGCTCAGCCCAAACCATGGCACGGGGTGAAGCACTCGCTTGGCTGCTTTCCTGGCCAGCAGCTACTGCACTGCAGTGTTTCTCCTGAAAGGGAGCCTGCGGGGGATCTTTTTGAGCTGGCGTTGGTCCTTGGCCAGGAGGAACCTGTAAGCAGGAGAGGGAGCTGCTCGGTGTGCTGCTGTGTTCTGGACCAAGATTTTATTGTCTCATGGATTTATTTATTTATTTGTTTTCCCGTGGTCCAGAAGAGATCATTAATAACACCTTATTTCAGGGAGTGAAGCTACTGCTGCTCACCCAGTCCTGAGCCCGAGCACCCGTGAGCGTGAGCAAAACCACGGCTCATCAAAAGGTGTTTTGTCTTGTTTTGGGAACACAGATGGATCCATCACCCCCCTCCAGCCGTGTGTTCTGGCAGTTAATTCCTCCTGCCAGCCAGAAACGAGCTGTCTGTGAAGCTGAATGGGTCTGAGTGATGCCCAACTGTGGGGCTGGCCACGTGCTGGGACCAACTCCCCACGGAGGCTGGGCCTGCATCCCTGGGGGGGTACCCACCATCACTGGTGCGTGCTGGGGGCGTTCCTGGTGCTGGTGTGGAGCAGAGGGCGAGAAGTGCCCATGTTTGCTTTTAATGTGTCTCTGCCCTGCCTGGGCAAAGGTGCCAGGCGAGGTAATGCTGCTAATTAGGTATCGACTCGCCGCGCTGGGGATGGTTTTCCGGAGGGGATCTCCATAATCCCGTTTGTCAGGCGTCATGCCTTTTCTCATTACAGTGGAGCATTTTATTCTTGCTGAGCTTAAAGCATCAACTGCTTTTCTTTCTTTCTTTCTTTTTTTTTTTTTTCTTCTTTTAACTTGCAGGGAAAGCACTCGGGCCCAGGCAGGGACTGTGCTCTCTGCTGCCTTGGGGAAGGTCAAAGCCCCTCTCATAGCTCAGGGACAGCTTTGCTCAGCAAATGGGCGGGTGGTCCTGCGGGGCTGCTGCTTGGTGAAATGCAGAGAGGATCTGCCTGGACCTGCAGGGCCTCACACCACAGCCAGAGCTTTAATCCAACACCCTGGCTGCTCGATAGCCCTTAAATACTGAGAGTGTGTTTGCAATGCAACGTTTTAGTTTGTGGAAGAGGAGGCTGAGAGGAGACTTCATCCCTCTCTGCAACTACTTGAAAGAACATTGTAGAGAGGTTGGTACTGGTCTCTTCTCACGGGCAATGAGCGATAGAAGGAGAGGGAATGGCTGCAAGCTGCAGCAGGGTAGGGTTAGGCTGGATATTAAGAAAGAATTTTTCACAGAAAGAGTGGCCAGACCCTGGAATGGGCTGCCCAGGGAGGTGGTGGAGTCCCCATCCCTGACTGTATTTCAGAGTTGATGAGATGTGGTGTTGGGGGATCTGGTGCAGGGGAGATCTTTGTAGAGTGGGGCTGTTGGTTGGACTCGATGATCCCAAGGGTCTTTTCCAACTGGAATGATTCTATGAATGCTGGCACAGAGTACTCCAGCTGCAGCACGCTGTCTTCCTCGGTGGCTGCAGCCGGTGGCCTCTGAAGCGGTGGAGCAGGTCTGTGAACAGCATAGGCAGGTATTGCCTGGACGGGGGCTGTTTTTGCTGGCTGGGGCTCAGTGTGTGCCCTGTGGAAGCGCTGCTCCCCTGGGCACGGGGTGGCTCCCCGACTGGCACTGCCTCGAATTACACACAACGCTTTCCTCTCCCAGCTTTCCAGCAGAAACCGGGTGAAAGTAGCTCTGAATGGCGGTGATTCATCCCCCAAAAAAGTGCTTAGAAGCAGCATTTTGCCAGCTTTGCCCATTTGCAGCCTGGTAGGAGTCAGTCTCAAACATGATGCTCTTTGGCTTAGGCTTAAACGAACTTTGGCAGTTGGGGGAGAAGGGGGGTTTTATTTATTATTTATTTATTTGCATTGTGCATTCCTGCAGAAACCTCTCCCTTTTGCCTTCGTTAGCCCAATCGGAGGAGGTTTCTCCTCATTCATGAAAAAGCTGGTGGGGGGTGGGGAGGACTGGGTGCCGTACTCGGAGCGGAGCAGGAGAAGGCTGGCGGATGTGCAGCCGCAGCTGATTTCCCTCCTGCGTGTGGGCGTAGCAGGAGCCTTGCCAGCTCCTTTGTGTCTGTTGGCTTGCCCAACAAGGGCTGTAGGATGTACAGAAATACGGGACGGCGTCCGTATCAGCCTCGTCCAGAGTCAGCCCTTCCAGGAGCTGCTCGGATGTTATCCGGAATAGCTCCTTATGCTACAAAATAATCCGGGTTTGCCAGGGCTGGCCTCTGGTGAGGACACAGTGGTTGTGACACTGACTCTCGGTCGGAGAGGCTGCTCTAAGGAGCTGCCCCTGGGAAGCCTGATTTTCTGCAGTTTTCTGGGATTTTGTATTCCTATAATGGTGGGGGGCGGGCAGGGAAGAGAGGGAAGATCCATTAAAAACCTGGTTTTGGTTAATTTAAGGAAGAACTTACCTGAAGCGCGTGCAGCTTCTGTGGGGCAAGCATGTGGTAAATACTTGGAGTTGTCTTAATAAGTGGATGTGTTTTGAGGGCGTGGATTTGAGCTTCTCAGGTAGTACCTGAGCAATCCCAGCTGGGTGCTGGCTGCAGATGGACCTTCTTGTGCCTTGAAGTCCCTCCTGATTTAGTGCCCATCCGTCTCCCCCTTCCTTCTCCTGCCCTCTTGTGTCCCCTCTCCTGCATCCGATGTCCCACGGGCACCTTACCTCAGCTGGCTGGGACAGGGTGAGAACAAATCGATGCTGCTTGTTGAGAAGATGTTTGTGGAATTGGACTTCGTGTCAAATCCAGCTCAAATTAATCTAGTGAAAGAGTATTTTTAGCACTGGGAGTGGATGGAGGCCCGCAGGATACGTGATCTGGATGCTGATGAAGACTGTAGGACAGGGACACTTTGGTTTGTGTTTGCATTTTGGTTTTTTTGGGTGGTTTTTTTTTCCTTTCTTTCAGCTGGGCCATTGTCTCATAGCACAGAGAGGGATAATAGGAGCTGAAATCATCTTAAGCAGCGATTCAGCAACAGCTTATTGGATGTGACTTGATGGAGGACTTCACAACTGCCTGGGGTTTAGGATAATCCTTTGGGCCAGTTTGGGGCACAGGGGCTGAAAGCCGGTGGGCAAAGGGTTTGGTGGGAGAAGTGGAGCTGTGGAGGGATGGATCCGTTCTCCATTCTTGTCCTTTCTCCTTCTCTGCTTGGCCTGGGCTTGTGCTCAGGGGTTCCCTGAGGTGGTTCTGTGCCACCTCCTGCTGCGGTTCTCTGGTGGTGGTGATGGTGCTGCCCCAAATGCAGTGCACAAGGAGCCTGTTCCTCCCAGCTGACGTGGGAGCACCTGCAGACACTAATTGGCTCCGTTATGCACCTGTAATTGGGTGCCATCAATAACCCACCAAGTCTGCTCTGCTGCCTAATGAGGTCCATCTTGCTCTTGGCATCGAAGGAACTATCTTAAACCATCCAAAGTTAGAATTGCCATTTCTGGAGAGCGCCTTGCGGCATGGAGCCAGTCATCCCTGGGGTGATGTGACGCATCATTCCTGGATCCGGGACCGTGCCTGGGAGCAGCTATTCTCTTCCCCCTGGTCCCCACTAGAAGTGTAGTGGTTTGACTCTCTCCTTGTGGGTCACAGCCCCTCACCTTTCCTCTGAGAGGACCAGCTATCAAGCAGGATGGCATTTTAATTTGGTTGCTTATCGCTGGGATGACACATGCATAATGGTGGAGCAGATGGCTGAAGTCCCAGGGGATTAAGTCATTAACCTTGGTGGCCAGCAGCAGAGATGCTCTCTGGGGACCACAGACTCTTATTTTCTACCTCATGTTCAGACACCACAAAAATAAAAATAGGGGCCAGGAAGGGCAGGGTAGTTGCTGGAGGCAGACAGAAATCTCTCCTGAGGTTCCAGCTTCTAGAAGAGATGCGAATTCATGGCCAGAAGACAGCTCACCCGCTTCCTGAATTTTTGTGGGGTTCTGGGTTTGTTTCCACTGTCCCCACCTCCCAAAAAAAAACCCCCAACCCACCCTCTTCTCATTTCTGAGGCTGGGATGAAGCTGCCAAATAACAGCCCTCCTGTAACACACCACAGGAGGCAGCCAGCACCTGGAGTGACGCACTCTCATGGGGCAGGATACTTGGAAAAGCACGAATCCCCCTGCCTTCCTGGGGCATCTTCCCGCCGTAAGGAGGGCCCTCAGCAGAGGATGAGCTTTGGAAGTAGATCTGTAAAAGCACAAGTGATGCCTTACCTTTAGTTACCATTTGTAAGGGAAGAAAACGGCTTCAAATATTTCATCCTGGTTTTAATTACGTTTTCTTTAATCTGTAGCTTGGCTTCTTTTCTTGTCTCTTTTATATCATTAAAATTAGCCTTAATTTAATATTCAGCCCTTTAAGGCACATGATTTCCCCACGGAGCCAAGTCAGTGCTTAATTCTGGAGGCACTTTGTGACCTCCTTTGTGTTTTACTTTAATTTCTTTTTGCCACGGAAGTGGTGGCTGAGGCTGTCCCTGCTGGTTCCTGTGTGGGGCTGGGGAGCAGCCGGCTCCTGCTCCTTCCTTGCAGGTCAGGTCCTTCTCCCACCCCTGCACAGCACTGCTGCATTAGATGTCCTCCACCACCTGGTTAAAAAACCATTAGGCACCTCTTTCGCCATTCATTTCTGCAGAGTGGCAATGAATATTTAAAGACAACAAACTCTTGCGTGTCTGCCCTGCTGTTAAGCCTTGTTTCCTGAGTTCATCAGCACTTACAATCATAGGATGTTTGGAGTCAGCAGGGACCTTAAAGATCATCAACTTCCAACCCCGTGACCCTGGGCAGGGACACCTCCCACCAGAGCAGGTTGCTCAAAGCCCCATCCAGCCTGGCACTTCCAGGGATGGATAATCCACAGCTTCTCTGGGCAACCTGTTCCAGTGTCTCACCACTTTCACAGCAAATAATTTCTTTCTGGTGTCTAATCTAAATCTCCCCTCTTCCAATTTAAAGCTGTTACCCCTTGGCCTGTCACTACCTGATAGAGTCCCTTCCCATCTCTCCTGTAGCCCCCTTCAGATATAAGGTCTCCCTGAAGCCTTTTCTTCTCCAGGCTGAACAAGCCCAGCTCCCTCAGCCAGTCTTCATAGGAGAGGTGCTCCATCCCTCTGATCATCTTGGTGACCCTCTGCTGGACCCGTTCCAACAGGTCCATGTCCTTTCTATGGACTCCAGAGCTGGGCATGGTGCTCTAGGTGGGGTCTCACGAGTACAGAGTAGAGGGATAGAATCCCCTCCTGTGACCTGCTGGCCATGCTTCTTTTGATGCAGCCCAGGATGGGGTTGGCTTTCTGGGCTGCCAGTGCACACTGTTGGCTCATGTTGAGCTTCTCAATGCCAGTCACTCTCTGTCTCTCTCCAGAATGTTCTGGTCCTACCGCAAGAGAAAATGCCAATGCCGTAGCGCTGCAGGTTTCCGTCCTATCTAGGATTCAGCCCAGCCTGAGATGGTCCCTCAGCCCAGGAGATGTTTGCAGGTCTTCCTCCCAACGCCAGCCTTCCTCCTGGGTGTGAGCAGAAGGCAGCAGGGGAGGTCTCCCACCAGCATGGGGCTGCTCGCCTTTCTCTTCCAAACCATATTTATGGGGTCAGGCAGATATTATATTATCAGGGGACTGTTTTATTGCCATTATCATCTCAGGTGTCTGTTAAGCATTTCAGTTACAGAATATCACCCAGTTCTTATATCTTGCTCCCATCAGTGACTTATTTCTTTGGCAGATGACGGATGCTCTCCCTCTCTGTGGGGCTGTCTCTGGGAGCGGCGATGCTCCTGGGTGCTGGGCTTAGCCAGCTCCAAGCCACTGGCTTCAACTATTCCTCTTCTGGGTTTATTTTCTTCATGTTGTTGTTGTTTGTTTTTTTTTTTTAACCTATTTTAACAGTTTGAAGCGTATTTCCTGCTCTTTGAAGCTGGTCTTTACAGAGACTAGGGGATGGGGACTTTGAAGTGCACATAATGGTAAGGAAGATGTTGATGTAGTCCTGGAGACGTGCAGAGTGTGCGTGTGATGAATTGGCTGCCTATTTTATGTGCAATAAAAATGAGAAACAAGTGATATCTAGGGCAGAGGGAGAGAAAAAGCTTTTGGAGAGGCAGAAAGCTTGTGCCTGGCTGCTTTCTGGGCAAGAGCAAGGCATTCCTCCAGTTATCGGTGGGTGAACGGCCTTTGCGTGGGGCTCCAGCATGTGTGTGGGGTGATAGTGGATGAAGTCAAAGAGAAACACAGGATTTTTGCTCCCAGTTATCCCCTTAATCAGGAGCACCCCAGCCTGTGGGTCTTGGTGTGGGTACCCCCTTTTCCAGGTCTTGCCCTCTTTCTGCAGCTTTGCACCAGGATTTAAATTTTTAATGTTTTATACTGTCCTCTCATGACAGTGTTTGAATTAAGTGGGGAAAAATAAGCCAAATTTCTCCAGCTTGAATGGATTTTTTAATTAGGCAGATGTGCTTTGCTTGAAACTGGTGCCACAGGTGTGTGTACTGGCTGCTGCAGCTCTTCTACTGGTTGAAAGAAAAACCTCTTAAAGAGCTGCTTCTGGTAAATGAGAGACTGGGAAAGATTTTTGCAGCTAAATAATGAATCTCTTGACATGCAAAAGCTCTTTCTTTCTTTTTTTTTTTTTCCCTCCTTTGCTTTGATTGTGCCATTTGTTCTAGTTTCTATAATAAGTTTGTTTGGGCTTGCAGATTTCCAACTGGAAGCTGCTTCTCTTGGAGCTGAACTCTTGCAGCACAGGGTGGGGAATTGAGGGAGATACATGTGCTTCGCTGCTAGGAAAAAATAAAATAAAATATAGGTTTGCCCCAAAAATGCCTTCTCTGCCCAGGTGAGAGCAATGTGCTGTGAGAGAAGCTGAATGGTGTTGGTTATTTGCTGCTGGGGACTCTTGGTGAGGACCCCGTGTTGCCTGTGGGTAGGATGTGGGCTGGTGACACAACTGTGGTGTGATTCATTTATTTTACATGAGAAGTGGGTTAGGAAGAGCTTAGTTTCCAGGTTTTAATTGGAATGCTGTTCGTTGCTGGCTGGGTGTTTATGGGCATCGGTGTTTGCTGTAGAGGGGTAGTAGCCATGAAGCTTGGGAGGGCACTGAGGGCAGATGATGGCTTATTCTGTAGGAAGAAATCGCCTTTGATTCAGCTGCAGAGCAGAAAGCAGATGCTCAAGGACAGGGATAGACACCTCTTGGGAATAAAGCTGGAGCAGGGAGCTGGTGAGCAGATAGCTGCCCAGTTAAGAGCGGAGTGGAAAGGCATTAAAGCAGCTGGAAGACGTTATTTTTCAACAAAAACTCTTCTGTTCAGGGCAGCAAACTAGCTCAGGGTGAGAAGCAGGATTGCTGTATTTAGAGAGCCCCTGGTCGTGTCGCTGCTGAAACTTCAGGCGATGAAGACTTGAAGGAACTTGCAAGCTCGCCCATCTGCCGTCTGGTGACACCGTAGCTGTGAACATAGTGATTTCTCCTGACTGCTGGCTCCGTCTGGCTCCACTGGCTGCCCCAACCCCCAGCCCAGCTTTCCTGTCTCCTGGCTGGAAATGGGCTTGCAGGTTCACTAATAACCATCAGGAGGCACCTCCACATCAGCAGCCTTAAACGTGCCTGAGTCTGGGGAGATAGAGGAGAAGTGGGAAGGTCACTGGTGGCTTTTAGCACAGCTGATGTCTTCCACCTCAAGGAGGTGTTGTAATAGCGCAGCTTTGGTCAGATAACATACGCTGAGTCACAGAGCCGTGTTCCCGCTTTGGGCTTCACTCGGTAGCTGATGAAGTGCTTCAAGATGCTCCTGTTGACTGCAGTGAGTTTCCAACAGGGCATCTTATGAGCTATAATGGGTTCCACGATGCTTTATTATTTATACACACACCCCCTGCTCCCTTTTGCTGCTCTTCCTTTATCAAGCCCCCACGTACAATTAACGCCGTTGCTTGCCCACGGGCTGCCGGCCGTCCTGAGACCAACCACCCTGTGTGGAGGAGAGCTCATGTATTGTTGATGAGCGATTCGGAGGTGCTGGCAGCCCCACCACCATAAATCTGAAGCTGTCATCAGACAAGTGGGGAAAAATGTCTTTTAAATACCGGGTGGGTTTGTTTTTTTACAGCACAGCTTTGTCAGATTTGGGTCAGGCTGCCGTGGGAGCGGATGGCAGCCCCGCGGGCGAGGGGGGCTGCTTGCTCTCTCCGGTGGGCTTGGGTCTCCTCCTCCCTTTCTTCGTTCCTTCTCCCTCCTTGCTGAATGGCATAAATAATGCATCCTTTTTCCCTTCCAGTGCTATTTTTAGGGCCAGGATTCTGGGTTAACTGAGTGTACCACTCGCCGCAGCCCTCGGATGCTCGGCAGGCAGCTCACTCCTGCTCTTGCTTGGCAAACTGCTTTTGTCAGTGGTGGTGCTTTCTCTTTTTTTCCAGAAGTTGCTTAACTGGATTTTTTTTTTTTACCTTTTCAGTAAACAGATGTGGTTTTATAGCCTATCCTCCAGTGGGGCTTTTTGTGTTTTACTCGAAGGGCTTAGAGTTTCCATAAAGTAAATTTATATGCAGTTTTTTTTCCCTTTGAAAATGAGAAAACTTATGAATTCATTCAGTTCTCCTGCCAGAGCCTTTCCAAGATCTCCTCTCAGAGCAGTTGCTGGATTTGATGGGGGGGAGGGTGGAAGCTGCTTCGCTGATGCCAAACCTCTTTGTGCAAAGGTGCTGACTTAGATGGCTTTTCTGCACGTGTGTGGATGTGGGAGCTGAGGCTGGAGCCCGCTCTCTGGCAGTGTCAGTGGAAGTTAGTAGTTGTGCAATATAAAGCTATAGGGCAATATAATATTCTGACATGTCCCCTGGAACATGTCTTTTTCCCCTGGTCACATTCCCGTAGCTGGAAGAGGAGAGAGCACTCCATGGGAAGCTGCGCCAGGAAAAAAGGCAACGGGACCAAAGGTGGCAGCTGACACTTGGGAGCAGGACCCCCACATCCTGGCTGCACCATGCCATTCCTGACAGCCCTTGTCCCCTTTCTACCAGGCGACTCATGACCCGGCTGGAGGACATGCGCCGGAGCGTGCTGGGGGACGGGGTGAACCGCTGCATTCTGTGTGGGGAGCAGCTGGGGCCGCGGGGATCCGCCTGCGTCGTCTGCGAGGACTGCAAGAAGGTGAGGCATCGCCCTGCCACCCGTTGCTGGGTGGCACACATCCCCCTGGTGTAAAACCGGGCACCTCCGCCTTTGGGTGCGTGTTTTGATTGCCCGCATCCCTGGGGGCTTCTGCAGTCATCGATGTTTGTGCTGGAAGAATTATTAACTGCCTCTCGTTAACCATCTCTCATTAACCTCATGCTTCTGAGGGTGGTGCTGGTGCTGTGGGACCTCTGGGTGGCTGGCACTTCTCTGTTGCCACCCGGTGCCATCCTTTCTCTGCAGAATGTCTGCACCAAGTGTGGGGTGGAGACCACCAACAGCCGGCCCCATGCCATCTGGCTCTGCAAGATCTGCAGCGAGCAGCGGGAGGTGAGCATGGCAGCCCCCAGGCACTTGTGGGGATGCAGTCCCCTCCCCTTGGTTTCACCCCAAGTGTGGTCCCCACCCCAGGCCTCTGGGACAGGACCAGTGCCAGATCAGGAAATGCTCCCAGGGGTTTTCAGCCTGTCCCCCAGCACCATTAAACCTTGCCCGGCTATTTGAGTCTGGTTCTTGGATGATGATCTTGGTTTTTAGATTTATATTTTTTCCCCAAAACTAAAATCTTGAGGTTGAAAAGGCTGTCTTGGCCACAGATGAGCTCCCTGCCACCTACAGGTAGGTAGGTGGCAGGCACCTATAGGTGCCACCTCTGCAAAAACCAAAGAGTTAATTATCAGGAGGGACTGTGGGACAGGGCTTACAGGGGTGCATGTTCTCAGAGATCTCAGTGTGCCTGCTGGAGAAAGACCCTGGAGATGCAGGGGGGGCACCAGGACTGCACCCATCATCCCCCCTCCCAAGACCTGGGTACCACCCCCCTGCTTGCAACCCCCAGGTGTGGAAACGCTCCGGTGCCTGGTTCTTCAAGGGTTTGCCCAAGCAAGTGCTGCCTCAACCGATGCCTGTCAGCAAGAACAAGGGACCCCAAGCCCCCAGTGAGCCCAGCCCATCGGAGCCACCTGCCCAGGACCCGAAACTCCCCTCCCGCGCACCCACACGAGGTAGGTGCCCGTGGGGTGCTGACCCCCTCCCTCTGTGCAAGAGGCAGGTGTCTCACCAGTTGGGTCTGCTCCCCACAGTTTGGAAGGGCAACCCCAAGCAAAAGGCATCCAGAGCAGCCATGTAGCTGCTGCCCCTTTTCTAAAGGATGCAGAAATCGCCCTGCTGCCCTCCCTGCCCCCTGAGGCTTTCTCCAGGCTGTCCAAATCAGGATGGCTGGGTTTCCAGGGACATCCTCAAGTTGAGCAGCTCTGGGTGGGGGTCTGGGGCACCCAGCCAGGGGTCCAGGCAGTGTCTGGGTCTGAAGACAATGATATGAAGCCTAGGAAAACAATGAGAATAAAACCCTAGAAACCTGGGGAAAGAGAGGCAGCAGAGCCTGGGTTGGTGTTGGCGGGGCAGGTGGGCTCCAGCTTCACCACTTCTTGCTCTGTTTGTGCCCCCCAAGGCCAGGCGGATGCTGGGCCCCCAGCCGAGCAGGACTCTGATGGTAAGCACTGGTGTTCGCACCCTCCCCTGTGCCGCTGCCTTGGTGCCGCCTGTGCTGAGCCCTCCCTTCTCCCTCCCTTCTTTCCCCACGGTGTTTTCCCATGGAAGGCTGCAGCGGCAGGACCTCTTCTTGCTGCTGCCACCCACCGTGCAGGGACAGAGTTATTCTGGGGCTTCCCCACCTACTGCACACGCCTGGGCTGAAACGCTGCAATTTAGAGTGCTGAGCAGAATTGCCTCTGTAGGTGTTGTTTCCTGCTGCTGATTGACGGGTGGTTTTTCTGGTTACTTAATGGCAGTCCTTAAAAAACCTCCCATGGAAACTTTAGGAGGCCTGGGGTGGGTGGGGGTGTTGTTCTCCTTGGCAAGGGATGGAGAAGCCGAGCTCCCTGCTCTGGCCGCGATGGGTTTCCCCCACTGAAGCTCCTGTGCCAGTGCCTTGTGCCCAGGCTTGTGCCGTGCACCGGGTACCAGGGCAGGGTTGAGGATGCAGGGTCTCTTTTTATGGTTATACCTTGTCCCCTCCAGCACTCACAGCCCCCCTAAAGCTCTGCCTGCATCGGGGACTTTAATAGTGATGCTGACACAGGGGGCTGTGTTAAACAGCCGCAATCAGTGCCTCCTGCTTATAGGAGGTGAGGCTATCTTCCTCCCTGGGACTCATCTTCCTAACCTTACATATGCCCTGTGCTGCTCTGGACCTGCACCCCCCAGACTCTGCTGCCAGCACTGGCAGGAGCTGGGTCTGGGGGTGCTCCCAGACGGGCTGTGTCCCTCACTTGGGTGTTAATTTTGAGTTATAGCCCCTGTTTTCACAGCTTGACATAGGAGCACTGAGGTGATTACTTGATTTTCCCCCTCAAGTATAGGCTGCTCCTGGCAGGGTGATGGTCAGGCTGGGAGCAGCCCAGCGGCTGCAAACCCTCCTCTTCCTCTCGCCTTCCTTGGCTGCATTTGAAGGGGCAGCAGGGGAGGGGGTTGAGGACACAACATCCTCCCCTCTCCCAGAGTGGTCCTCCCTGTCCCACCCTTTCTTTAGCCCAGGGGGCTGTGGGGACAGCGATGACCCGTGGCTGTTGGTGTGAAGAAGGTTTCAATGGCTGATTGCTGGGGCCCTGTCTGGTTTCTCAGTTGTGGCTGCCTGGGGCTTGGCTCCATGTTGGGTGGGCTGTGTGTAGGGTGGGTGGCACAGCCTTGTGCCCAGCCATGTTCCCTCTGCACTGCTCACCATGGGGATGCAGCCTATATGTCTGGGTGAGCCCCATGTCAGGGTACCCACTGGGGGGGTACCATGGAGGGGGGGATGCAGGCTGGGGATACCCATGGGGACAACACCCAGGCTCAAGTACAGCCCATGCTACGACTCATGCTACGACGAGTGCTGGTGGGGGGCTCTGGCTGAGCCTTGCCAAGGCTGTGCCCAGTCTGCTTGTGCTGAGTGATGATCTTCATCTTCCCACGCAGCAGCAGTTGGGGAAAACCACTTAATTAAGGCTATTTAATCGCGATGGTAGCCGGTGCTGTTAAGCTTCCCAGCCCCACAACAGACTGCTTTTATTAAGCCACCACCTGCGAGTCAGAAAGAGCTCGTCAGGCTCTGCAGGTCCCTCCTGGTGATCAGCATGCTCGTGACATGCCCATGATTTTCCTAAAGCTCCCTTGGAAAATTATTTATTGCACTGCTATTTCTGCACCACAACGCTTCTGGTTGTGGANCCTCCCTCCTTTTCAGCATGGTGGCATTTTTACTCCCCTCCTTCCTCTCTCCCACCTGCAATCTCTTGCGTTTCACTTTCGCCTTGTGCCCGGTGACCCTGAGAACCCAGCCAAGGATAAACATCCCATTTATGTCACAGCAAAGATTTATACCTGGCATCTCTGGCACAAGCCAGGTGAGCACCGAGACCTTTTCCATCGTATCCGTGGGTTGCAATTTATCACCGTGAAGCGTCTCGGCACCCTGGCGTGTGCGGCTGGGATTTATCTGCTGGGATGGCCGCTGCTGGGTGGATGGAAGCGAGAGGCAAAGGTAGCTGTCACTGTTGTCTGGCTAATAAATGGAAGATGATCAACAAAAGGAAAATATGATATCCATGTCCCGGGATCTGTGGAGCTGTAATGGCATTAGGGGTTTGATGGACACTGAGAACTGGCTGATGGATTCCTCTGGCTTTGTTTTCCCTCTTGTGTCTCCTGGTGTCCCCGTGGTTTGCAGTGCCCTTTGGGTTTTTCTGACCACTGTGTGCTGGTTTGGTGGTGCAGAGCCCTCCTGCAGCCCTGCGGGTGCCGGATGGCTGTCAGTCCCCTACGTTCTGGGGGTGATGCCACAGCAGCCGTACCCATTCTCCTCCTCTTCCTGCCGATCACCCGAGCAGCTCCTCCAGGGCTGGCTTTGGGGATGGAGGGGTGTTCAGCTTGCAAACCTCACTGCTCCCTTCATCGCTCTCCCTCTAGGCAGCGACATGACGATGGCTGCCCGGGGCAGCTACGCAACACCCAGCCGCAAGCCGGCCGAGGGCAGCGAACACACCGGCGGGGACACTGACAGCCGTGACTACGCTGCCGAGAGCGGGGTCACCAGGAGCCCCGGTGAGAGCCATGCTCCTGCACGCTTGGAGGGAGAGGGCTGGGGGGCACAAGGGTTTTTTCTGCTTGACGTGCAGCACAAAGTGATGCTGAGGGGTTTCACATCGCAGAGCAGCGGTGCCTGCTTCCCGCGCCGCTCGCCCGCTGTTTGACACTGCTCCGTGGGGCTTGCTGGTGGGGAGGTCCTGGATGTTGGTGGGATTCAGGGGATGGGGACGTGATGGGCATCACAGCGATGCTCCACAGGTTTGTTCATCTTCCAGCTCACACCAGTCCCTGGCTGCGACCGCATCCTTATTCCTTGTTCTACCTCTCCTGCTTCTTCCTCTTTCCCAGGCAGATTGGTGCAGCGTGGGGTCCCCCTAGTGAAATGCTCCCTGCTCCAGCCCGGGTTGCACCCGCTCCCTGCAGTGCTGGCCCCAAAAATGTGTGGGGCTGAGCCTCTGTCTCATCACACATCGCCTCCATCCATCAACCTCTCTCCTCTCTGGCTGCCCTTTCCTGGCTGATTCCACCTCCAACCCATTCTGCCATACAGGCAAAGCCCCTGGGGCCTGAAACGCTGTTGCTGATTCTCTCCCTTCCTTGCAGGCGTGAAGAGGACCAACTCCATGCAAGCCCAACGGCCACCTCCGCCAGCCACTGCTGGCCCTGCTCCTGGTCCTGGTCCAGCAGCACCCACAGGTAGGATGTGATGCAGATGCAGCCAGGATGCTCAGTCCCTTTGGGAGGGGACATTCTGAAGCTTTGCTATGGGCACAGACCCTGCCCTGCTTGGGGGCAGTGCTGGTGCTGAGATGGGAGAGGGATGAAAAGCATCACTCAAGCCAATGCCCCAGTAATTCTCTGTCTGTCCCCAGCACCACCGGCAGCAGGAAGACCAGGTCCTGGGGCGGCTGGCCGGTTCCCAGAGAGACAAGGTAAAATTCAGCCACCTGCAAGGGGCTGGGGGACAGAGCATGCTGGGGACTAATGGGGTCCCTCCCACAGCGAGCCCACCACTGGGACCCCAGGAGCCGGCCCGTGCTGCCACCAGAGAGGAGCGAGGAGCGGGCTATGCCGTGCCCCCTGCCAGAGAGGAGAGGCCAGCCCGGCAGCCCTCCACCTTCTCACAGCCTCCCGCTGTCCCACCGGCATCCACTGCCCCACTGCGGCAGCCGCCCCAGGAGGAAGAGGAGGAGGATGCCAACAGCTACGACTCTGATGAAGGCAGTACGTACCCCTGATGCCCAGCTGGCGGGGAGGGAGTGGTTTCTTTGGGAACCCAGGGATTTTGAAGCGGTGGGTGTGGCGGGACTGTGACTTGCACTGTAAGGTTGTGGGTCTCTGACGGGAATGCTGCTTCCCTGCAGGGCTCGGAGTTGGGGTAGGGTCTCATAGGTTGTCCCTGCTCAGTCATTTCAGCACAGCTGGGGGGATCCTCAGTTGGTTTTGCACCAAATGACCCAGCTCTGAGGTGTGCTGGTTTAGACTCTGCGCTCACATGACTTTTCCATTTCCAAATTTGAGTCCCAGAGGAGGCTGCCTCTTTTCATCAGTGTCCTTTGCTGTGAGAAACACCACTGGGACCATCTGTAGGAGAGGCTTGGTGGCTTCAGGACCATTATATCGCGAGATGTTGGTGTTCAGTTATTTGCTCCCCGAAAAGGGATTTTACTGCATGAGGATGAGCACCCGTGGCAGGGCAGTGCTTCTCCTGCCCTCTTCCCAGGATGGGAAGAGCAGCTCCAGGCAGTGGCGAGTGCAGAAATAGTGCTTGGATGGAAGCAAACAGACCCAGCTGAGGTTCTGTGCTCACTCTTGATCCCTATCATCTTTTTCTGGTGAACACATGAAGACAAGCATGAGCTGGTTTCCAACAAGTCAAAAGAGGGGCCAAACATGGAGCTTCAAGCCTTGGGAAAGGAGATGCTGGCCACCTGAGCTGAAACGCCTTCTCAGGGTGTTCCTGGGGTGGCACTACTGCCCTCAGCTGTGCCCAGAGAAGGGTTTGTACCGTTGCATCCTCCTTTGCATGGGAATATTATAGTCAGGCCAGGTGGTTCCACTGTTGTAGATCTTTGATGACCAGAGTTCATCAATCTGGCTGGATTTGCGTGTGACAGTTTGGCTGATGCCAGCACAGACCCACATGCTTTAAATGACTTTACATTTGAACTGCAAATCTTTCTAATTATTGCTAAGCAGGGCTGATTAAACAGTTATTGGCTAGGGTTTTAACATGGTCCTATTTCCACCTCCTCTCTCTTCCCCTCTTTCAGCTACACTGGGAGCGCTGGAGTTCAGCCTGCTCTATGACCAGGAGAACAGCTCGTTGCACTGCACCCTCATCAAGGCCAAAGTAAGTGGTCCTTTTTTATTTATTTAATTTCTTTCCCCCCTTTCTTTCACCAATTAAAGTCTGGCTAGCTCCCAGTTTCCCCTGTGCGATGGGATGGAAGCAGTGTAGATGCTGGCAGAGGCTGCACCCCTGGGACACCCAGCCCAGGCTGGTACCGCTGCTCCTGGCTGGGAAGGAAAATTCTGTGGGGCTTTTCCTCCAGTGGGTCTGACCTGTCTCAGGGCAGAGAGGGAGGTGCTTGGCTTGCTGAACATGTTTTCTCTTTACTGAGTTGCTTCATGAGTAGCTTTTTCTCTTCCCTGGCTGTGCTGAAGGAGGATTCATGCACTGTGTTCAATTTATCGTCCTTTAGGGCTTAAAACCAATGGACTCAAACGGCCTCGCGGATCCCTACGTCAAACTGCACCTCTTGCCCGGAGCCAGCAAGGTGAGGCATTGACTGGTTTTGGATGTGTTTTGGGCTGAGGGTGGAGCAGAGGTTTCTCAAAGCCTCCCCCCAGCCCGAGGTCCTTTCCCTGCGTCAGCATTCCTCCTCTTGATTTCTCCACGCAGTCGCTCACGACTGCTATTTCACCCGGGAGGTGTCTCTGGAAAGTGATGATGCTTGCAGATGTTCTCCTATATCCAAGGAACAGCTCATCCTGCAGGCAGGGATCTGCTCAGAGGGCTCCCGAGAAGGTGCCACCGTTAATGCATTGCAAAACATCTGACACAAAATCTAATTATTACCAGAGTTTGAACAATCCGTTTGCTTTGGAGCTGCAGCGTGTTCTCATTAGAGCTGTGAAGAAATAATGATTGAATTAACTCTGAGTAAACTCCACCCCCATCCAAGAAACCACTGGAAATCTCACTCCCCAGCCCTCCTAAGCTGATCTCAGTGGGGAAACCTTTGAGGAAGGGGTGGCCACCACTGGCCCAGTGCCTGAGGGGTGCTGGATCCTTGCTCACGGGCTGCAAAGCTCTCTCTTGCAGCAGAGTTTTGCTCAGAGGAATTAAGGGTAAAACAAGGTGGGAAACTGATAATAAAGCCATTGGATTGACATTTAAAGATTCACTTTAGATGCAGGGCCTTTCTGGCCACTCTGTCTCAGGTGGAGTAAATCAAGGTGTCGTAGTCTTGGGGTTTGCTCTGATTTCTGAGGCTCTCTTGTTTGCTGATCTGTCTTTCAATTTTTTTATGGTGCACATGTTCATGTGTTTTTCCCACAAACACAAGTGAGAGAGCTCCTCGTTTACCAAGCTGTCATCTCCTTTAGGCCACGAGAGCCACTACCCAAGCCCCACACAGCCTGCCCTGTGCAACTCTTTCTTGTACGAGTGCCCTTGAGGCAGTAGACCCCAGGCAGTGGAGAAAGCTGGACAGTGAAGGCTGGCCTGGCCACTGTGGGTGACAGTCCCCAGTTGCTTGTGTAAAAGCCCACCTTGTTGGGTTGGTGACACTCACCCGGAGTTGATGACTTGCCGTCGCGACAGCCACAGCAGGCAGCGGTGACGTCCTGCAGAGTCTTCCCAGTCAAACCACCTCTGGCGAGCCAGAAGTGATGGAGCATTTAATTTGCATTCCTCTGCCAGGAGCCTAAATTTTGGTGGGGGAAGGAGTTTCGGGGGTGTATTTACACCGTGTGTCTTGTTTTGATGCCGCAGTCGAATAAGCTGCGAACGAAGACTCTGCGCAACACCCGTAACCCCGTGTGGAATGAGACCCTGGTGTACCATGGCATCACAGATGAGGACATGCAAAGGAAAACGCTCAGGCAAGCAGAGGAGCTTGGGGTATCGTTGTGGTTTGAGGAAAACCAGTAACAACTCATTGTCGTTCAGACAATTATTCTGTCACCCAATGACCCCCTTCCTCACCCGGGAAAGGGGAATCGGGGAAGGTAAAGAAACACCAGGGTTGAAATGGGTTAGATTTAACAGAATAGGACTAACTAACAATAATACTAAAGAACTGCTGTTAATCCTGACACTGATATAAGATATACAAGAATGATACTCAGCCCATCCTACCAGCAGGAAGCTGTGCACTCCCAGCAGGGGACACCAAATGTTGGACACTGAGTGCAATGGCATTGAGGGGGGAAAGGAAGGTTTCAGGGGTCCAACACCGGGGCAAGGAGTTGTCTAGACCACCACCATCGAGGGAGAGCCAACTATGCAGCAAACTTTTCTAATTTATATTGCGTGTGACGTTGCATGGAATGAAATAACCCTGTTGGCCAGCTTGGGTCAAATGCCCAGGCCTTGTTCCTCCTCGTCCCTGCACCTGGCAAGGCCTGAAAGCACTGAGACCTTGAATCTCACCGAGCCTAGCTGGTCATAAAGTAAATATTTTCATGAACTCAGACACTAGAGTCTTCTAAAAGTGCAATCTTCCCCAGTGTTAGAAGATAAGTTAGTCCTGTGTCTCTCAACCCAGGACAGGTATCCTGCAGTATGGTGGGATGGGGACCATGGGTCTTCTCGAATGGAGCCTCTCGGGCCAGCCTTCTTCAGGAGAGCGCTGGCAGCAAAGTACAGGTGTTGGTAGAACATCTGGAAATGCAGTTTTTCATCAAATTTGGTCTCCTTTACACAAATGTGTTGGCTTTGGTCGTCCTTTTTGAAACAGAGAAAGGCAGGCATTCTGACCCTGTCATTTTAATATTAAATTATTGGCATTACTCTGCTTCGTACCAGCAGAGAGATATGTGTATTGCTTCTCTGTGCATGATTTGCCAGTGTCCCAGCAAAACATTTAGATATCTCTAAAATTTATGGTGTTTCTTTCCTACAAGAAACTTCTACCTTTTGATTTCCTGCCCCATTGCAGAGCGTGTATTAAAAAGGTCGATTTTTTAAAATTTGGTTTTATTTTTTTCTTCTGGCAAATCAAGTTTGGTTTCCTGACTGCTTTTGGCCAAAGGAGGGACAGATGGATGGTGCTCTGCTTTGTCAGACCCCGAGCAGTGTCCTTGCAGGAGTGGTTTTGTGCTCCGGAGTCAGGTGCTGCTCCAGCCTGGCTGATGTTCACCTTTCCCGTTCCCTCAGGATCTCCGTGTGTGATGAAGACAAATTTGGCCACAATGAGTTTATTGGAGAAACTAGAGTTTCCTTGAAAAAACTCAAAGCCAATCAGAAAAAGAACTTCAACATCTGCTTGGAGAGAGTAATACCAGTGAGTTCCTGTCAAATGTCTTCTGCTACCATTAATGATGAGGTTGTTAAAAATGTGAGGGAACTGTTGATGAGCTTGGAGCTGGAACCAGCTAAGAGCTGTAGGTGCCTGATTTCACTGGTGTCTTCAGGAGCTGGATTCCCATCCATGTCTGGGCTGATGTCGGCACATCAAGTCTGGGAGATAAAAGCGTGGTGGGAATCCAGGGGAATTGACTCCAGGGACATCTCCAGTGGCCACAGATCTGCTGGCGTTGCCAGCCTATGTTGATGTGGCTGTGTTGATGCTCCACCCCTGAACTCTGCTCCCTAATGCTGTGGGTGAGGTGCTGACCCTGCTGAGGTTGATGGAGTGGATGAATGTTCCTGAGCCCTCTTTCACTCCAGAGGCCAGTGAAAGAGCTGGGCTGGGCTCCAGGGGGTGTTTTTGCTGTAGGATGATGCCTCTCCCAGCTGCGGTCACTCACAGCAGTCTCTCTTTTGTTTTCCCCCTCCCCATCCAAGATGAAGCGTGCTGGCACGACCGGCTCATCCCGTGGGATGGCACTGTATGAAGAGGAGGTAAGCATCCTTGGAGGACAACATGTTCCATGGATATTTCACCCATCATCTCTCATTTTTTGAGCTGCCTCCACCACTCCCCACCCCTCCCAATGGTGATGCGAGGTTCCCTTGTACCTGTCTTGTCTCATCTGCTCTGCAGTTGAGAGTCTTCCTCGCTCAGTCCCCATGTCCCCATCTCTGGTTGCTTCCTCTTGCAGGTAGATCGTGGTGGGGATGTGGAGGAGCGTGGGAAGATCCTTGTGTCCCTCATGTACAGCACCCAGCAGGGTGGCTTGATCGTCGGCATCGTACGCTGCGTGCATTTAGCTGCCATGGATGCCAACGGGTACTCTGACCCCTTCGTTAAACTGTAAGTGAGAGCTGGGGCTGGTGTAGTTGGGGTAATGTGTGGTCATGGAGCCACTCACTGTCCTGGGGCAGTAACTGATGCTCTGAGACCTCCTTCCAAAACCACTGGAAGAGAGGGAGAGTGTTTCCCAAGCACCTTGAGACCTCATGCAGGACTTGGCCGCCCATCAGTGATGCCTGTGCAAGGTGGGAATGCTCTGCTTGAGTCCCCCTGCCACGGCTAAAGCTTGGTGAGACTGACCCAGCCCTTAGGTCCATCTGCTCCCTGTAGGTTCACAAACTCAGAGACCTAGCCCTGTAACTGCAGAGCTGGAGGACAAGGGGTCCTTCTCCCCAGCTCTGACCCATGACAGCTACAGGACAGGGGTGGCTTGATGTCCTTCTGTGCATGACGAAGATCTGAGGGAATACCCTTCCTTGCCTGTTCCTGCCCCATGCCATGTCTCTGCTGCAAACAAATCATCATACAGACAGTGGTGTCTTCTCGAGCTGCAGTGCATCCGTCGGTGCTCTTGTGGTGGAGGCAGGTGATGGAGGAGCGACGTGTGTCAGGTGTCTCTTGTGAACATGGGGGAATAGGATCATTTTAACTCAAATCTCATAAACTGTGACAGGGAAAGGACCCTGCAGTCATTCCTGGTTGCGGTTTTCATTGCTGTTTTCTCCTTGCCTTCAGAAAAAAACCTCTGTTCTCCCTAAAATTCATTCAATAACTCCCATGTTGAACATTTTGCACATCTTTTTGTAGCTGAGTGCAACTGAGTAGTTTACCTTCTCTCTCTCTCTCTCTTATTTTTCTTTTTTTTTTATATTTTCTGTTCCCACAAACAGAATATGGTGGCTTTCCATTTTTAAATCAACTTCCAGTGCAGATCTAACTGTTGCCAACTCTACAATTTAGTTCTGGGTCTGCAGCCAGGCTGTGAAGCCTAAACCCTAGTTTTTCTCACATTCTCTAGGTGAGCCTACCTTGGCTGAGCAGGCTAATCTATGTAGTATAAAATAGTAATGGGCTATTTTTAGCATTTTTCTTTTTTTCCCATGTTTCTACCCATGTCTGCATGCACTCACTCATCCCCAGCTGGGTTTTTCAGTGGCCAGGCTCAATGATCAGGCATTTGATTGTCCCCATCTGCTGGTGACCAGCCCAGCCGTTCCTTTTCCATATTCCCTCTTTCAGCTATTCCACGCTGTCGGCCTTGGCATGTCCCTCAGCAAAACACAGAGTTCACCCACTTTTGCTCCATAAAACACCTACAAATGTTTGTTGTAGCGTGGCTTGGGGAAAAAGGCCTTGAGATCAGTGCCTGGTTTTGAAGGACATCAAGGGTGCAGGTGCAGGCTCTCTGCTTTCTGGTGCCTGAGTGTGACCCAGCTGCTCTGAGCGAAGTGATGCTCACCCAGGAAGGTTTCTGCTGAGCTCGGTGCTCCGTGCAAAGCAGGTCTTTGTGGTTTCCCAGGTCTCATCTGGAAAACCAGGGGGAGAAAAACAATAATCCAGGATTTTACTCATTTTACATTTCTTTAAGAGGGTGAGAAGGGAGACTGGCTAACCCATTTATTTGTCTTAAATAACTTCAATTGCTTTTTTCTAGCCCCAGGCTTCAATTCTTTTTTTTTTTAAGCTTATAAACTCATGCTGTTCTTGCACTTGAATTTTGAAATGTTTTCTATTGCCA
>VZTM01024238.1:200856-212245 GCA_013400555.1 Jacana jacana | reverse complement strand
TACATTGGTGAGCTGCTAGTCTCTGTGCTCTTGGATGCACTTTTGATGCCCAATATAGTGCTTGCTGTATGGGAGGGATGTGTAGGTCACCTGCCCTGTGAAGAACCCCAGACTGAACTTTGAAGTGGGATCATGCAGTTGGGTTTGGGCACCCAGTACAGTACACCCACTGTGTTGCCCAGTATCCCATGGGGGCTTCTGTGCGGGGCAGAGAAACTCTAGTTGTTCCTGCCAAAATTTAAATGCAGGAGATGGAGAGAAATGTCCCCCTAAATGTAGGGTTTGTCCCCACAGAAATGGTTTACTGGAACATCAGCATCTTCTCCAGTATGATGACTTATCCTTTTCTTCCAGGTGGCTGTCAGCTTGGCATTACGGCTAAGGGGGAGCGCTTGAAACACTGGTATGAATNTACATTGGTGAGCTGCTAGTCTCTGTGCTCTGGGATGCACTTTTGATGCCCAATATAGTGCTTGCTGTATGGGAGGGATGTGTAGGTCACCTGCCCTGTGAAGAACCCCAGACTGAACTTTGAAGTGGGATCATGCAGTTGGGTTGGGGCACCCAGTACACAGTATACCCACTGTGTTGCCCCATCTCCAGTATTCCATGGGGGCTTCTGTGACTCTAGTTGTTCCTGCTATATTTTAAATGCAGGAGATGGAGAGACATGTCCCCCTAAATGTCGGGTTTGTCCCCACAGAAATGGTTTACTGGAACATCAGCATCTTCTCCAGTATGATGACTTATCCTTTTCTTCCAGGTGGCTGTCAGCTTGGCATTACGGCTAAGGGGGAGCGCTTGAAACACTGGTATGAATGCTTGAAGAACAAGGACAAGAAGATTGAACGCTGGCACACCCTCCAAAATGAGAACCATGTTGCCAGTGATTAAAGGGAGCTGCTGCCCGAACCTCCCCAGATGGCCCATCCTCTGCCAAGCCCCCGTAGATCTCTGATGTCCGTCTTCCAGCGCAGTCACGCCTTGCTATACACCTCTGGTCCCAGAGCAGCAACGCTCTTCTGCCTCCTCCAAGCATCCTCTATGCCCTGTCCTCACCTCCACCCGAAAAATAACCCAGATCTTTTATATTCACTTCCTTTTGGTTTTTGTTTTCTTGGGGGGAAGTGGGAGGTCATTGAATTATCCCGGTGTGTAATTTTGTCAAGCAATAGTTACCCTCTGACTGTTCCTCTTTCTCACTAGTCTCACGCACGCCGTGATAGCCTTCTTGTTGTGTGTGTGTGATGCTCTGTGTTCCTCCAGCTCACGTGGCTCGTCCCACCACCACCAGCTCGTGGCTCCTTTATCTCCTAGTGGGATGTCTGGCCACCAGCCCGGCTGTGCTCTCGTCTGGTGTTGGAGGGGGGTTAAGTGCTGGTGTCAGAGCATCAGCCTGTTCTGCTTGTGTGATATCAATACCTCAGTTGCAATAATGAAAAAGCTGTTTGGCTTTGGTGTGGGTCGTAACCGTAGCCTGGTATCTGTGTTGTTGTGATTAGGCTAAAGCCGGTGTCACCAATGTAATCCTGTGAGTCCTGCTTGAGCTTTAGTTCTGATTCGGTACACTTGAGCAATATTGTGGAACACCCTTTGCTGAGAAGACCCACCAATACTACAAGGACGAGGAACAGGGAGCCACTCTGTGCTCGCAGGGAAGCAGAGATTTGGGTTGGTGCCTGTTTGTTTGCAGCCGCCACGTGTGGTTCCTTCCACCTGAGGAACTCGTTCCCTGTTGCTGTAGGAGCCCACCTGTGTTTCAAGCTTGTACCTACCTCCCCTTCATCCCTCGCTGCACCCCAGTGACTAGCTGGACCCTGAGGGCAGTCTCTGGGCCCTCCTCAGACTCTCCTTGCCATTGCTGACCGTTTGCTGTACCAAATTCAGGAGGGAAGCCGAGGGAGGAGAAACTTCCCTCCGACTAGCTGATGTGTGCAAGGATTATTGCTTTAAAGTACCACAAATACTGAAATTAGCCGGAACAGTTAGAGGTCTTCCAAACTTTGGGGTGGTTTTTTTTGTTTTGTTTGTTTTGGGGTTTATTTTCTTTTATTGCAAATCTGCACAAGAACTATTTTCTTCAACCTGCGCTTCTAATGATCGTCTGGAGGTGTTTGATTTGTTCCTCAGTAGCAGGAGAGTCAAGACTCTCTCAGGCTGATGCCGGCCGGGTTTGGTCCCATTCGCTGTCTCTGGACACCCTCAAGCATCGCCGTGTCGGTAGCAGCAGCGCAATGAGCACTGCTGGAATATCTTGTCAGTCACTGAGCATGTTGTGTGGGAGCACCAACCCCAGCCCCATCGCTCCATCCCATCGTCCCATGACTTCCCTGGCTGTATCTTCCCTTGCTGCTGTATCCTGCTGGCGTGCTCTCCTGTGGCGTGTTCCCAATTCAGCTGTACCGCAGAGCTGTTTCTTTTGAATTGGATGAGTTCTTTTCCTATTCTTGATGCCTTTTTATTTTTAAATTTATTTACTTAATAATTATCTCACCCACCACCCTCCCCTCAGCAGAATATTGCTCCTTGAGCAGGGCTGGGACTGCTGCAGCTGGTGGGGGCTGTGTGCCGAGCGATGCCAATGTCACTGCGGGATTTTAAACCTCTCGAGCGCTGCCCCAGTGAGGCAGCCTTTCCCCAGCTCAGGGCTCACAGAGGTCTGCTTTCCCCTTGGCTGGCTACTGCCTGCTCATTGTAGCCAGCTCACCATGAGGGGACCCCCTTGGACCACAGATGGGGAAAGCAAACCTAAACCAGCATAAGCATGCTCCATTCAGCTGGAGCTGGAGCAGCTCTTCCATTGCCCCAGTCTCCTTGGTGTGGTGTGGCCACTGAGATGGGAGCTGCCTGGGGCATGATACATGGGAGAGGACACTTAAAATGACTTTCCTCTCCCTTTCATGCAGTTCTTGACTCTGGACCAGTAAGTAGAGCAGCCCAGAGCCCCCATGCTACACTGCCTTCAGCACAGGCTGTACAGAGGACCCAGATGGAAAGGACCTGGTTCTGTTGGGTCATTTCCCTTTGTGTCCAGTGGTGCCAGGGCCCTTGCTGCTCTGGGCAGAGATGGTTTGGCTGTAGAATCTCTTTCTAGTCTCTTTCAGAGTGATGGACCTGCCTAAAATCTTTGCACAGCCCTTTCCTGTCTCTGAGTTGGGGACATTGCACTTGTGAGCTGTGCTGGGGAAATGTGTGGCTGGGGCTGAAATTACCTTTAAAAAGAATAAACGAATATATATATATATGAGCAATACTTAAATTTATTCCAGACCTGAAGCAGCCCAGCCTCCTTTGTGTGTGCAGAACAATTCAATTAATGTTGCCTTTACCCATGTCCTGGATTGACATTCTCTGCTCAGCCTGCTTTCCCTTCAGCCAAAACCATGGCCGGATCATCTCTTTGCACCCATAACAATAAAGTGCAACTTGCCCGTTCTCCTCTCGGTATTGTGCAACCCACAGTCCTCCTAGCCCTTTGCCACCCTCTTCTTTGAGTTTTTCTGATGGTAATTTCTGCCCTGAATGACTTCTTTTCGTTGTAAATAAAGCATGCACATATGGATTGGGAATGGTGAAAAAAAAAAAAAAGCCTCTTCTACTGCTGTTTGCATTCAAATTTGCATGCAGTGATTTTACAGCAAAATATCAGTTTACAACTATTAAAAGAAAAAGTTACACAGGAACTAGAAATACTCCAGTCTTCCGCTGCATGCAGCACAACATCCTCCCTTGATGTGGTATCTAATAAAGTGAGACTACTGGAAAAGAAAAAAAAAAAAAAGACAAAACACCAAACCATGATGTTTTTTGGCTTCTTTAATTCCCTGTGGCGATGTGAACCCCAGCATGGGCTGGTAGAGGTGGGTGGTTGTCCTGGTTGTGGGAATTTGTGGTGGGCTTGGGCGTGCTGGAAGGTTCTGTTGGGTTCAAGAGGTTGAGGAGGAGATGGGGATGGTGGGGTGCAGTCCCCACTCTGTGGAGATAGGGCCCAGCCCTGCGTGATGTGGCTCCCTGGGGGTGTAACAGGGATGGCACAAGTGTTGGGGAACAGCCTGGGCTAAAATCCAGGGTTTATGGTGGGCATCAATCCCTTGTACATTGCGGAGACATCCCTGGGTGCAAACGTGATGGGCACACACTGCTGGGGAAGACCATGACATGTGTGACAACGGTTGCTCCTTTGTGGTGCTTCTGTGTCCCCTCAAAAAGCAAATCCACCCAGAAATGACCCTCCTGGTGCCCTTCTTCACACTCCGGTCCTTCTTCCCGGATTCTCCATGCAGCTGCAGCTCCTGTTGCACAACTGCAGGGCAATGCTCCCTCCAGCCAATGCACCACCTGAGCTGAATTTTTCTACTTTGTTGGTTTTTTTTTTACATTTTTAGGCTGAGTTTCCAGCAGGTCATCAGGTGCTGGCCCCAGGGAAGGGCATGCTGGGATGATGGGAGCCCCTGGGACGGTGGGAGCTCCTGGGATGGCAGCGGCTGGTGAGTCCATGGGCTCCGTGTCCCAGCCCTGGGACATGGGTGGTGGCCTCCCCTCTATGAGGACACCCACACCCTCCCTGCGCCCAGAGGAGCCCCGTTGTGAACAGAGCTGAGCTGCGGAGAGCGACTGTGTGGCAACTCCAGCGTCAATGCCCAGAGACAGCAGCAGATGTCACTGATGCTCCAGGTATGGCACGGGAAAGATGGGGCAGGAGATGCCAGAAGGATGCCCACGACCAGGGCTTGTTTGCCCTCTCCATCCTGGTGGTGAGATCCCTTCAGTATTACCCATTTTGGTGGTGGGACTCCCACACCCCTTCAGCAGCGCTCATTTTTGGTGGTGGCCCCCTAAATACAGTCTCCATAAAAGCTGTTGCTGAGCCTCCATGAGCCTTAGGGGGGTGTGTGGATCTGCCCCAGCCCCATGGCTGCTGCCACACACCACAGATTTAACCCTTGCTTTCCCCGAAGCCAGGCTAGTGGTGGTTCTTCAAGAAGGGTCTGTGGGCAGTTAAAGCTCCCTGGGGTGTCTACACTGATGAGATGCCACCACAGTGCATTGCAGTTGGCTTGGAAATAATTGCTTAGGAGATAGCTGCAGGCCTGGGTCCACCTTCCTCATCAGAGCCAGCAGTGGTCAGCTGGACTCATCTTGGAGCAAAAAGGCCAAAATGGCAAGCTAGATATTGCTTTTTGGTAATTAGGTTGTACATCTAAGAGCAAAAGTGGTGACGGGAGAAAATCACCCAGGTCTTTTAAATCGTCGCATGGTGCTAGCTGTATGTACTGCAGTAATGATTTGCCCTCGCCCTCCCACTGGTCAGAAGACCTCATGTTCTCATTCACAGTGGCAGGAAACCAAGCAGAGTTTAAGCACACACAGCAGTGACTGGACTGTCTGAGGTGAGAGCTTCTCTTTGGCGGGCAAACTCCAAGGAAAAGGAGAAAAGTCTCACTAGCTCCCGGTGAGCTGCGGGACGTGTTGGCATGTCTTCAGAGGACACGGAGAGGGGATGGCTTGTGAGGACAAGGAGCACAATGCTCTTGGGTTATGTCACACTGGATGCTAAGAGACTTGAGCAGAGAAAACAGGTCATTTTCCAGAAAGGGTGAAGCCATATGTGTGCTCGCTCCCAGGGGTGGTATTTTGGGTGGACCAGGAGGAAGAATGAGCAAGCCACCATGCCTCTAAACGCCCGCTGCGCTGATAGCAGCAGGGACAATTGCATCCCCCTTTTTCTGCTGCTAAAGCTTCTCCTCTCCCAAACTTTCAGTGGCAGGAAATAGCTGGGGCTTTGTCCTCTGAAAAAAACCCCAAAAAAGTAATTCCCAGAGATGTCTAGGAAGCTTAAAACTGAGCTTTAATTTAAAAAAAAAACCCCAAACCCTCTACTAAAAGAGTTTTTCAGCATGAGAGCTTCCCATTGATTTTTTCCTCCCTGCTTCTGCCTGATGTTGGTGTGGTGAGTGACCAGCTGAGAGGTCTCAGCCGAGAGGCCACCCAACTCCAGCACCAGAGCCAGCATCTCCAGTATCCCCTGCAATTAAGATGCCGCCTTGATTAATTGCGGGCGAGGCGTTGCCAGCTGTGGTCGGTTGTGAAGTCCTGAATGGAAAGTGCTTCAAAAGAGAGAAAGAGGCATTTTGAGTGAACCCATGGGGATAAGAGAGGGCCCTTTGTTCCCCCTGACTGATATTTCTGCTCCCATTTTCTTCTCAGCCTCTCTGAAAAGGAAGCCCGTGGATTGCAAATTGCGCTTGATCAGGACTGCTATTTGCATGTTCTGCTTTTGTAGGTAGTTTTACAGTTTTAATTACATCTCAGAACATCTGAGCTGTTCTGCTGTTCCAACCGGTTTTCTTGCGTGCTAATTAGATTTAGACCTTCAGTGCAATCAATAGACTCTCATCTCAGTACTGGCCAAGCCAGTCATGACCAGTAATTTACAGCTCTAGTTGTTCTGAAATCAATACAGATTTGCTCTTCATTGAGAGGGCTGTAAAACATGGATGACAGCAGCCATGCTAAGCAGTTGACATGGAAGCAGGTCTCTTGCTGGTCTTGGAGAGTGGCCAGTACAATCAGAGAGAAGCTACAAGACCGGTGAGCAGAGCAGAACTCTCCTGCTGAACAAGGACTGGGCTGAAGGCGTTGACAGTGTTGGCTTCTTCCTCCTCTGCTGGAGCAGGAGATGCAAAATATGGCTTATGGCTAAATGGCTCCTCTCCAAGATGCATGTCGCTCCAGAGAGTCATGACAGCACCTAATGACCCAACCCAAGCCAGCATCCTATAGTGCCCTCTTCTAACCTCTCTCCTTGAGGTGTATTTCATACAAAGAACACTTTGTGGAGCTCTCATAACATATCCTGCATGATCCTGAGGCATCAGGAAGTCACTGAGGCTCTGCTGCTCCACTGAGTAGGAGAGAAACCCTCCACAGCTTTCCAGCTTCTAGGGGAAAAAAAAAAAAAAGAAATAAATAAAAGCAAACTTCTACTATTTAACATTTTGTTTAAAAAATAGAGAAGCTCAACTAAATAAATCCTTCTTCTATCCGCTTTCAAGCCCAGCTTTTCAAAAAGCCTGCAGCTAGAAATCTCTTTATCTCGTAGGGAACAGATAACGATGTAATTATGAGCTCAGATCAATGGCTTTCATCCCCTCGGTGCTCAGCCTAAAAATAAACTGTTATTCTTTCACTCAGATGCACCGAGCTGGGGCTAGCATCTCCTCTGGGCTGCTGGCCCAATGCATAGCATCTCCTCTGGGCTGCTGGCCCAATGCAGAACCGTTTATGAATGACCACGGGGCTGGAGACAGTCTGCAGTGGGGGCTGGAGAGTCCACAAAGCCTTTCTTGGAGGAAACTGAGGTTTTTGCCTTGTCTCATTTCTGCCAGGTAATGTTGTGTCCCGAGTGGGAGAGGTCAGCTCACCTCCTCCCAACTATCTCACTCCACAACCCTGTCGCGCTGGCGAAATATGGAGCCACGTTTTAGCGGCTGTGTGAGTTCTGTCGACTTTCTCTGGAAAGAAAAACCCCAAAGAATAAATATCATCAACCTTGTTTTATTGTGTGCTGCATAATAGGAACATAACTCACTGCTGTAGGAGAGCAGAGCGGTTGGCAGCTACCATAAACACCCAATTCCAGTAGACTTCGCTTGTACTTAAACAAAAGGAACAACGGAGGTACAGGTAAACAGCAGGGCATAATTGGAACAGGGAGCAGTGTATTTTGATTAATCACAGCTTGAATGTTAACTGGGCTGGTTTTCCTGTACAAGCAGAGGCTCCAGAAGGTGTACCTGTCTCCAGCTGACAGTGTCAGAATCACGAATGGGCTGAACGTTGCGGTATTATTTTTTCGCTAGTCTGGGATGGGGCGGTCTGACACGGCAACCTGCACCTCCAGCACCTGGAAGCTGGATCCATGCCAGGCTCAAGGGTGATAAAATGGTGTACCTGCTAATTGCACACCCTGCCCGCCTGCCCATGTTCACATGGTTGGGAGGGGAAAGAAGCATTTAGTGAAAACCATGCAGGTCTGATCTTCTTGTCCAGAGAAGGGCAACAAAGCTGATGAGGGGTCTGGAGAATAAGCCTTGTGAGGAGAGGCTGAGGGAGCTGGGGGTGTTCAGCCTGGAGAAAAGAAGGCTGAGGGGGGACCTTATCATTCTCTACAACTACCAAGGTTGCAGAGAGGCAGGGGTTGGTCTTTTCACCCAAGTCACAGGTGATGGGACAAGAGGAAATGGCCTCAAGTTGGGCCAGGGGAGGTTCAGATTGGATATCAGGAAAAATTTTTCCTCTGAAAGTGTTCTTAAGCCTTGGAATGGGCTGCTCAGGGAAGGGATTGAGGCACCATCCCTGGAGGGATTTAAAAAATGGGTTGACGTGGTGCTTAGTGACATGGGTTAGTGATGGTTTTTATCAGAGTTAGGTTGATGGTTGGACTAGATGGTCTCAAAGGTCCCTTCTCAACCTAGACAGTTCTATGGTTCTATGATTCTTCACAGTACTCCTGACATCCCGTAGCATTGGATCAAAGCTTGGTTGTCACACTGAGCTCATCTCAGCTACCAGGAGCCACAGCTTTCCCCTGAGGACTGTGTTTCTAGCAAGCAGGATTTTCTGTCTGCACCCCCACTGGTGTTTGGGATGGGTCGCCTCTGGGTGAGATGGCTGGGTGTTGGAGTGCTGGGTACCCATACTGGGCTGTGACAACCTCTGCTGTGATGCTGGAAATGAGGCCACTGCTTTCCTGAAAGTACCTGTAAAAAAACCTCTGCAAAGGTTGAGGTGGGCTCTTCTTGCTTGGTTTCTGCTTTGGTGACACCTTCATTAATCTAATCAATCCAGATTAAATCACGTGACAGGTTGGATTAAAAAAGTCAAAGCTGGGACCAGATTTGCATTAAAACCTATGGTTGCAAGTAGGGAGGGCTTGGCAGAAAGCAAGCAGATAAATAGGGAGAAATTCTGACTGAGAAGCCTCTGCAAGGCTCAAATGGATGCTGTGGCACCGGAGCAGCCCACGGTCCCCGTAGGGGTGGGAAGGGGCTCGCCCCCACCCTGATTCCTGCCACGCTGATCCAACCCCTCCCCTCAGGCAGCGACACTGAGTCAGAGGTGGGAAATTGCATCTGATTGTCATCCCAGTGGAGTTAATATTAGCTGGGAACAGCTTATTGCAGAACAGAACGTGGGCCTGGCAGGAATGCTGATGGGAGCTGAGAAGCAGTGGGATGTTGGGGAGGCTTTGCCAGGGTGGCACAGACACAGAGGGTAATGCAAACCCAGTTTTGCATCCTCACCCCACGCTGGAGGTGGTGCACAGAGGGCACCTCTTGGGTGTGTTTTGGAGGTGCTAGGCAATGAGTCAAAGCCCCTTGCCAAAGGTCAGAGGGCTTTTTCAGAGCCAGCCAGCTCTGGCAGAGCTGGTGCTGCCCTCTCCTCTGGCAGATCAGGGCAGTGGGAGCCCGGCGCCTGCCTTCAGAGCTGAATTAAGTAGCTGGAGTCGACATGGAAACTGTGGTTCTCTGCTTTGAGAGAGCTGAACAGGTTTTCTGAATCCATTAGGGTTGCAGTGCTAACTGATTTCTCAGGTTTTCTGGCAGTGCTGGGAAAAAAAAGGGGGGAAAAAAAATCTCAACAAACTAGCTGCTTCCAAAAGCTGTCAGAGCAAAAAAGACTCATCTTGATCCGGTCAAAACTGGAAAATAAAAGTGCTGGCATGTGAAATGTGGGGAAAAAAAAAATACTGCTGGGTCAAAGGGAATTGCCATCGAGGAGAAGCATTTGGAGTATTTGTAAATAGGATGGGCTGAATTTGAGAGAGAAAGACGCCTAAGAAATCCACGGGTGTCTGTATCTCTCCTTTTGTTCCCCGGGATGAGGGTCAGCATTATTAATTAAGGGCCAGATAGGCAGAGCTGAATAGCTGATCCTTATCTACCTGCTAAGAGCCCTGCCATGGAAACCCTGAGTGGCACAGCCAAGATCTCAAGAGCTTCAGCAAATCAGTGCTTTATTCAGCCGGCTAACAAAGAGCATTTTCCTTTTAAAATCCAATTTATTCAGATATGCATGACTCCTACGCAGTTGTGTAAGGTAGGTGGGATCTCCAGGGGCTGAATTCAGCATGTCCCAGCGATGTGCCTTATCTCCAAAGCTCTGCCGGTCCCCAAGGACAGAGTGTTCATGAACCCAGCTCTGCCCTCACCTTGCTGGAGGTCAGGCGCAGGCATCGCTTTCATCCCCAGCTGTTTGCTGCTCTGGGTGTGTGTTTAATAGCCTGGCTTTCCAAACTTGCTGTGATCAAGTAGCTGGAAAGTTTTCAGAGAAACAAGCCTTTTTGTGACAGCTGGGCGGGAAAACTAGGCAGAAAAACCTGCCTAAATGAAAGCTATGCTGCCCGCCCAGAGGAAGGTAGATCAAAACACGCTATATATACTGAATATATAGTATTTATACCTAAACCCCCTGAATCCCGCCTGCCCCAAGTCCTGAAATCACCTTGTTTCTGCCCATTCCCATATGAGCTGCTGCATCCCAGGCAGGAGGCTCAGGTTTACCCCGAAGGAATCCTTTTCCGATGAGCTGCTTGGAAACAGCCTGCCACCCCACTGCAGAGGCTCTGCTGCCCAAATAAACCACTTCTCAGTGGAGATGCTGTGCTGAGTGATGTGGGGAAGTGGGGGATGCTCAGCATAGCATGGGCAGCAGGGGGAGCAGGGGCTTGTCTCAGGAGAGGGGGGGGTCTCAGGAGAATCTGGGACCCCAGATTGTGTCTTTCCTTGCCAGGAAACCTCCCCACAGCTGGAGTCATGGCCTTGCTGCCTTCCCAAAGATCAGGTTTTCTTTCCAGACTTGGCCTGTAGATGGGCTTGAAATGATTCCAGGACTTGGGGACCTTCTTCCTGCGGTGGAATGCATATGGATCTGTGCTGTCCATAATGCGTGTGTGCCCTGCATGCACAGGGAGAAAGAGCTCACCATGCTCTGGGCTACCTTCCTTAGCCCTCCTCTTCCTCTCCCCTTCTCAGTACTGGGGCCTTTACTTTTTAATATCTTCATTGATGATGTAGATAAGGACATAGAAAACACTATCAGTAAGTTTGCAGATGACACTAAGTTGGGTGGGAGTGTTGATCTGCTTGAGGGCAGGGATGCTCTACAGAGGGACTTGGATAGACTGGATAGATGGGCCAATGTTAATGGCATGGCCTTCAACGAGGCCAAGTGCCAGGTCCTGCACTTGGGCCACAACAACCCCATGGATGGCTACAGGCTTGGGGCAGTGTGGCTGGAGCTGCCTGGCAGAAAAGGACCTGGGGGTGCTGGTCGACGGGCGGCTGAACATGAGCCAGCAGTGTGCCCAGGTGGCCAAGAAGGCCAA
>VZTM01024238.1:184846-200745 GCA_013400555.1 Jacana jacana | reverse complement strand
CCATCCCTGACTGTGTTTCAGAGTAGATTGGATGTGGTGTTGAGGGATCTGGTGTAGGAGAGAACTTGTAGAGTAGGGCTGATGGTTGGACTTGATGATCCCAAGGGTCTCTTCTAACCTAAATGATTCCATGATTCTATGATTCTCTTTGAGCTGCTTGGGCATGAGCAACAGAAACACTGAGCCCCCAGCTTGCTCTTTGGTGATGGGCTTGAGCAGAACCGTCCGGAAGAAGGTGTGGGGGGAAAAAAAGAATGGAGCAATGTTTCTTGCAACAGCAGCTTTTTAATATTAGTGAAAACAGAGCCACGTGTGAATAATTCAGAGCGAGACGTGAGCTCAGTTTTCGTGTGCCAGGGGCAAGTGGTTTGGTTTGTCTATGGCAGGGTTTGCTCAAAGCAGCATGAAGGTGTGTGTGTGGGGGGAGGTTACACGGGTCCCAATAGCCCCATGTGGGGTCACCTCTCTTGCTGTTGGCTGGACCAGCCAAAAGGTGGCTTCTCCTCCCTGCCTGGGGCAATACCTCTCCTCCCGGCCACAGAAACTCCTGCCAACCTCTAAAAAACCCAGTGGTCTCCCCATCATTAATCATCTTGACCCGCAGGCTGCTCTGGGCTGCATCCCCGCTGGGTGCAGCCTCATTAGGAAGCAGAAGCACGAAGCAAAGCGCACTTTATTAACCATCTGCTGAATTAAAAGGGAAAAACGAAACCCAGCGGGGTCCCCAGTGCAGGGGTGCACAGCAGAGCCCTCGTGCTGAGGCAGTGGGTGCAGGTAACACCTCTCAGTGCACAAGAAGCTGGTCCTGTGCCCGAGAGGCTCTCCCGGAGATAGAACATTATCGATTGCTTTTGTTTTACAAGCAATGTCAACCTGATAATATTTGGCAGCAACATCAACGCTGAAATATGAGCTGCACTTGGGCCTTTTTATATTTAATTGTTTGAAAAATGACACGGGGAAGGGATTTGTGCCCTGGTAATCTACATACTTGTCAGATGGTGCTGCCAGCAGCGTGGGCAGATGCTGATTAACAGGCTGGGGACATGCCAGGGGCTGGGGGGATGCTGCTGGCACCGCACAGCCCGTGTGCCACCCCACACCTTCCTGGTCTCCATGATCTCCCTTCCACATTGGTGAAGGGCCTGGAGCATAAATCTGATGAAGAGCGATTGAAGGAGTTGGGACAGTTTAGTTTGAGGAAGAGGAGGCTGAGGGGAGGAGACCTCATCACTCTCTACAACACCTTGAAAGGACATGGTAGAGAGGTTGGTGCTGGTCTCTGCTCGTGGATAATTAGCAATAGAAGGAGAGGGAATGGCTTCAAGCTGCAGTAGGGTAGGGTTAGGCTGAACGTTAGGAAAGAATTCTTCCCAGCAAGAGTGATCAGACCCTGGAATGGGCTGCTCAGGGAGAGGGTCGAGTCCCCATCCCTGAATGTGTTGAAGAGTTGTTTAGATGTGGTGCTGGGGAGTCTGGTGTAGGGGAGAACTTTGTAAAGTGGGGCTGATGGTTGGACTCAACGATGCCAGGGGTCTTTTCCAACCTGATTGATTCTATAAAAAAATCTATAAGAAAATCTCATGGTTCTGCAGCAGTCACAGAGCAAACAAGTGCTGCAGTTTCCTGTGCTTGTGGAAGTGTCTGGGGCAGAGTGTGATGGGGACAACGCAGGGATATGGGGGCAGAGGGTGCAATGGAGCCACCCATCCATAGCAACAGCCACCAGTGGTGGTGGTGCAACGTTTACTTGTCCCAGTTTATCTCCTGAGTCTTCTATTCCTAATCAACCTGAAACACTTTTCAGCATCCTATGGGGAGAGCCTGGGAGAAAGGCAGCGTGCAGAGGGAGGTAGAGTGCGCTGACATTTAATTCCAACAGGGACTTACACCGAAATAGAGTTTAAAATTACTGTCCCAGTGCCAACCAGCTGCAGTCAAGAGCATGGGAGAGCCGCCATCAGGGGGATGCTGGTCTGTCCCTGGGGTGTGGGGGGCACATTGTCCCCAGAGGTATGGTACCCCTGGCCAGGACCTGCTTTTGGAAAGGCATCTGGTGATGGAGGGGAGTGAAAGGTGGCATAGGAGTTGTGGTATGGGCCAAGCCAAAAGCTTAATAAAAAGCCTCAGGTGTATTTCCAGACCCAGGGGTGCAGGGGGGCTCCTCAGTGGAGCATGCCCTGGGGCTAGCATGTTCCCACACTCATCACGCCTGTGCTGAGCACCGGGCTGGGCTGTGGCCAGTGCCTCTCAGCACCCGGCAGGACGGGGCTTTGAGGGCTGTTGGCAGCAGGTTGGTTTAATCATCAAAGTGCAGGAGAGAGGAGACGTGGCAGGTCACCTTGGCCATTTGGCTGCCTGTCGCACGTCCTTCCTCTGACCGATCTGAACTGGTCCAGCTCACACCATCTGCGCTTCCCCCACTGCTCACCTCCGGCTTTGCCCCAGCAGCACAGCGAGGACCTCACCATCACCCCTATTTACACCCCCTGACCTGACAGCTCTCTTCATCTTTGGCTGCCACCTGTGCTTGAAGAGCAGTTCCCTTCCTCTGTTTCATCTTTGGGGTTTTTTGTTGTGTTTTTTGTTTTGGTTGTTTTTTATTGCCCCTGAGATGGCCAATTCACAGTGGTTTTATTATGCTTGTTTGAAAACCCCTTGCAGCATAAATCAGAAACCACTGGTGCCTTTACTGCTCCCCGCTGACCTCCCTGGGCTTGCTTAGCCCTGTCTGGATGGCAGGAGGTCTGCAAAAGCGGGGACTAAAACCAGCAGGAGCACTTGGTGCCCCCCAAGTTTTGGCAGATATTTGGAGGTGCAGTTTCCCTGGCATTGTCTGTGGTTTGGGGACCAGCCCTGGCAGGCTGTCCCCATCTGCATGCTGTCCCCAGAGGAAGGGATGGCATTCCTAGTGTGACAGCGGAGGTGACAAAAGCTCAGCCAGAGACTTTGACCCTCCACAAGTGCAAACTCAGAAACATTCAACCTATTTTTTGCAAGATGAGCCAGGAGCATCCCATTGTCTTCTCCTGCAGATGATGGAAAAGGTTCGGGGACATATCCTTGTGTGGAGGAACTGTCTTTTCCTGCAAGCCAGGGCTCACCAGCCATCTCCAGGGACTCAGGAGCAACCAGGGGACCCTGATGGGGTCCACTGCCCCTTCCTAAGTACTTTAACAGCATTAGGCTGACAAAAATGGTTTTAAGAGCCACTCTTCTCAGCTGCAGTACTTGCAGCTCCATCAGACCAGAGTGACATTCTCCTGGCACTTAAGCAATTGGGTGAATTAACAGCTCAGGCCGGATGCTAGCAGGTGCCTGGACTGATTTTCAGCCCTTGTGTGCCATCCATCATGGGCATGTCCCAATAAATCCTAGGGGACAGCTGAGAGCGTTTCTAACAGTGTTGGCCCTTGGCAACTTGGTGACACTTGATGTGTCAAGATGCCATCAAGGCCACCTTGAACTTCATGGTTGCCCCTTGAAATGTCACAGAGGTGGCAGAAAGCCAGTGCAGATCCTTCTTCTCTAGGGAGGAGCAGATCTAAGGTGCTGGGGTGAAGATGATCAATGTGGGGTTTGGTTTGTGGCTGCTGCTCCTTCTCCCAGGGACTTGGGCACAGGGCTATATGTCAGCCCCTGGGCGCTGCCCTCCTGGGGTGACGCTGCTGCTGGCAGCGCTGGTGACAGACCCAACACAGGAGATAGGATGAGGTGGAAACCCATCACTCTGCTTTAGCACATGGAAAGCTCAGTCTTTGCCTGACTGGAAATGTGGAGACCTAAAAACACCCCTCCTTCAATGCTGGTGAATTAGTGAGAGGGAGGGAGGCACACATCTGCGTGAGGCACATATCTGCACTAGGGGCACTTTTGGGGTGTTAGTGGGGAAAAGGAGCATTTTTAAATATGGCAATTTAATTATGTCTTTTTTTTTCCCCCTCAGCCTGGAAAGGGACATTTTAAAACATTTTTTCCTTATTTTAATTTCTTGTTTTTAGGCAGATACTTATCAAGGAGTGAGCAGTCCCAAGGATCTATTGCTGCTGAGATGATGACAGCAGCACCCAGCCAGCAGATCTGGGGTTTCTCCCACCTCCTACTGGTACCATGGACCAGCCGGGGGGACAAGGGACTGGGATGTGTGCCAGCCCCGCAGGACGTGGCAAGGGCGGGAAGCGGGGCACTGCCACAGGAGCTCGCCTGAGGAACAGCTTCCCAGCACAGCCGAGCACTCGGTCCTGCTCACGAGTCCTCACTTGCTCCATCAGCAAATGGGCCCTGCTTGAGCTGAATAATTCAGGCTCTGCAGCGGCTGCTGGTCCCACCAGCCACACAGCACCGCCGGAGAATGCCAACGAGGCCGGTGCTGCAGAGCAGCAACAGCAGCTGCCTTTTGGGTCCAGAAAGCTGAAAAATGAATCCTTGTCCCCAGCTCAACCCATGCCACCCTGGTCTCTGGGGCATATCCCCTTCCCAACTGCATTTTGAAACCCTGGGAGCCAAGCTGCATGGTCTGGGATGAGGTGCTGGCACAGCGAATCTGCTCCTGGCTGTCTGCTATGAGAAAGATGCAGTTGGTGTCATTGCCTTGGGGACCTGAGTGATGACACGGGGTGGTTTCAGGACAAGGAGCAGCCAAGGGGCTGGTGGGTGAGCAAATAGTCCTTGTCTCCAGGTCCTGGTCATTGCGGTCCCAAAGGTGCCTCGATGCTGGAGGAGAGCTGAGCCACCCTTGGTTGTCCTCACAGAATCCCTGCCCTTTGCCTCCTCCTGCTCTCCCAGGGCTCCTCTTGGACCAGGGCTTTGCTGGGAGGATGCTCCTGGTATCTCATGGTGCAGAGGCAGGTGTCACATCCCTGTGTAGAGGTGACAAGCGTGGGAGAGATGGGGGGTTGGCCCTAAGCCTAGGAAGCAGAAGCTGAAGCTGAAGCTGAAGCAAAGCTCTTTTGTGCCCCCCCATTTTGTGGATGACCTACAAGATCATCTAGTCCAACTGCCCTCCTATCATCAATACGACCCACTGAGCTACCAAATCATAGCTCGTAGCACCTCGTCCAGCTATTGATGAACATCACAGCAGCCCTGCTCCCATTTGGGGACCAGAACCAAGCCCTCCATCCCCCCTGGGCTGTGCAGCACCGTGGCTTTGTACCCTCCAGCAGATTTTGGGGATGCTGCTCCCTGGGGTGAGGGGAGCCTTGGGGATGTGGGTGTCCCCAGGTGTGGGGGACACCAAGGGTCCCACCGCTAGCACCCAAAAAGAGACCCAGGTGAAGGCAGAACCTCAGCAGGCAGCTGCCCACAGCCCTGGCACCGACCCTGCCATCTGCTTTCCATCCCTGCTGGCACTAATGGCTCCATGTTGGATCACTGTCAGGGATAATTCGGGGAAGGTGCAGCACATGCCAGCGGCTCCTGTCTCATCTCGCTGCTGCACTGCACATGGGGGAGCTGGGGTGGGGAGGGCACCGCACATGGGGGAGATGGGGTGGGGAGGGCACCGCACATGGGGGAGATGGGGTGGGGAGGTTGGGGGGGTGTGGATGGGTACTGGATGGCCCCCCTTTGCCAGAAGCAGAGCTGGACCCCTGGGATGTTGGGTGCTGGGAGCCCACAGGCTCAGCAAGCCTGCGGGAAGCACAGCGATGCTGCAGGGAACTGACATCCCTTCGTGGTGGGAGCCGGCACCCGGCAGAAAGAAATTTGGGGAGAAACACTCCCATTTACATGCAGAAATTGTGCCAGACAAGCAGGTTTTGACAAGGAGCTGTGAACAGGCAGAGGAAAGAGAAATGCCACCGGCTTTCATCTTTATGTCTTTTCGGGATTTTTATGTCTGAATCGGAATTAACTTTTGAGCTGGAAAAGCACTAACCGCTGATAATTGAGCCCAAAAAGCATCGGTCTCAACGTTAGATGTCACACACACACACACACACACACACACACACCCCATTCAGTCCCCAGCCCTATTATTTTAAATTGATGCAATTATTCATCTTGCAGAGTAATATATTTTTTGTTCTCTGGTGACCAGCAGACCTTAAAGCAGAACAAATGCTTTAATAAAATCGCGATGGTGCTTCCTGGAAGCCAGAGCGCTGGGTTATTAAGAAGAGGAGCAGGTTTGGGAATCTTTAATAAATTATTGCCTAATATTTCTTTCTCGCAACATATCTATATGATTAGTAAATGTTTTCTGTTCACTGATTAACTTTGTTTATTTCTTAATTAGGTTTAGCACCGTCTGTCTCGTAGTTACGAAATAATTGTTTGATTAATGTGCTTGAATTTACATTTTCATTAAGCCCCCAAATCAGTTCTGTACCAATTAGCCACGCCGTAACATGCAGATCTGGGACATTAGAATGACAATTTTAGCCCATTAAGTAATAACTGTTATATTGATTAGTGATAATGGAGCACAGGCAGTAAATCCACATTCGGCTGAGTTACAGCATCCCGGGGGGTGATGTTGGGGGGATGATGGCTGCACCCCAGCAGCACCCACTGCTCCCCAATGGTCCAGCTCCCTTTTGCCACTGGCTGGTAATTAAGTGGCTTTAATCAGTTCTTTCAATTTGGGCATCCAGGTGAGGATGTTAGATTTAGATGCTGTGGTACATTTTCAGTTGATGCTTCCAGCCGGAGCGGGTGATTTGGGTGAGATATGCCAAAATGGGAGTTGAGCCTGTCAGTGCCTTCCCAGGAGGCTTTGCTCTGAGTGAGCTGGGACTTCAAATTAGCAATTAGTAATGATGGTGAAATCAATACGTCCCTTTTCAATGAATGGCAATGTGCTGCGCCTTATGAGACCAAGGATGGGATGGGATGGGATGGGATGGGATGGGATGGGAATGGGATGGGGATGGAATAGAGATGGGGATGGGGTCAAGGAGAGGAGAACAAATAGGGTTGGGGAAACAGAATGATGGAACATCAGATAAGGAACAGAAACAGGAATGGGCATGAGGACAGGAAGGGGCACAAAGACAGAGAGGGGGATGCTGCCAAGGGGATGATTTGGCTGCTGACCCCAAAGGAGGTGAGACAACTGCCAGGTTGTGTCAGTCACAGCCAGAAACATGTCTGGAGGTGTTTCTCCACTGGGGAGGAGGAGTGGGATCAGGACAAACAAACCATTTTCCTTTCTCCTAGGGGACATGCCAGCCTGTGAGGATGTGACCCTGGTATGGCTTTACAGCTAGTAACACTCTGGAAGAGCTGGTGTGAGAATGAGTTGCTATATTTGCTCTCACCACAACTGTGGCTTTTTTTTTTTTTTTTTCTAATGCTGGATTCTGCTCTCAAAAACTAGGACACAGCCATTACACGTGTCTGCTCCAAAGCTACAGTAATCTCCTGCCATCGGTCGGGGCTGGGGAGCCTGCGTGCTGGCAGCCCTCTGGCCACGGACCAGTGGGCAAGGGTTTGCTGGGTGCCTGAACCTTCCCTGGGCTCTGGATCTGCACAGCTGCAGTGAGGGGGGAGCTGGAGGAGATGGCCACCCCTGGGGAACCCCTAGGACTTTGGCCCATTGACAGAGCTGGGACATTACAGGACCCTGCAGCGATACCACCCGTGCCTGGGGACCACTGAGCGGTGATGGCCATGAGTGCCTTCAGCCCTCCCACTCACGATGCCGCCAGCTCTGGCCACAGCCAGCCAGCTCAGCAGAGGAGCAGGCAGATCAAGACCAGTTTTGGGGTTTTATTCCTGAAAATAGGTGTGTAGGTAGGAAAGTGAAGGCTATGGCACAAGACCATTACTAGACATTGTGTGTGTGTGTGTCACTGGCTACCATCACTGCAGCGCTTCTGTCCCTCTCTCTCTATACAAATAGAATATATACACACTTCATCTAGGTGTTTCTTTCCCTTACAAGCCCCGTTTCCACCACTCAGTGAGCTCTGCCTTGCCTGGGAAGTCTTTTCTCTTTTTCTTCCTTTCTTGTTTAAACCAGCAATTAACCCTCTTACGGGAGGGGAGGAATGTGCCCAGACAACAGCGTGTGCTCTGCTGTCTGTGACACACTGGCGTGTGCTCTGCTGTCTGTGACACACTGGAGTGTTCTCCACTGTCTGTGACACACTGGCGTGTTCTCCACTGTCTGTGACACACTGGTGTGTGCTCTGCTGTCTGTGACACACCAGCATGTTCTCCGCTGTCTGTGACACACTGGCATGTGCTCTGCTGTCTGTGACACACCAGCATGTTCTCCGCTGTCTGTGACACACTGGAGTGTTCTCCACTGTCTGTGACACACTGGAATGTTCTCCACTGTCTGTGACACACTGGCGTGTTCTCCACTGTCTGTGACACACTGGCGTGTGCTCTGCTGTCTGTGACACACCAGCATGTTCTCCGCTGTCTGTGACACACTGGTGTGTTCTCCACTATCTGTGACACACTGGCGAGGAAATGTGAGTGGCAGAAAGGAATAATAGAGGCAGATGATGCAGGGGGAAGCTCGGGCTGTGATGGGCACTGAAGGGTGTAAAAAACTGGACGGTGAGTAGTAGCTCTGAGCTGTGCTGTACAGCAGTCCAAAAAAAAGCCTTCCAGCCCCAAAACCACAGAGTTTTGGCTGCCCTTGGTGTCCCCGTCCCTGAGCTGCAGGTGTCCTGTGAGGATGAGAGCTTTTTCTGTATCTCCAAGGGGAATTTCTTGCTGCAATGCCCAGAGCTATGCCCCAGGGTGGGAGACCTGTGAGACTGGGACCAGGACCAGGATAAGGACTAGGACTGGGACCAGGACCAGGGCTGTGGCTGTGGCTGGGTCTCAGACAGGTCTGCAGCAGAAAGCCCTAGGGCAATGCTGGTTTAGGGAGTGGAAGTAAAGCCAGGACAAGCACCATTGAGGGCAAATTGTGGCTCCATCAGAGCCAGAATGGCTGCCAGGGGCAAGATGCAGCCCTGGAGCAGCTCTGTGTGTATGCAGGGGGACCCTGTGCTGTCCCTCACCCTGTCCTACCCCCAGCTAGTCTTCAACCCCAGCACACACTGAGCTGCTGGCCCAGCCACTCTTGAAAGCCACCTTACTCTCCAGCATGGGCACCAGGCATTTTACTGGTAATTAATTTGCTATGTGTCACAGGCCTTCGGGACACTGGGGGATGGCTGAAATAGTCATTCTCTTTCATACAGGAACAAGCAGACCTGGGCTTAATGGGTTTTATTCTCCCTTCAGTGCATTAACATTGATGGGAATTATCAGCCTCCCAGGCATCATTTGGAGGGGGACAGCACTCACTGAGCTCTGCTCCCAGCCAGGTGTATAGCAATAATAGTAGTCACAATAATAATAATAATAATAAATAATGAAAATAAATAATAATAAAACACAACGGCCACCTTCAAGATAAGGGGAATGGCTCTGGATTGAACAGGTTTGCTTCTTTTGCAAGGAAGGAGAGGAGAGCTGCACATCTGCCAAGTGGCTGCTCCATCCCTCAGCCAGCCTTAATTCCCAAAATGGGGCTGGGTGAAGCCTCATGGGAGCCATCCCCCTCCCCTTGCTCAGACCCTTGGGTGCTCCTCACCAGCGTGGGGGAGGTCAGAGCAAAGCACTCCACTAGTGGCAATTGCTGACTGTTGCCATGCGGGAGCTGCTGGGGTAGGACGGCAGAATGGGGTGAAAATGGGGATTTTGGAAGGTTTTCCTAAGTTTTCCTATTCCAAGCAGGGCTGGGCTCGCCTCTCTGTGCCCCATCTTTTCCCCATCCAGCGGCATCTCGAGTTCAAAGCAGACCCAGGGAGGGCAAGGAGCATCCCCAGCTTCTGCTGCTCTGCCGCCGCAGCGCTCAGCACCGCCTGGCACAGCACGGGGGAGCAGCCGGCTCATTTATCAGCCGGTGTTAAACGAAGATGCCGAAATCCCCTTAGCAAAGCCAGGCGAAGAGATTTCACCTCCGGATCCGCTTCTCCGGTTGAAGCATCAGGACGAACCTGCCAGGGCAGATGGTTCCTCCGTTCCTCCCCCAGTGAAGCGAAACACCTGCGCTGCCAGCCCTGCAGCGGCCCCCGCACTGCCTCGCCTGCCCCAATGGGCAGAGGAGCCGCTGCCACCAGGATTTGGGGACCCAGTCAAGTTAGGGATGCCCTGACCCACCGGCCCACCCTGGGGATGGAAATAACCACCCCCGAAGCCGTGGCAAAGAACAGCCAAGGGGTCGCAGGCTGAGCCCCAGTGCTTCTGGACGGTGGGACAAACTGGTCACCAGCAAATGTACAGCTCTGCCCATGTGCTCTCTCCATCCATGATTGAAGATCTGTGGAGCTGCCCCCTGTCTGGGCTGGGGTCAGCTGCTGCCATGGGATGGAGGGCAGAGCATCAGCCCTGCCCCTGCCCCAGCCCTTCCCCACATCCATCACTGTCCCCCCTGGGCGTTTAATCACTCATGACCTGAGCCAGAGACCCCATGCTGCCCCAGAACTTGCTGCAGGCAAGGGCTGCTTCAGCCCTGATGATTTATTACCCCATATCCCAGCTGCTCGAATCCTGGGTGTGTTGCTGCCCTCCCCTCTGTGCAAAGCGGGTTCCCCAGGGTGGGCGCTACCGGGAGACCCTGGGTAGGTCCATGCAGACCCTCAAAAGGGCATGAAATCCCCACCCCACCCCACCCCCAAAAAAAACCCCACTTTTGTCTCAAAAGCCAGAAGTTTTCAGGGCAGGAAGGAATTCTCACTATGGAGAAGCCACTCACTGGGGGCTGTGAAAGGGTTTGGTGATGCCTCCCAGCACCGCTTTGGCAATTCCACAGTCTGGAACCCAGGCCTGGTGCCCACCATGCTCCAGTGGGCAGTTTGCAAGCTACAAACCACATGAAAGACAAAACCATCTATCAATTAGTGGAAACAAATGCAAATAAACCCCTCTTTTTGAACTTGAACGGATGGTGCTGCTCTGGGCTGTGGGGATGGGGACTGCAGTGCTGCTCTCAGGATGTCTCTCCAATACCCATTAAGTCTTAGGACACCCTTAGGAGGTACTTTTATCTGCATTTTAGACTGCTCCAGCCCAGAAAAATTAAAAACTGGGCCCAAGATTGGGGGTGGCAACCCCATCCATTGCAAAATGCCCCATCCTGAACCACTTCTTGCTTTGCATTAGGGGTCAAATGGCCCTCACTGAAGATGCTTTGGGGTTGGACTGAGTGGGGATGGTGCTGCCCCATGGGAGCCCTGCCTGGGGTTCTCCAGTGGGGTGCGTTACCTGAGCCTGTCCCTGAATGCAGACAGGGTGGCTGGTGTCAGCTCTCATTGCACTGTGCATAGCTGGAAAGCCCAGAGTCCCACTTTTCTTCTCCACCCTGGTGGCAGAGCTCCCCAGGGACCACCAAAGCTGGCTCCCATCTGCCTGGCACCAGGAGCACCTGGTTCCCACTTACCCACAGCTGTACCTGCACTTGGAGCAACATCTCCCACCCTATGCCCCCCACCACCCAGGTAAGCCCTCCCAGAGCTATGGGGCTGCCAGCTCTCTCCCCTTTTTGGGGCCAGATCCATCCAGAAATGCATCACCTGCAGAGCCCTGCAACACAGAGCTGCTGCCCAGCATGTGCCCCGAGCTGTCCCCTCCTGCCCCCAGAATGTCCCCTCCTGCCCCAAGCCAGCACAGTTGCAGAGTGTTGGCTTTGTATAATTTATTAGTAGGGGAATCTGATTTATGCCTTGCTCCCCCGGGACCTGCTGACAAATGAGATGCTGTATTTCAGGAGTTTATCCTGGGGAACAAATAAATAAACAGAGAAATGGAAACCTCATGATTTTTTTTTTTTTTTAAAGAGCTTATCAAAATCTTTTTTCTTTTCCCCTTTTACCAAAGGCAGAATGGCTGAAAGGGGAAACATCCCCTCCATCTGCGTTCTCTGCACTTCTTTTCCCTTCAATCTCTTAATCCTCTTCCTCCCAGCTTTAATCCACATGCTTGCCTCTTTCTTGTTTGGGTTCTTTTTTGTTATTAATCCCTCCCCCACCCTCCAAATAATCACAAAAAGAACACCAAGATGCCAGAGACCCGTGTCCGTCCTCCTGTCCCTGTGGCTCTGGCGAGCGTCTGCAGAAGCCTGTCTCAGCATTTCGACATCCCCCTTCTTTTTTTTTCCCCTTCTTTTACCCTAAAATGACCCCCTCGTTTTGCTGCCACAGGGCATTTCTTGAGCTTGCAGGCTTGGGCAGCCCTGGCTGCCTGCGCTGCCCGCACCAGGAAAGCAGGTCCCTCCTGAGAGACTCACATCGCCTTCACTGGCATCCTAATGAGTTAATTAAGAAAAATCAAGGCGAGAGGTGTGTGAGCCCTCAGGGGATGGTTACTGGGAGATGCATTCTCCAGGAATGTCGAGGTGTGTCCCAGGGGACTGTGTGTGGCCACCCAGCTGCTTGCTTCTCAAGGGACCAGGGAGATGCCAGCATCAGGGAGGACCTTCGAGCATCTCCTGGGTGCTGCAAGGGGACCAGGGTGGGTGGCTCCCTGTGTGAAAAAAGCAGTGGAGACACTTCACAACATTCCCCCTTCCCCTGCAGCTCCCAAGGGCTGGCTCATCCTTTCCAGTACCTGGGATAGTTGTTGGAGATGTAAGCTGTGCTTAGGGCACTGCAGCTCACACACACCTTCTGCCTCTGTGACCCACCCACCCCGCAGACCCCAAAACTTGCCCCTGAAAGCAGTTAAAAACCACTGGGGCAGCCCTGCCTTGCCCCCATTTCAGCTACTTCAGCTTCCTCCTGCCAAAGTTGTAGCGCTGGAAAATGTAAATGTAAAAGAAGAGGAGGAAAAGCAGCCGCATTGCTGGCAGAAGCTCATTAGTTTGCAGTTCTGGGCGCTTTCTCTCTATTTTCTGCCCCACATTACTCAGGTTGGTCAAAGCAGAGACAGGCACCGAGAGCACAAGATTTGCTGAATATTGACTTTTAATCAGCCGCTTCCTGATAAGCCAGCCCAGCTCCCCCAGGCATTGAAACCGCCTGGAAAGTGGGGATTGCAGACACATTTTCCACCCCCTGGGAGGTGGGACCCCCTGGAGAGGCTTACTTGGGGCTCAGTGAGGATATAAATAAGTAAATGATTCAAATGAGGCTCCTTATCCTGCCATTCCCTGGATGCCACTGCCTCAGCAACCCTGTGCCTGGCAACCCCTGCAAGTGTCGGCCTCATCCTCGGGAGGAAGGCAGAGCCTTATGCCGTGGCCCCAGCATCAGCAGCTGGAGCCCCCCCTGGGGCTGAGATGCTGTGGCAGCATCAGCCACCTGCAAAGGCTTTGGGCTTGAAGCATCCCAGTCCCCAGTGGTCCCCTTCTGCTGATGCCACGGGGATGCTGGGGACCAGGGGGAGAGATGCACCCCCCCAACCACCCCTCACCCTCCCGGGTGAAAAAATGGCTGCTAAAAAGTTGACACTTCAGATCACAAAAGGACCCAAATGTGGCTTCAAAACCAAACTCGTTTCCCTGCATCCCAGCTCATTAGTGGCACAGAGCAAGAAACCAACAAGCGACCCATTTAAATTGTAGATTCTGACCTTTATGCTTAAGATCTTTTCAGACATCCTGTTTACAGCTTTTGTGTGTGTGTGTGTGTGTGTGCTGGCACTTCATAATCCTCAAAATGAGATTTTATGCAGCCTTTTTTAGTATTATAATGCACCACATCCTTTTTTTTCCCTGCCTGACGAGCCCTCCTGAGACAGCCTGGGTAATTAGAAGTTTCTGAAAAGATTGGTAAATGAGGGCTGCAGCCTGCTGCCTTGGCAGGGAGGAGGGGACAGCTGCTCCAGTGTCCTCACCACAGCAGGGACCCAGAATTTGCCCCAAACCCTTATGCAATGAAAGTCACCCTGGTGCCAGGGCACGGAGCGCCGTGGGCTGCGCTCCCCTGGATAAGGCTCTTTGTAGAAACCTCAGCAGTCACTTTTGGCTCAAAACCCAACATCCCTTGACGTAAGGATTTATTTGGTGACACTGGCACTCTGGGGACACCTAAAACCAATGTCAAAAGTCCACTGGCAATAGCCTTGACGCCCTTGGGGTAAAAACACCCTGCAGAACTGAGTCCTTCTGGGGTGAAAATCACCCTGCAGAACTCAGTCGTTCTGGTTCAGCCTTGCTGGGAGCAGCTCAGGCTGCTGAGTGTGATTTAGGGTCTCTTCCTTTACGTGATAGTCAACAAGGAATATCTATTTGATGCTTCAGGAGGATCCCTGACCACTCCCAGGGCAAGGCTAGCCCAGAACAAGCGAAATAAAACAGTCTTTGAAAGTTATTTTTGCGAGTGCTATTTTAAACCCGATGACTCTAATTTTTCCCCCGCACCCGTCAAAATGGCTGTTTAGCAGCTAATCTGCCAGAGCCGGCCAAATTCTTGTTTCTCTGGCCTGTGCCTGTTGCAAAAAAAACCCAGCCCCACAGGCATGTGTTGGCATTGCTCAGCTGCTGCCCTCCCCACTGCTGCCCCGCTCCTGCCTGCACCCTCCCTGCATGTCTCGGCCCTCCAGGCATATTCCAGCCCTGAGCCCCCCCAAGGGGCAGGAGAAGGTTTAAAGAGATGCCAAGGAGGTATTTGCAGGAAGCAGACTTTCTTCTGGTGGATGCTGGTCCAGGAGGAAGGCGCCCCGCTGTTCCATCAGGAGACCTGGAATTGCAAACACCCTCTTGGGGAGCCGCGGAGGAGACATCTTTGTTTTTACAAAATGCAACAGAGAATTGCTGGTTTTGTGGGGTGAATGGGACATTTGGGAAGAAAAGAAAGCCCTCAGGTAGTGGCATCCACCAACCCAGCATCGGGCTCCCAGGGCAGGCGACTGCCAGGCTGCTGCTGCTTGTCCCCAGTTGATGGCAGGTCTCGCCTCCCATTAGTGCCCCCCAGGTCCCTCGGCAGCCTTGGAGGGAGGGAGGGAGCGCTGCTGGGGTGTTTGTATGGCCAAACCCAAGAAACCTAGTACCAGGAGTATAAAAATAGTACAAACAGTTATCTTCAGCCCCCAGCCTGGAGCCGAGGCAGCGCTCGCCAGCCTGGTTTCCTATGGAAACGAGCCGCCACGGTCCATGAGCCTGCCTGCGCCTGCCTGGGGCAGTTTCGGATGGCTCCTCGCACATGGATGCTCTCACATCCAGCACTGCCCGAGCTGAGGCTGCAGTTTTCCTCATCGGGGACAGCAGCAGGATCCAGCCCTCCCCTCAACTGCTGCTTTCCCAAAATTCCTGGCCTCCCCAACGCCGGCTCCGGGAGCAGAGGCAAGGATGCACAAACCCCAGCAAATCACAGCTTGGGCACATTGCTTGGGGTCCCCTCACTCCCCTGGGCCTGGCAGGGTATGTCACCCAGAAAAATGCCACCCTCTGAGCCTGTCCCCCCCCCCAACACGAAGATGCTTGCAGGAGAAGGATCCATGGCCACTGAAGGCTGCTGCCTTAATCATGTTAAGGCAGGGGTATTTTCTCCAGATCCTTTTTTAATTATCTCCTGACCCAGAGGGATTCAGTGTGTGCCGTGGCCTGATGTGCTGGGGGAGCGGGAGGCAGCCGGGAACGCTGCCACCATGGCAGAGGCAGCACTGGGCAGGCAATGGGGCTTCCAGCTGCCACCAGCACACCCGAAAAATCCTCCCCCCCCCCTCCACAGTGCTTAAAAGGGGGGGATGGAAAATGCTCTCCTACCTTAAATCACTTCACAATCATAATTATTCCTATTCCCAGAGTGGGGAAGTTTTCAAATCAAATGATGTGACAGAAATATAAATATTTTTTATTATTTTTTTTTTCTTGCCAGCCCTGCTCAATAAATCTCAGGCTGAAGCCTTGTGCCAGGGCTCGGGGCTGCGCTGGGGGCTCGGGTCCTCGGGAGGGGAGGGGGGTATAGCATCCCCCCTCTGCACCCTCAGCATCCCTTGTCCTTGAGCGG
>VZTM01024238.1:143182-184421 GCA_013400555.1 Jacana jacana | reverse complement strand
CCCCCATCCCGGAGCGGAGGGACCCCGGCGGAGGGCACCGAGCAGGAGGAGGGGTCGGCTCGGTGGGTTTGTGCGTGGGAAGATGCGGGGCTGCGTGTGCGGGGAAGTTGGGGAAGAGATGGGAGAGCTTGCCGGCTCCCCAGGGGTTAAGGATGCTTTGCAGGAGTTGTTAATAATTCTCGCCTTGGCAGAGATTTTTCGCTCTGTGTTCTGCTGCTTTCGAGAGGGTGCTCTTGCTTCGGAGAGGAGCGGGAGGCAGGCAGGGAGAGAGCTCTCCTCCTCCTCCTCCTCCTCCTCCTCCTCCCGAGACTTTGTGCAGGAACATCTCGGCAAGGGAAACGGGGAGAGATGGTAATCCCTCTAAATTCACCTCCCCTGTTTGTTTTCTTCTTTCCATATCCATGCTGACAACCGATTGGAATATTTTAATATAAAGTTTAGGGGTTTGGGTTTTATTTTTTTTTTTTAAATGGGTGCAGGCAAAGCAGAGGCAGTTGGAGCACTGCATGAAGGTTACCTTGAGCTGAGCATTATAAACCATTTCTCCCATGAAGGCAGGATTTAATAAAGTTTCTGGGCAAGCTGGAGCTGGGAAGCGCAGCCTGGCAGCGGGGACCCTGGGGTGTCCCCACCCAGCCTGGCCACAGCCCACCTGCACCCTCCCACCCCGTGAGTGCCGTAACTTTCCCCTCTCCGGGGACTTGTGCTGAATTTACCTTTAAATTTGGGGCTGTCCCTTCCCTGGACTGGGGAAACAGCTTGCCTGGCCCTTGCTCTGTCTGAGACCAGTAAGCATGAGGGGCTCCTGGAGCCAAGCTTCATTAGAAGTTAATTATTTTATGCGCCGCGCAGGCCTGGCAGGGGGAGCGCTGTGGGCCCAGGGAGAATTCCCCGTGGGGTTTTGCTCAGCTTTTGGATGGTTTCCTCACAGCACTGTGCCCAAGGAGGTGAGGTCAGCCTGCAATGGCAGGGCTGCAGGAGCTTGGGTCCAGTCCAGCTCCCCCCTGCCCAAATCTTCCCCCCTTTTGGCTTTAGGGTTCCTGATGCACGGGGTCCCAGCGTTGTTCCATTGCAGCCCGACTGGGTGGAAGGGGAAGCTTTGCTGCTTCTAACCTCCCATCCCGCTTGGGACTACCAAGTCATCAGTTGCCTCGAGTCAGGCAGGGAACTGGCTCTGCTTCAAGTTAGAAATCCCTGTGCTTTGGGTATCTCCTTTGCCATGTGCTGGTCCCTTCTGGAGCTCAGCCTGGGATGGGGGGACAAGCACGGGGCAGGGGGGGGATCTGCTGCTCAGTGCTGCTCAGTGAGGAGCGAGACATTCCACCCTGCTGCTGGGGACATCCACCACCCCAGCTGGGACACATCCTTCGCCCCAGTTGGGACAGAGATCTCCAGAGCCCAGGGGGACCAGGGGCTGGCTCTCACTAGCACTATCCTAGGCTGTGAGGGGGGACCCAGGGGAATACATCAGAGGGCTGGGATGTGATCTGCGGAGCTGATTGCTCTCTCTGGATTTGAGGTCTTCATGGGAAAGGCAAATCTCTTCCCAAGCTGGGCCTCTGTCTCCCTCCTGCAGCAGGATGCAATGCTGCTGGGCTTCAGGAAAAGAAAGAAATCGCCCCCTCTCCCCCCCCCTCCGCCTCCTCTGGGAAAGGAGGCTTTAAACCAAGGGCTGCAAGAAATAATCTTTCTCACTATATTAATTTAAATAGGCTGCAGAAGGCATTGTCTGCTGCCTGAAAAGCTGTTTCTCCTAATTGCTCCAGCCCTGCATATAATCCCAGATTACTGAGGGCTGAGTGAAGTGTCCGTGGCAGAGACCCTGCAGGAGCTGAGTGTGGACTTTACGGGCAAATTAGTTTTGGCTCTTCCCTGTCTGGGGGGGCTAGTGGGGATTAATCATGGACCAAATGTGCCTGGGCCTTCTGCAGCACCCATGGAAGATGTTTCAGTGGGGCTGAGCCACCCCCACGGCAGGGGTCACACCTCCAAGCTCCCGACTGATGGCCCCCAATGGACCTCATTGTGGTCTATCTGGGATTTATGCTATCATATGTAGCATGAGGGCACGGTCCTGTAGGTGCTGCTGGTGGGTTGCAACAGGGTTTCCCCTGAGGGATCTCCCTTTGGCGCATGGCAGCTGAGTCTCATCACCCCCTGTGAATCCAGGGGCCAGGACTGGTTCTGGTGCTCAAAACCTTGGGATAAACCTACTCCACTTGGCCTCTCCGGTTTGGCTGTGGGGTTTGTTCCTCATCGTTAAGCACAAGACAGAAAACCAGCAGTGTCATGGCTTTCTCTGTAACAAGGAGCCTGTGGGCTCTGGCTGTGGTTTGGGGTTGCTTTGCCACCACGGTGGGGACATTGTAGGCGTCTGTGTGTGTCAAGGTGGCCGGGATGTTCACAGAGCCAGCAGGTCCCTGGGCTCTGCCCATGATGTCCCCTCTGCCTGTGCCAGGATAGGGCCCAGCCAGCTGCAGGAGTGGCTGAAGGCTTTGAGGACAATGAGCAGTGGCTTCTCCAGATCCACAGCCTGCATAAATGGGCACAGGGGACCATGACCCCACTGGGGACCTGTGGCCTGCTGCTTTCTCTGCCGCAGGGTGCTGGCTGGTCCTTCCTGCTGCAGTGCAGCGGGGGTGGGGGGACTCTCCCCAGCCCCAACATTGCATCTGAAAGATGCCAACTCTTATATCTAAAACCTCATCCACCCAGGCTGCTGGAGATGGCTACAGGCAGTGAGTGCTTGGTCTCTGGGAGGGGGGTGAGGGGGTGGGTTGCTGAGCCAGCAGCTGGCAGAGATCCAGCTGTGTATTCCTGGGGTACAGCCCCTGCCTTCCTCCCGCCGCCCTCCTCCTCCTCCTTGCCCCATTCGGAGCAGCCCCCTGTGAGCGCGTGTCTCCTCCGGTGCATGTCTCAGCTCACTAAGTCTTATTGAAAACCGTAACTGGATTTTGCAGACAGGGCATAAAATACCTAGAACATAATACATATTAAAACTCATTAGGTTAAGCCCATTTACAGATAGGCAGCGTTGCCTGAATGAAGTTAAATCACCTTTTTTTTCCCAGGGTTTAAGTGTCAAAAGGGTGCCATGGGCAAGGATGGCAAGAAGAGGGAGAGGGAGGCACAGGTCTTGAGGCAGTCCGGGGAGCATCTCTCAGTGTCACCAGGACCTTCCTGGGGTGACCTCTCCCAAATACCTCTCTGTATGTCACCACCGCCATGGGCCTGACACTGTTCACATCCAAATGGAGCTCCCGTTCTGGCCTTGCAAGGAAAAACTTGGAAATAATGGGGAAATGGAGGCTTCTGGGCAGCAGGGATGCTGGGGGTGGGATGCTGGGGGCTGGTGGGGAGGCATCAGACAAGGGTTGTGCTGGGTGATCCGTTTCCATTGCGGAAGGCAAAGAAGGATCCTGCCTAGTCCCTAGCGCCCACCCCTGCGTGTGGCCCTCCAAATGCAATGAGCCACGGCAGCAGATGAGGGAGCTCCCTGCTCCTTCCACAGACATGCTCTGGCTCTGCCAAAGGAAACCCAGGTACTGGCAGATGGGCTAATGCTGATGGAGAGAGTCTGGTAATATGTGCGCTTGGGGTTGATGCATATTAATGATAATAATAATGCTGTAATATAGGGTGTATTTCAGCAGCTGGGATGGGGATACTGGGTACAAGGGCTGCAGCACCTCGCTGTGCTGGCTCATTTAAATCATCCCACCCATTCCCTGGTATCCTCCCCCTGCCTAAAACCTCTGGAGTGCACGGCTCTGTCCTTCCCTGCCTGTGGCATTGTGGCCTGTGCTTTTTCAATGATTCACGGCTTAAAACGGTTTTCGTTGTGAGCCGCTTTCACACTTGCACGGGGAAAATTCATCCTACAAGAGCTTGGAATGGGCTTTGATGTAATTGCATGTGGAGGAACAGAGCGTGAAGAACACCACCCCACACCCCCCCACCCTCCTTCTTCCCCTGTCTCCGTCCCCCATCCACATTTTTGGCTCCTTTTGGGCCATTCTCAAGCAAAATACGTGGGGAAATGAGGGGACCGCTGCATCTCTTTGCTTTCAGGGGCTGCACAGCTCTGCTGCACCTTGGCTTGGGTTTGATTCAGGAGCCCCTTGCCTCCCCCATGGCAAATCCCTGCCCTCTGCCATCTGATGGGATGGGGGGGGACAAGCATCCCCTGGGTGGGGGCGTGGGGCGTTTGTGGGAATTGGCAATCCCAGGTAGCTCCACAGCAAATGTTGTTAATATTTAAAAAATGGGGTTAAAGTCGCTTGAATTAGGTTGGTTAAATGACATAGCCCTCCTGGGACGTGCTGGAGGCCCTGGGCTTCTCAGCATAGCGCTGGCTGGTCATTCTGGGTGCATTGAAATAACCCCAGGGGCAGGATCCAGCCCATCACCCTGGGGTTTATTTATAACTCAGCCCTCGTGGAAATGGGGCCGGTGCAGGGCAGGTTTCCATCCTCAGGAGAATAGAGGGAGTGCTAATAGGAGGCTGCACAATTAGCATGGCCCCATTTCTGTGCATCTCAAGGCCTTTTACAAGATTTTAATCAATTAGTCTGGGGCAAGACTCGTCCCACCGGTAGAAAGGATCTGTGACACCTCCCGAGCTCCCTGCCCTCATGCCCAGCTTGGCTTGTGGCTGCATCCCCCTCGCCCTGGGCAAGTGCTGAGACGGTTGATAAATCTTCTCCAGAATATGTAAGAATCAGTTTTTGCCCATAAATGAGGAATCTGGCTGCCTAATTTCAGTCTAAACCCCTCCATCCATTCCCAGTGAGCAGGAAGATTTTACAAACCTTGGGAAATGCTGCAGGGAAATCTATCGGTGCGTGGGCAAGTCTCACTCTGGCTTTACAGATCGGGCCAATAAATCCCCAAAAAGGGTTGTTGTCATTGGGGTTTGTTTTTGCATACCTTGGTGGTTTGGCCTGAGGAGGGAATGTAAAAGCTCCCCAGTGAAGCACATGATTGGGGAGCATCTCAGATGAAGAAGAGATCTTCTTCAGACGAAGAAGAGGTGCCAACCCCGGCGCAGCTCCCCAGGAAGAGCCATGTCCCCATGTCCCCCATGTCCCCCCACCTCTTGGCGCTGAGATGCTCCCCCCTCACCCACCACCTCTTACTCTGACACCCTAAAGCTGCCGAGTCAGCTGTTTTTAAAGCACAGGTGAACCTCTCCTCTACCCCCCTCCCAGCGGAGGGGATGCACCAACACGTTTTTCGGCAGAACCAAGAACCATACTGGTGTCACTGGTTGGTGCCATCGCCTGTTGCCTGCTCCAGGGTGTGAAGCTGCAGGAGCTGCTCTGCGGTGGCAGCAGTCACCCATTTGTCAGCATCCCATGGAGCCAAGGGCAAGGATAGAGGGACACTGGGCTTTCTGAGAAGGTGGTCCCCACACCAAAGCGGGTGGCTTCTGGGTGACAGCAGGTCCAGGGAACATCCCAGGCACTGGGTCCTGCACACCTCCACATTTCCAGACCTCAGCAGAGGCTTTTGGAGGAGAAGCTGTGCTGGGCACCCAAGGTAGGGTAGGGTGCTGGACCTTGCTGTCCCTCACAGGACTGTGGTGAGTGCCTTGTGTCACACTGCTCTGGAGGGACAGGGGCCCCAGGCACGTCGACCTGTTGTGGTCATCAGATTCCATCCCGTCCCACTGTATTTTAAAGCCCCATTCTTTCCCAGTCCCTCTGATAAGAAATGCTAATGAGGTGATGAAATTGGATAGTTCGGTCGCCTTCTCCTCCTAATGGAACTCTTGTGTTCGTTAATTTGCTGTTTTTAATGGGCTGATTGTTCTCCTGTGCTGGGGGAACCACGTGAGCCCTTCAGTGTGTTTTGCCGTGGTCAGATGTGAGGTGGTGCTTGAAGGCAACTGAACCTTGGTGCTCAATAATTGCAGAGCAATTTGGAAACAAGACCCAAATGTATAATTTATCGGCGCTTCATTCATCCCAGTCCTGAGTGGTGGCAGAGACGCTTGCGCCGTTCGGCAGAGCCCGCTTGGGACCAGTGCCCACCTCCCCACGCACCAGCCCCAGGGTTGGGGCTGTGGTGAGGGGTGGGGGGAAGATAAACCTTGCAAATTAAGGAGGGTTTCTTTGGCCCCCCAGCAAATAATTGCAGAGTCCCAAACCTGCAAGCAAGAGCTCTCTTGCTGCTACCACAGAGAGAGGTGGGCTGGGTGCGGAGGGATGCTCAGCTGGGCATCCTGCTGCTGGAATGAGGGTTTTGGCTCTTGGCAGGAGTGTGGTGATGGAGGTATAGGCGAGCAACCAGTTCCCCCCACTCTCTCCCATCCCAACTGAACCCATGGCCTGCTTGTAATGGTGCAAGGTGCCTGGGAAATAGCCTTCCCACCAGCTGGCTCTGCTGTGCTTTGGTTCTGGGTGTCAAGGGAGTCCAGGGAAGCAGGGATGCTCCAGGCTCTGTGCTGCCAGCCATGGGGGGAGCTTTCCAGCCACGCAGGTCCCCGGAGCTGGGACCTGAGCAGAGGCAGAGCCTGGGTTGCAGGCAGCATGGGGGGACAGGATACAACCCCTAGGGACCTTTGCAGGCTGCAGTGTGGCTGAGGTCGCTGGTCCTCCCACCCCAATGCTGCTGCACCAAGGAGGTAGATCCATCCTTACAAGACGGAGAGGGCTGGTGGGGTGCACAGAGCAGTGCTGGGGGGTTCTGCCAGCCTCCCCTGTCCTGGATGGCCACCAGCAGGGTGGGGACGCCCAGTAAGCCTCCCAATGTCCCAAGCCTCTGCTGATACAGGGAGCATTGGTGCTGACTGTCTTTGCTGCATTCCTTGTTTGTAAACTGTAGCCAGCGAGGGAGCCGTAAGCTGAGCACATTATCTCCTCCAGACAATTAGCAGAAGCATTAATGGAATATATGCAAATGTGCAGTAATTGACCTGCGACTCCACAGTTCATGATGGAGAAGGATGAGCTCCAGATGGCTTAATGATAGTAATTTAAGCCCCTTCTTTATATGCCTTGCTTCCCTGCCATAGCCTGGCAGGACCAAGCCCAGGCGGGGAGGAGGGCGGGCAGCAGAGGGGACGCTAGGGACCAGGGACAGCCCTGGGGCCATCCCATTTGCACCCCAGCAGTGTCTCAACTAACCCCATATTCAGCACCCAAATGAAACCCTGGGAAAGAGTGTCAAAGCACAGAACAGCAACTTGTGCTTGTGTGGGAGGGGAAGCCATAGGTTCCCACAGAATGGCTCTTCACCGTAGGCTGCTGGCCAGGGAGCGTGGGAGAGTGGCCAAGCGCCAACAGGTCCATGGGACCACCAGGCTGAGAGATGCTCACCCACGTGGCTGTGCCAGGCTGCTGCCAGTGTCATCATCCTGCCACAGAGGAACCTGCAGATGCAAAAACCCAAATAGCAAGCAGTCTCCTTGCTCTCTTGCTACTCTGAGTTTACTTAGCCCTTACTCAGGCTGTCTTAGCCCCAGTCGTGGTCGGGGAAGGGGTGGTTTGGGGGACTCCATGGGGCTCGTGCCCCACCAGCAATCTGCCTCACGCAGCCTGCCTAGCCCTGAGCTCCACAAAAGTTCGCCCGGCAGAGCCAGAAGTATTTGAATAACCACTCTGGGAACCCAAATTAAAATATTTATGTATAATTCATGCCATATGTTCCACCAATATTTTTTATTTAATCAACTGAAGACAGATGGCAGGAACATAGAGGCCATTAAACTAATGGCACTTTGTCTTTCCATTTATTTTTGTCTCCTTTCCTAAAATAAGACGAGTCCATGACAGGCAGTGCATGGACCCTGGGCATGGGGCTGTCCCTGCCACCACTGATGTGCTGGCAGGATGTGGTGGCAGTGGCTTTTCCCACGGTGAAGCCAGCCCCACTATGTAACCTGGTGTGATGTTATCCTGGGCAGGGCAGGGCTGGAGTGAGTCCTCCATAGCCAGGGGGTTTGGAGGAGAGAAAGCCCCCCTGAGGGAAAAGCCAACCCTTGGAGGGGACTGTCCCTTAGCTGGGCTCAGATGCCCTCTCTGTTCCAAGAGCCACCAGGGATGGACGGCCTTGGGTAGCCCCCACCATGGTGTTCGAGGGGTAGCACTGAGTCAATCCTGGCAGGGTGCAAACAGGGATGGTCAGCCCTTTGGTCCTGGCTGGAGAACAGAGGATGCCCTGACCTCCGTGTTTGCAAAAGCCTCACTGGGGCCTGATAGGCTGAAACATGGCCATGGGGGTATGTGGGAGAGCCATGGTAGGGACATCATGATACTGTGGGGCCTCCAAGCCCAGCTCCAGGATTTGGGGGTGAAATGTTGTGTGTGTGCACGTGAATCCACAAACGTGTGGATGTGTGTGTGGGTGTGCATGCAGCTCATCCTCTTGTGGGCCAAGTAGGGTGAAATGGGGTGAAATCAGAAATCCTCCATGTGCTCCAGAGCTGTACTGTAAGCACCTCTCCTGAGTGGCCAGACAGGGACGTGTGGGCTCTGGAGTGGGGACTCACCCCCCCCATATCCCTGTCCCTAACTCCAGGGCTGCTGTCAGCCAGCATCGCTCCCACTGCTCCTGTTTGTCCTGCTTCCCTGTGCCAGGACTGGGAGGGAAGGGGGGATGTCAAACTGCCCCTCTGCAGGGCTGAAAGGTGAAGGAGAGCCCAGGCATCCTTCCTTGCCCCATGGGGGGACAGGGACTGCCATTCTTCCTGGGGACTGCTATCCTCCCCACGTCCTGGGATGCTTTCCTAAGGGTGCTTTTCTCTTTGACTTGCAGGTGGAGATTTCTTGCCCTGGGAGTGAGATGAATGGGGCTTCGTTAGACAAAGGGTCCCAGTCAGCATTTCAGGCCCTGAGAGGCGTCCAGGGACTTTTCATTCTTTGTCTGAAAAGGGCGACGGTGCCGTTTCCATTAGAGAGATGCTCGCGGGAGCCGGTGCTGCCGAGCGGAAAGGCGAGCGAGAAGAGCTGTGTCAGCTGATCGGCTTTCAAATCACCTTCAAACCCTCGATTTCCTTAACATGATCCCTCCATCAGCCCAGTCTCCAGGGCACGGCCGGGGGGCTTTGCTGGGAGGAGAATAGACCAGGAACAGCAGTGACAACCAGCGCTGGAGAAACCCCCCCGTGCACAGCCGTGGCGGGGGGGGGCGGGCAGCCCAAAATTCACCCGTGCTGCCTTCCCGAGCCCTCCTGGACTTTTTAGGGTTGGGAAATAGCTTTGCCCAGCCTCACCCTGCAGACCCTGCTGAACTTTGGGGGTACCATTCTGCTCCCCCAGTACATTCCAAGAGCCACCTCCAGCCTGGGGGGTGCAAATCCCACCTCGGAGCATCCCTGGGGCCCGAGAGCAGCTCCCCCGCGGCGCCGGCTGCCGGGGGAGGGATGAAGACGCTATGGCCAAATTATTGGTAAAACTCCAGCGGTATTTTCGGCGGAAACCCGTGCGTTTCTTCACGCTGCTGGCTCTCTACCTGGCGGCTGGCAGCTTGGTTTTCCTGCACTCAGGCTTTGCCGGGGAACCCACGGTGACAGGGACCCAGCGTGGCCCCGGGGCTGGCGAGGGGCCGGGACTGCCCTACCTGGGGGTGATGCAGCTGAGCCGCGGCTTCAAGGCAGCAGCAACGATGCCAGATGGGGGACGGCGACATGGACCCTGGTTCAAAAGTGCCTCCAAAGAACCGGCAGAGAGGGCTAAAGCTGGAGAATACGGCAGCAACCGGAGCCGGGCACTCAGGGCCAGGAGCGGCCATGAGAAGGAGGAGGACAGAGGTATGGGCTGGGGACACACGAGTCTGGGTGGGGGTCCCTCCTTTTGGTGTCTCCCAGGGAAAGCTTTGTGTGCTGGAGCAGCCGTCTCCAAGCTGGTTTGGCCATACACCCCTACCAAGAACAAGTTTCCGAGCAGGCACCCCCAGTAAATGTGTGTTTATTTACTTATAAACCATATGCATGTGCTACTCGAGCCCTAAGATTTTCTTCCTGCACCCCAACAGACATCCCTGCCCATCCCCTGGCATGTAGCACCCCGCTTTGGAGACTGCTGGTCCGGAGGATGTTCCCAGAAAGATCTTCTCCTCCATCCTTCCCCACTTTCCTCTCTCCCCAAGTGCCAATAATCTGCTTTCATTTTTCCATTTTCACTCTTTCCCACTTGGGCATCACTGAGCTCCGTGTTGCGCCTTGCTGAGCTGGGGAGAAGCTGTGCCCCATCTTCATCCCATCCTTTGGCTGTGCCACGGGCCAAATTCACTTTTCATTCCGTTGGCCCCAATGAACACTAACCCCGGATTTGTGGCCCGTTGCCGGGGTGGCCCCGATTGCCCTGTGGGCAGGCGCTGGAGTGCAGGCAGGGTTGGGGTTTGCCTTGTCGAGCCAGGAGATCCCTGCCTGGCTGCTGCCTGGGGAACGTGGTGTATTGTCAAGGAGGACGATTATTAATGAACAAGGATAAGTGAATGTAGTGGTTCTCATTGATTGCTAAAATGTCACCTATTTATCCTGAAGGCAGCCGCCTGCAGACAGAGGGACGCGCGCTTGCTTTGAGTTTGGGTGGCTGAGAGCTGCCTGCCAGGGTTTTTGCCTCCCTCACCAGCACCCATGAGCACCTAAGTGCCAGCAAACCTCACCCAAACGCACCCCACATCCCCTCTCTGCCGGCTCTGCACCGCACACACACACCTCGAACTCCAGTAAAGGAGCATCTTGCACCTTGGGCTGCTGTGGAAGCTGTTATGATTTCTTGTCATTAACAAAGTGGGCTGGTGAGAAGGAGCCATGGAGCTTATTGCTCCAGGGCCATGCAGCAGCCTTTCGGGTGCCTCAGGGTTCTGGGCAGGAGCTGGAGCATCAGCTGGTCAAGGAAATTCAGAAGGGAATCAGGAATGGGAACTGCTGGAGTGGTGTTGGGATGCTGCCGGGATCTCCTCTGCCTGTCGTTGCTCATTCCCTTCTCTTGAGCCTCAGAGTGGGTAAAGTCTTTGATGAGGGGATGTAGGTCCACGGGGCCCCCCCAGTGCCCATGAAAGGCTGTCATCCCCCACCCCAAAGCTGCAGGGCTTGGCACTGCAATTCCCCAGGCATCTCGCTCAGAGCTGCAGCTCCCCAGACTCCTGATGGAGCAGGGGGTGTGTGGCTGAGAGAGAAGATGGAACCTCCAACCCCGTGGCAAACTGGGGGTTTCACAGGGGTCATCATACTGAGCCAGGCTTGGTCCCCTGGACCCACATGGCTCCTAGGGCACTCCTTCTTGGCCACCAGCCCCACAGCAAGTCGGTGCTCATGTTCACCCTGGGCAAGGTGCACGTTCCAGGCATGGAAGCAGGAGGAAAAATGGCTTGTGGTGCTCAGGGGGCTTTCTCAATGGGAAAATGAGACGAAAGGGGGATTCCCAGTCACGCTCGCGTGCAGAGGGGTCTCCGGGAGCGTTTCTGAGGCGCTTGTGGCCGCGTTGCTCCATTAATGCGAACTGACGTTTAGCGAAGCCTCACCAGATGGTCGGCGAGCCCGAGCTGTCAGTCACCATAAAAACCCCAAGCAGCGCTCCTGTCCCCGGCCATATGCAACGCGTCCGCCGCGATTAACCTCTGCCGGTGCTGCCGCCTCCCCATGCCCGGCCACGGCAGGGGCTGCGAGGNGAGAACTTGTAGAGTAGGGCTGGTGGTTGGACTTGATGATCCCAAGGGTCTGTTCCAACCTAAATGATTCTATGATTCTATGATTCTATGGCTGGCTTTACCTGCTCGTCGGTTCTTTGGGAATATCGTCTTTCCCCTTTTTAATCTCGTGTGGGATGGCTCAGAATGGGCAGCAGTTAATGGGAGCCAGCACGGACCTGGTGGCTGGAGGGGATGTGGTGCCGCCACACCAGTGTCTCGGCAGCTCCCAAGCAGGACGGTGTGGAAAAATTTCTTCAGCTTGAGAAATCCCCCGAGCCTGATGAATCCCCCGAGCCTGATGTGCCCATGGGGCTTGCAGAGCCTGGGGGGATGTGTGCTGAGCGCCCATGTCACTCCTCTGCTCCTCTCCAAAGCGCCCGCTGCTTCCCAGGGTCGTCTGACAGGAGCAGGCAGATTTTAATGGTGGTGATAATTAAGCAGGGGACAGCTTAACAAGGCGGCTGTGGAGTCTTTGCCACAAAATTGTCCCAGAGGGAATACTGCTCTTAAAAATCAGCTTTGGTTTTAGGCAGTGTGTTGTGCAGCTCTGGCTTGCTGGGGTGATGTGCATCCCTCCTCCTTCTCCTCCTCCTCCTCCCACCTCTCCTGGCCAAAGCGGTGGAGCTGCAGGGTCAGGCCAAGGTGCGGGTTGAGGACATCCCTGTCTGCCAGGGAATGCCTTCAGCTTCCCTGCATCCCTGTGCAAAGGCACATCTCCTGCCTTAAATCTGGGGGCATTCTTGGACGGTAAAGCCAGGGGGAGAAAGCACTGACCCCAGCCTGGCGATGTCCAGCATCACTTCCTCATTCCCAGCCTGGGCTGGGATCCCCTGTGACACATGGGAAGAAATGGGGACCAACCACCCCAGCCACTCAACCAAGATGCCCCTGTATCTTCTGACACTGGTGTAGTTGTCCCAGGGGGGGTTCCTCATGGGCCACCCTTCCTGAAGCTGCTGCCACCAATAACCACAAGCTCTTTCCTGTGCTCATGTGGAGCATGTCCCTTCTCACATGCTGGGCTGGTGTTGATAGAGCTGGGCTGAGCCCCCAGGCCCTTGCCGGTGAGCCATGGGGCAGAAAGAGCATCTGGGGGGGCTGGGAGGGAGGGCTCCGTGTCCAGCCCCAGGCTTTTGGGCAACCAGCTGGAAAATCAAGGGCGGATACTCGTTTCGAGCATCACCCTGCAGCACAGCCCTGTGAGAACACTTCTGGCAGGAGTTCTGCCTTTAGCTTGCTCAACACCAGTGGGTGTCGGGAGAGCCCAGCAAGGGTCTGGGGCTGCTCAAGGTTGGACAGACGGATGGAGGTGTTGCCACAAGACAGACCAGCAGTGCCTTCTCCTTGCCCGCAGGAGCTGGGTCTCAATGGCACCTGTCTGGAGAGCATAATTGGGGGACTTGCTGGGATGCTCCTCAGCTGGGGGGTGGTAGTGGTGGTGGTGGTGTCACTAGTGACCCACATTGATTGCTGCAGGGGCAGGGGGCAGCCCTGAGTGTACCCTGGGGACCAGGGTGGCATTGCAGGGCTACAGCTGACTTCTCCATGCAATCAAGGTCACCAGATGGGCGTCCCTGCTTGCACCCCGTGTCCTCCCCCCCCAGTGGGGGGGACAACCACCCAACCCCAGTGCCAAAGCGCTTTGTGCTGCATCGTGGTGCTCTCTGGAAGACCAAGCTTTATATTAAGATGTTAGACTTGAATTTCCAACGCCAGCAGCCCCAGTGACCAGCCTAGCTCCTGGAAGAGTGAGACTTTTGGGGACTGTAATGACAACTGCTGGGGTGATCCATGTGTCTGTGTGTTCACACACGTTTCCAGTGCGCTCAGAAACTCCTCTTGTCCCCCTGAGAGCTGTGTGCTGGGGCAGGTTCCCCTGTCGCTGCTCAGTACCCCCTGCAAGCTGAGCCTATCCCGACCGCGTGCATCTCCCCTCGCTCGCTCCTCCTTCGCTGGTTGTCCTCGCCTCTCCCCAATTATTCCAGTTGCCTTCCTAATTAAGTTGCTGCATGCATAGGTCAGGAGCAGTGGCTTGAAGGTAACGCACATCAGTCACCAGCTCCGTCCAAATGACTGGGGTAATCCCGCACCAGTTAGATTCTGTCACGACCGAAATGAGCTGACCTGCCGAAGCCTCCCGCTCAGCGCTGCGGAAATGCCACCTCCAGAGTAACTGGGAGCAATGAGTTACAGCTTTTTGGATGGTTAAAGTTACCAGACCACCTTTCTCTCGATCTTTCACCGCCTCCAGGCTATCTCGGGGAAGCCGGTTTGCAGCACTGGTGGGGTCTGCGCCGCGTGGGGTGGTGGTGGGGTTCCATGTGTGGGGTACACCATCGATGGGGTGTACTCGTGGAGTTGGTGCTGGGACACCACCACCCAACAGCAGCAAAACGCAAGCAGGAGGTGAGAAGTATTATCCCATAATGGGGTTTGGTGTTGGAGGGGCACATGTGGAGATGCTCTGCTATTGGAGGGATAATTTGGTGTGTGATGGGAGGCATGGAGAAAGAGAAGGAGGGACACAGGGTGGTAATTGGGTATGGGAAGATGCACCTTGCTCACCTAGACCCATGGCTTTGCTCTGTGCTCAGGGTAGCCCTTTCCTCTGCTCCTGCCCTGTCCTGTACTGCTGGATATCCCAGTGCTTTCCCAAAGCCCTTGGCTGGGATGCTGGGGCTGGAGCCCTGGGTGGCACAGATGGAGGGGTGTTTGGTATTATGAAAAACAACTCCTTGGCTTGAGATCCAATGTCCCTGAAGGGACAGAAGCCTCTCTTCTTGTGTCCCCACAGTGGGGACTTTGCAGCAGCAGCTCAAAGCCAGACACCAGTGACCACTGACTGGGCTCTAGGATTTCTCCAGGACAGGGTTGCCCCATGCCAGCGTCTGGAGAGTGGAAGAGATATTTCAGGCTAATGAAAAGTGCGGGACTGCCATTGCACCCATTGAGGATGTGTACCTGAAACTGGGAACGAGGTGACCCAGACTTGTTTTGGATTCCATTGCCTCCAGGCTGGTAAGACCCAGCCAGTGGTCCCCAGGGCCACCATCCCCTTTCCCTGGGGTGCCTGCGCTGGGTGACTGACATCCTCTGCCAGAACACATTAATGGACACCTCGTTAGTTGATTGCTAGATTTCTGATCCCACTGGCTTCCAAACCCCCCCGTCTTCCTCCAGCAGCAGCAGCAGCAGTGAGGGAGCTAAGCATCCCTGCACCAGTGCCACGTCCCTGTGTTGGCAGCAACACATCTTCCCTGCAGCAAATGCTCAGGTGGGAGCAGGATCAGGGCAGTAACGAGCACATAAATGAGGAGACTGAGTGGGGATAGGGCACTTGTCCCTGTTGAGAGCCCAGAGCCACCATGGTGCATTCAGGCAAGGAGACAGCTGTTTGTTTTCAGGTTATTGGGAAAAGCTACATTTGTCAAATAAATAATTTCATGATAACTATTTATTCAGCTCTATTCCCTGCCCACCAGCATCTTCATTAGCTCTCAGCACAGGCAGCAGCCTTTACTTTGCCAAGTAAAGTGTTAGGGCTCAGCAAATATCCTCTGCCTCGATGTCTGTGGCTGGGGAAAATGAGCTGCTGGTTGAAGAAAAATCGGTTTAAAGCGTATTCCTCCGGTCTGCCCACCCCTGTGCTCCTGGTGGGGCAGACGGGAGGGCATGGGTTATTTTGCCACATAACTCATTTCCTTTTTGGAGCCTCTTTGCTTAGTTTTGAGGGAAGGAAGGGGAGGAAGAGGAGAAGCCTCAGTGCAGAGCCATAACGTGTTTTCTGGGCTTTACCTACCTTTCCTTGCAGGGTTTGCAGGAGCCTGTTGTACCCAGAGCATGCGTTTCTAAAGCAAGTGAACAGGGTGCATTGCTGTGCATCCCTATTTAGAGACAAATCAGAAGAGGGGGCTGGGAGTCGGTGGGCTCAGCCCCAGCTGGTTCTCACCCCCCTCTTCTCATCTATCCTTCCCCCCAGCAAGGTACATCGGCTGCTACGTGGACAACACTCGCCGGCGAACGCTGCGCGGCGTGTCCTTCTTTGACTACAAGAAGATGACAGTCTTCCGTTGCCAGGACAACTGTGCTGAACGGTAGGGTGGGAGACAGGCACCACGTCTTCATCAATTCCTGCACACCGTGCCTGTGCTGTCACAGTTCCCTGCCCTGGCTGCTCCCCTCCCCTTTCTCCCACCTTCCTTCTTTGTCTTTATTTCCTTAAAGTCTGTAATTTTGATTTTTCTTAATTTTTTTTTTTTTAATCCATGAGTGTTTTCTAGGACCTCAGTTTCCTTCCCCAGAAAAAAGTCAAGGAGGATGATGGGCTCCATCCTCATATAGGGGTGGGATGTAAGGGCTCTATGTCAATGCTGGGGAAGCCTTGAGCACTTCCATCCACCCAGGGCTGGCCCCACCAAAATGCTATCCCCCACCCAAACACCCTCCCCGGGCCTTCCCAGCTGTCAAAGTGTGTCTGTGAGCAGCTGGGGAGGCTCATGGATCACTTGCTGCAGAAGTTTCTTCCTTTCCCCAGCATTACACAAAGGCTGTGCCCCAAACGTGGTCAGGCGGGTAGCATTGCAGGCGGTTTGCTGCCCCTAAACTCCCTGGGAGCTGAAGCTCATCAGTGCAGCATCCCATGGCACCTGGGGACAACGCTGCAAAGCATCATCTCAGATCGCTGGGGGTCCCCACTGTAGGGCTCATCCTCCTCAGCAGAATGCTCAGCGTGACTGAGAACTGAGCCGGCTGCTGTGGCACATCCTTGGTTGGTGCTGATGTAGGGCTGATCCACACTAGAACCCCCCTGCAGTGTCAGCAGCCCCACAGCAAGACTTGCTGGTTGTGGCACTGCCCCTCTTCAGTGGGTTTCCAGCTCTGTTGGCACTTGGCAAGTGCCTACCTGTGCTGCAATCCTCCCCCTTTCAAATCCAACCTGAATGGATGAGCAGCACAGCACTCGTGCTTCAGCGCTGAGCAAAGTCCCCGCCGCTTATTCCTGCTCCACCAACACCCATTGCATCCTCCCTGCCTGCAAGAAATGTTGCTGTCTCCTGCTTTATGATGGGATGGAATAGAATAGAATAGAATAGAATAGAATAGAATAGAATAGAATAGAATAGAATAGAATAGAATATTTTCAGTTGGAAAGGACCTCCAGTTGGAAGGGTCTTCTAGTCCAGCAATGCATCCTTGGGATGCAGTGCTGTTTCCAGCACTGGTTGTGAGCTGGCAGCCGTGGGGATGGTCCTGCAAAGCCCCATGGAGCTGGTGGGATGCCCAAGGGATGTGCTGAACACCCTTGTCCCCTCCCCGGTGTCTCTCTCCCCAGGGGCTACCTCTACGCGGGGCTGGAGTTCGGGGCTGAGTGTTACTGTGGACACAAGATCCAGGCATCAAATGCCAGCGAGTCCGAGTGCAACATGGCGTGCAAGGGGGAGAGGAGCAACATCTGCGGCGGGGTCAACCGTCTCTCCATCTACCGCCTGGAGCTGGCCCAGGAGTCCGCCCGGAGATGTAAGTCGGCGGCATCAATGTGGGTCCTGGCTCAGGCCTGAAATGGGGGAACCCCATGGTGGTGGCTGGGGTGAGCCTCAGTGTCCCTGTGCTGCATAAGCTGGGTCACGGCTCGAGAGAGGTGGTTTGAAAGCGGTTCAGGTGTGTGGTTGGGGTAGTTTTGCTCCTGTGAACCGTGAGGACTCCCCAGCAGGCTCCCCAGCACCACTTCCCTGCATCTTCTAAATATCACCAGGTGGTGATATGGTGGCTCCACCATATCAGTGGCTCCACCACTTCCCTGGGCAGCCTGTTCCAGTGCTTGATAATCCTTTTGGAGAAGAAATTTTTCTGAATATCCATCCTAAACCTCTCCTGGCACCACTGGAGGCCTTTTCCTCTTGTCCTATTTCTTGTTACCTGTAAGAAGAGATTGACCTGATCCTCAATGCAACCTCATTTTAGGGAGCTGTAGAGAGTGATGAGGTCTCTCAGCCTCCTCTTCTCCAGGCTGAACACCCCGAGCTCCCTCAGCTGCTCCTCACAAGACTTGTGCTCCAGACCCCTCACCAGCTCCATTGCCCTTCTCTGGACCCAGTCCAGTCCTCTTTAACGTCTTTCTTGTAGTGAGGGGCCCAAAATTGGACACAGTATTTGAGTATTTTGGGAGACTTTGGATGAAGACTTCTTTCTTGGTGGCCAAACAGGATTTTTGTCTTGTTTAATTCATGTGTGACTTCCAGAAGGGGCCAAGGAAGCTTCTGCTGCCTGTCAGAAGCACTCATTTGCCTCCCAGTCAGGCAGCACTATAATTATCCATATTTGCTGCTTTTCTTTCCTTGTCTCCAAGCAATGGGAGAGAGTTCCCATCCCCAGGTATCCGGTGGAGCAGCAGCCCTGGAGAGGGGCTGAAGGTGGCTGGGTACATGCAGCAGTGGGTGAGGACCCAGGATGGGACCTCTTGGTGCACTGATGCCAGGGAAGGGGACCAGGCCAGCTCCAGCCCTCTCCTCTCCTCCACTCTCCTCAGTGGCTCCATCCCTCCTGCACACTGGGATCACTGAGCTGACAGCAACAGGGAGGAAAAAAAGTAAACCTGACTTTGCTGCCGGGGGCTTTTGCTCTCATTTTGCACCGTAAGCAGCCGGGTGAGCTCCTTAGAAAATGTGGCTTCCCAGTCAGGGAGGGTGATAATAGCTGGAGAGGAGCAGTGGGGGACAGGGATGGGGACAACTGGGCACACTGAGGCTCTTGCTGCCAAGCCTGGGGTGCGCAAGGGTGTCAGCAGCATCATTTAATGATTCTAGGGGGGGGGTCTGGCGTAGGGGAGAACTTTGTAAAGAAGGGCTGATGGTTGGACTCGATGATCCCATGGGTCTTTTCCAACCTGAATCCAACCTGAATGATTCTATGATTTTTTGGGGTGCATCCCCTGCTCCTCACAGCCGGGGCGCTATCGCTCTCACCGCTGCTGTGGCCTCTCTCCCTCGCAGACGGCAGCGCCATATTTCGGGGATGCTTCCGCCGGCCAGACAACATCTCCATCGCCTTGCCCATCAGCCAGATCATGCTGAACATGTCAGTGGACAAGTGTGTGGACTTCTGCACCGAGAAGGTACGGGGGTGCTGCGTGTGTGTGTGTGTAGGTCGAAAGCTTAACCATCTAACTCATCAGCAGAAAGGGGTCACACCGGGTAAATTTTAACCTGATTTAGTGTCATAATCACATGTATTCAGACTGCAAAGGATCAAGTGTCTCTGCCATGGGGGAGGGAGGGGATGGCAGCTCCTCTGCCACCTGCTCTCCACCAATTTCCCCCACCCTGTTTGGGCAGGAGCACCGTGGGGTCCCGCCCTGGGTCAGGGGTGCTGCAGTGTGATTTGCTCCTGGGGTGCAGTGTCTATAAGCCGGCAAGGGAAAGGCTGGCAGTGGGCATTGCTGGAGTCTTTGTTCATTAAAATTAGGGAAATTATCAGGTGGAGGAAGAGTAAGACCTGCAGGTGAGGACAGTTCATGTCCTCCTTTTGTGGCCTCCCTGACAGGGTGGTGGGGAGTAAACCATCACACCAGTTAAATACAAGCGGCTGCTTTGTCACTAGCTCCACTTTCCTGTCCCTGCCAGGATGGCTTGGGACTGGGAGGTGTAAATAACCAGAGCCCCTCGATTAACCTGACACTGTTGCAGCCTGGTGGTAAATAGCCTGTCACACGCCAAATGGGCCTCCTAACTCTGGGCTTGGAAACACTGATGAGGCTGCCATGGGGCTACCTCATGGCTTTCAGTAACCTCAGTGCAGGTGGCAAGCTCAAAGGTGGCATGCTGTGGCTCTGCTGGGGGACAGGATTGCTGCCTGCACTGGCAGGTATCTCCGCTGTGCCATGGGAAAGTTGGGGCTTGGGTGGTTTTGGGTGGCAGCAATGAACTGCTTTTGCAGACGGCTGGAAGGGTGCTGCAACCAGCTGGGAGGATGCAGCAACTGGCTGGAAAGATGCAGCAACCAGCTGGACGGGTGCTGCAACCAGCTGGGAGGGTGCAGCAACCGGCTGGAAGAGTGCAGCAACCGGCTGGAAGGGTGCAGCAACCAGCTGGAAGGGTGCTGCAACCAGCTGTGAGGGTGCAGCAACCAGCTGGAAGGGTGCTGCAATGGGCTGGAAAAGTGCAGCAACGGGCTGGAAAGATGCTGCAACCGGCTGGGATGATGCAGCAACCAGCTGGAAGGGTGCAGCCACCAGCTGGAAGGGTACTGCAACTGGATGGGAGGGTGCAGCAACCAGCTGGAAGGTCGCTGCAACCAGCTGGAAAGATGCAGCAATGGGCTGAAAAGGTGCTGCAATGGGCTGAAAAGGTGCTGCAATGGGCTGGAAGGGTGCAGCAACCAGCTGGGAGGATGCTGCAACTGACTGGAAGGGTGCTGCAACTGGCTGGAAGGTTGCTGCAACCAGCTGGAAGGTCGCTGCAACCATCTGGAGTGGTGCAGCAACCAGCTGGAAGGGTGCAGCAACCAGCTGGAAAGATGCAGCAACCAGCTGGAAGGTCACTGCAACCAGCTGGAAGGCTGCTGCAAACTGCTCTGAGCTGCATAGTGGGGTTGGGTGGGTGAGGACAGAGGTGGGGGGCAGAGGAGATGTCTACTGCGGGGTCTGGGGCTCATGCCACCGGCTGCCTTCCTTCTGCTCGTCTCTGCAGGAGTACCCACTGTCAGCCCTGGCCGGGACCGCCTGCCGCTGCGGCTTCCCCACCACGCTCTTCACCCTGCACGAGCGCGAGGATGAGCAGCTCTGTGCCCAGAAATGCGCCGGTGAGGAGTTCGAGAGCTGCGGCACCGCCGAATACCTCCTCGTCTACCAGACCCAAGTGCAAGGTGAGGGGCACCAGGCTCGTCCTGCCTGCTGCTGGGCAGGGGAATGCTCTGGCACCAATTCCCGCGCTGGTTTCCCATCCCCTTCCCTGGGGACGCTGGCAGAAAGTGAACGTGAGCTTGCAGCGTCTATTTGGCTTTCATTAAAAATTACCATTTATTTTAATTTCCTGGGAAATCAATCCTCCCCTGAACAAACAGCTTTAATTACTGCCTGACTCAGCTGCAGGGGAGAGCAGTTTGCCATCTGCCTCCAGCAGGCTCTCTCCTCGTCTGCGCTTGTCCCTCCTTGTCACCAGCAAGTACTGGTAAGCAGGAGCTTTTCCAGCCAGAGGGGACAGGGTCCAGGCAATAAAAATGGGGGAAAAAAGCTGAGACCAGGGAGAAAGTCCCAAGGAGGCTGGGCAGAGAGGGGTCCTGTCCCCCACTGTGTCCCAGTGGTGGGACCAGTGGGGACAGGGCAACACAGGGTGAGGGCAAACCTGTTACTGGGAGAGGGAAGGGCTGAATGGAGCAAGTGAGGACTTAAATTTAGGAGTTTTGCTTCCGCATGGCTTGGTCTCAAGACAATCCCTGCTGCAGCATTTGAGGCCGTGCTGGAAACGCTTGTGCACTCATTGATATAAAAAGCAGGAACATTGCTTGGCAAATGCACCCCTGTTACTCAGTGTCTCCTAATCATGCAGGCAGCCAGCAGCTGGCAATGGTAGAGCACCTCCTGCTCTCTTCTTTGGACTTTTTTTGGGTGTTTAGGAGTGTCCAGGATTCTTTGGGGTGTCCCTGTGTGGGTGCCTTTCCCTATAGCAGCTACCTCCTCGCACCCTGCCCCAGCATCTTCCCGGGAGGCAGCAGCAAGAAGGAAGGAGGAGGGGTATCTCTGTAGGAAAAAGGACTTTATGGTACCACAGCCCTCATGTTCCTTGGCCGGTTCTCGCTGCAGACAACCGCTGCATGGACAGGAGGTTTCTCCCCACCCGTGCCAAGCAGCTGGTGGCCCTGGCCAGCTTCCCTGGCGCTGGCAACACCTGGGCACGCCACCTGATCGAGCTGGCCACCGGCTTCTACACCGGCAGCTACTACTTCGACGGGTCTCTCTACAACAAAGGTGAGAGGAAGTAGGGGTTCATTGCTGGGGGTGCATTGGTCCCACCTGAGCCAGGAGAAAGGTCTTGGTACCATCCCTTGGGTCTGCAGGAAAGAGGAGGCAGAGCTGGGTACCACTGCTGATCCTCCATGGAATGGTGTGTGCTGGTTCAAAGAGAATCAGAGGGACCCAAAATCATACGTGTCCTGCCCATAACCTCCCTGTGCTGCCCACTAACTTTGGCCAGGACAGATCTGGGGCAGAACTGGGGTTTCTCCACTACGCCAGTGGGTGTAATGGGTTTTTAAGCCACTGTGAGGGTTGGAACTTTCTAGGGGAGGAACCAGAGCAGCTCTGACCCCAACAAACAAGGTAAATCCTGCATGTTTTGCCCCAAGAAAAGGCTGATGGGGTTTTGTCACCAGATTTCCCCAGGAGCTGGTGCTTGAGAACTTGGCATGGGGCGGCATAAAGTGAGAAGCCAAGTGAAAGTCACAGCTGTGTGGTGAGAAAGACCTTCCAGCTTCAGGATTTAGGAATGGGTGGCAGGAGTATCCTGGAGGACAAATGTCCCCACGTGTTTCCTGAGTAACTGCCGATAAAAATAGCGACGTGTCAGGGCACCCAGGGAACACCAACATCCAAATGAATGAATATTTGCAGTATAAAAAAATGCCAATGAGCTCATGAGGGGATGGAGGAGGGAGCTGATCTCATTTGCCTGTTCTCCTTGGCTGAAGGATTTGGTGGAGATTCATCTTCCCGTCCTGGGCAATTCAGATATTTGTGCAGTAAATATTTAATGGGGGAGGGATGCTGTCACTCCCACATCTTGTGTCCCCTGGGACGAAGCAGCAGCACTGTGCCTGCTGTATTGGTGCCAGGGCTGATAGCACATGGGCTTTGGGGAGCCTGAATTAAGCAGCAAGTATCAAGCCAAAAAAAAGCTTGAGCCAGGCATGAAGTTTTTTCAGGTGGAAGCCAGCTCCTTGCAGTAACCCACCGTATTGCGAGGAGGAGGGAAAAGACCAGTTTCCCCACTTACTAGCTAGCTACCAGAGTTTTATTCATAACCCTTGAAGCTTTCTACTGCTTTTCCTTCCCCTTCTGTGGCTCTGAGGGGAAGTCCTCCTCTCCTTGGCTGTGGTGGAGTTGGGATCTGTACCTGGAGTACCCACATAGCTGGAGGGGGTCTGCACCCTGGGTATCCTCTAAAGTCCTGCTTGCCTGACACCACAGGCAGTGATTTTTACATTTTTTGTATTTCAAGGTTTGCCAAATCCAGCCTTTCAGAGATGGAGATGCTCTGCCCTGAGGGAGGCAGAGATCATGGGCTATATCAGCCCCCAGTGCTTGCACCCTTTGGGGAGTGCAGCCGGCATGGTGCATCCCACGGAGGTCACTATCACTGGGCAAAAGCCTTGGCGAGGTTCTGCTCATCTGACCGAGTGTGGGGTTTGTGTTTATTCTGGGCTGAGCGTGTTGGAAGGCCTGGAGGTATCCAGGCAACTGGCAGATTAGCCATCACGTCCCTGCGTCGCACGGCAGGGCTGCCGAAAGCAAATTACACATCTATAATTGATGTAATACAGCTACTTACAGCTTATCTTCCCCCTTCAGCTCAGTCCTGCCGCCGACACACTGTTCCCGAGCAGTTTGGGTTGTGCTTTGCAGGGATCAGGGGTGCAAAGGGGCTGGAAGCGATGCCAGGCTCAGACCTGATGCTCCGTGCAGGGGACATGGGGGATGGTGGTCCTCTCTCTGGACACCCCCATGGCATCACTGCAGCCCCCAGGCTCATCTGTAGCCCCATGAACGTAGGGTTTTTTACCCTTCTTAATTTATTGGAAGGGTTTAAACGCTGTGGCTGTGGCCAGGGAGATTATAGCTATGAAAATATGTTCTTGACCCCATCAATGTAAACACAATGTGCATTAATGCAGGGTGCAGTTATTCCATGCTGGTGTGCTTTGCCCTGGGGAAGAGTTGCCTCTGCAGTATCAGGGTGCTGCAGACCATCTCGCTGAGAAGAGCCGAGCACGGCCTGGGGGGTGGCATCGGTACCAACCCCTTCTCAAGCACCCACTTGCTCTGTCCTGGCAGGGTTCAAGGGGGAGAGGGACCACTGGCGAAGCGGGAGGACGATTTGCATCAAAACCCACGAGAGCGGCCAGAAGGAGATCGAATCCTTCGATTCGGCCATCCTGCTCATCCGAAACCCCTACAAGGCGCTGATGGCGGAGTTCAACCGCAAATACGGGGGGCACATCGGCTTCGCAGCTCATGCCCACTGGAAGGGCAAAGGTATGGTGGGGCTCGGCTGCCCCTGCCCCACTCCCATGGGAACCTGGGGGAGTGAGATCCAGTCTGGCCACTAAAGCTATAAAGCTGTTGTAAAAGCCCAGGAGAGCCCAAGTCTGGTCCCCATGGAGGAAGGTCCGAGCTGTTTCACCCCTTTAGTGTCCTCATGTTCATCTCCTGGCATGACTTGCAGCATCTCCTAGCATGGCTGAGGGCTCCAGCCATGTAGTAGGATCCATCAAGCCATCCAGTAGGATGGGATGGAATGGGATGGGGAAGCAGGGATGGTCAGCTGTTTGGTGCTACGTTGGGCAGCAGCAGAGAGGTGGCAGTGCCCAGGGACACAAGTCCAACAGCAGCTTGGTGCCAGGGTGGGAATAAGTGGGCAGGAGCCTGAGGATCCAGACTGCGCATTCTTTAGAGCAGCTCTTCAAGGTCAAGGGCAGCTGGCCTGATTGCTTGGCTGGGCAGATAGAGAGCAAGGAGAGGTTAAAAAGTACAACAGGATGCATGAGACATCCCTGCCCATCACCTGGTGGGCACATGTGTCAGTGTGAGACTGCAGCATCTCCATGCTGCCACCAGAGCTGGATCCCAGCAGGACCACCCTGCCCAGGGAGAGTGTCAGAAGGGGGTGGGCAGCCCCGCTCCCTGGCAGAGCCAGCCCTGGTACAGACAGTGCCGTGGGGTGGAAACAAACCCCCAGAACTCACTAAGGCACCTTTAGGTTGCCCAGAGAAGCTGTGGCTGCCCCATCGCTGGAGGTGCTCAAAGCCAGGCTGGATGGAGCTATGAGCAACCTGCTCTAGTGGGAGGTGTCACTGCCCATGGCAGGAGGGTTGGACTAGATGGTCTTTAAGGCCCCTTCCAACCCAAACTATTCTATGATTCTACCTGCAACAGGTCCTGCCTGACAATGCTGGGTCACTCACCTGCCTCCACCCTCCTCCTGGCCATGGGAGCTGCTGGCTCTGATTGCCCACTGCAGTCTCAGAGTTTCTAATTAGCAGGAGGAAGGAGATTTCCTCCAAGCCCCCGTTACCTATCCTTCCCCAGGGCAGAGGCACAGGAGAGCAGACCCAGGCGATGCACAGGGCAGTGCCTGCACAGTCCCCTGGCTGGGGGAAGCCCCCTGTGTTTCTGTCCCTGTGCTACCCTCGCCCCTTTCGCTGGCAGCAGGAGTGGTGGCAGCCCCCAGCCCGTCCCTATGGACCAGGGGGTGACAGGGTGTTATTTCTCTGTGCCCAGCTGCTCCGGAGACACTACCTTTTCCCATGCACAGGCTTATTGTGGAGGCTTGTTAATTATAGCAATTTACAAATTGCTGTTGTGGAATTGACTTCATTGGAAAGAGTTAAAATATTTAGCTTGATTGAACATCTGCTACCCTTAATTCAGAGTTTATTTAAGGGGAGCTTTTGCTGTTGTGGCTGTTATGTGCCTGGATTTCGTTATTGCCATGTGCTTACAGCGCGGGAGATGGCCCAACCCTGCTCTCTCCCATCCCATAAAACCAGGGAAGAGAAAAGTCCCACTGCTTCCTTGGTGGCTCTTCTCCCTGGGCAGGTCCCTGGGCTGGCATCACCCCCGCTGTGGTGCCGTACCAGCCTCTTGCTAGATTTTATCCCCATCTGCTGCACCCCAAAGCACATCTGCACATTGCAGATACGGGCAGGAGGGGGGATGTGGGACAACCTCCTCAATGGAGCACCAGCACCACAGGAACCCTCCTGGACTTTCCTGGCCCAGCATCCCTCCCCGCCCAACACATGCCTTTCCCATGCCTTGTGCCCCTGAGGGGAGAGGGGACCAGGCAGAGGGGACCCTTCTCTCCACCCCAGCACAGTCTGGTTTGGATGCACATCAGCATACATCACCACATTCTTTCCAGAAGATGTACGGTGTAATTAGCTGATGGGTTAATTGTCAGGTTAATTAACCATTGTTAGACCTTGCCTGGAAAGATGGAGATTTTCCATCACTGGAGGACTTGAATCGGGCTGGGAGGGTTACTGGGAGCTGTGGTTGGGCACCAAGGAGAGGTTGGACACCCCCGTTTTGCTGACCCTGTGTGGGGGCTCAGCCCGTGGAGGACCCTGGCCGTGGAGCCCAGGGGCTCCTGTGGGACCTTCAGCACCCACCCTGCCTTCCCCACCAGTGTGGGAAGCCAACACTCAATGGTGACAGTTAGTTTGTGCCAGGTTTGCAATTAGCACTGGGGTGAGTGGTTAAATAAATCATCTGGAGGACAACAAAAAGAAGTGATTTAAAGGTGAGTAATTAAGACGGGGTGTGGGCCTCAGCCTTCCCTTGCGCTCCCTGCAGCCCAGTTCTCCAAACCATTTCCTTCTCCCTGGAACTAATTTTGGGGCAATTTGAGCAAAAAGCCATGCCCTCTCACAGCCTTGCCCACAGCTGCTGGTACAGGGGGGGGAATTTCCTCCCGTCCCCCCCATTCTCAGCCCTGTGTGGAGCCCACAGAGGCTGCGGGCACCACGAAACCCCCGTTTGGTTCCGTGACATTAATTTTACGATATCCCTGGAGCGGTTCCAAAGCAAAGTTTTATGTGATATGATTACACAAGGTGAATTGTCCTGTATCTGTTTAATGAAACAGATACTGTGTTTAATGATTCTTCGGGGAATTAAATACAGTTAAGCTATTAATCAGGCATTGGTTTCCGGGGGAGGACATGAGGAAGAGGCAGATACCCAGAGCTTTTATGCATCATAAGACAGATGCATACGGCACTGCCAGGAGAGCTGTGGCTTATTATTGATGTTTCATTATCCCTTTTATCACCTGATTTTTAAAGGAGGATCAATTAGAGAGAAGGATAATTGAAAGATTTCAGCAGGAGGCGCAGGCGGTGGCTCTGGGATGGGGAATGCAGAGGATGCTGGGGGCAGGGGGGACACCCACTAACGGTGTCCTCTGCTCCTTCCAGAGTGGCCAGAGTTTGTGGCCAACTACGCGCCATGGTGGGCGACCCACACCCTCGACTGGCTGCGCTACGGCAAGAAGGTGCTGGTGGTGCACTTCGAGGACCTGAAGCGGGACCTCTTCGTCCAGCTGCAGCGGATGGTGGGGCTGCTGGGCATCTCCGCCTGTGAGGACCGTCTGCTCTGTGTCGAGGGACAGAAGGATGGCAACTTTAAACGATCCGGCTTGAGAAAATTAGAGTACGACCCATACACCCCTGAGATGAGGAAGATGATCAGTGGCTACATCAAAACGGTGGACACGGCTCTGAAACTCCGAAATCTGTCGGGGGTCCCGGATGACTACTACCCGAGATGATGGTGACAACGGCGGGGGGGACTTGACCCTGCGTGGCAAGGAAAGGCTCGGTCTCCCCGGCCTCTGCCTACTTCCACCCAGTGGGTGGCTTTTTCTTTTAATTCTCCATCTTGCTGCTATTAGCTGTTAATCAACTCCCTGCATGAGCAACGAGCGGTCCCCAGCCATCGCTGAACTTGCTTGGCCAGTGCCGATGTGGACCCGGGCATCACCGCCAAGGGGATGTGGGTGCCTTCCTCACTGCAGGGTTCCTGCTCTGTCTTGCTCCTGTTTTGGCTACCACAGCCCTCTGTGGCAAAGCAGTGGGCTTATATGTGCCTGTCCCTTTGGGCTGGCGGGGGTGCTGTGTTGCTCGTGCTGTGCCTGAGGCACCCCCCCTGGTGCCGGCAATGCTGCCATGGTGCCACAGGAGCTGAGCTCCCCTGGGGTGAGTATCCCCAAAGTCTCCGTGCCCCTTGGCCAGCCCTGGAAGGTCCCTGGATGGAACCCATTGCCCTTCCCAACAGAGGAGAGAATGTGGAGGCATTGGCACCGCATGGGTGACGCTCCCATGGATCCCAGTGGGAGCTACGGAAATCAGGAAGGCTGTGGTGGGAGAGTGGTGCCTCCAAATGAAGTGGCTGTGTCCTCTCCATGCACCATCCTTTGGATCTGCAGGGACCCTCCCCAGGCCTGGAGGCTAGGAGGTCTCTGGGGCAAGGCTGGTGTCTCCAGCCACAGCACCGGGCAATGTTGCTGCTCCAGCACCGTTGACCTGGAAGGGCCTGTGACCCCCACCAGGACAGCTGTGGGTGGAAGCCACCCCCATGTGTGTGGATGATGCTCAAGTAGGGGATGTTGACCCTGGACAGAGGAGCTTATGGGACCCACAGGCTCATCCATGCCACATTTCCAAAGCTCATGAGTCAGAACATCACCACCACCCCCCAGAAGCAGTTTTGGGGTCCATGCTCCAGCCCAGCCCCATCAAACCCGCACACAGCAGGGGGTAAATCCTGGGGCTGAGCTTTTTGGTGTCGTCCCCCGTCCCGTGCCCCCACCCTCACCCGCTGCCTACCGACCAGCAAGCGAAACCAAAGGATCTCCGTGCGCGTCGGAAAGGTGCCCTTCGCCAGGCTGGCTTTGTGCAGAGCTGCATGCGGTCCCCAACCGTGTCCCCCTCCCTGTGTCACCCTCCCAGCCTGTCCCCATCCTGGCTTCGCCGCAAACGAGCTGCACACCCCTCACACCCCTCCTTCCAACCCGCAAGTCCCCTTTGGATGTAGGTGCAAAAGCCATATCTATCGTACGCAGCCTTTTTTTTTTTAGAGTTAGGTATTTAACGATGGGCTTTTAACTCTTGGTCTTGATAGGAAGACATGCACAGGTCAGAACCTAGAGACGCCGCTCGATCTATATTCAAAGAGAGAAGAAAACTCCACAGGGAAAAAGGAGAATTTAAATAAAATATATTTTTCTAACGTGCGTGCGGAGCGGACATGGGCAGCGACGCTGGGGCTGGGGGGCTCCTGGTCCCCGTTTCTTTGCACGGAGGTGGGCGAATGGGCAAACGTGTTTATAAGGAGAAGCTGCCCTGTTTTTAACTCTTCCCTTGACAAATGGCTGGAGGTTTTCTGGGAGAGGGGGTGAGACCCTTCCCGGCAGTGGGAATCAAGCTGACCCCATGCTCCTTCGCTCGCTGCGGCCTGGGGGCTGCCTACCTCGGTCAGAACAAATCCTCAGGTCAATCCAGCTATTAAAAGGAGAGTTTTTGTTGCTATTCTGCCTTCCAGTGTGTTTGTGGGGCTGCCCCAGCACCCCAGCACCCACCCCCTTCCCCATCCCAGACCAGGGGCTGGATGTCCCCAGGGATGTGGGAGCAACTGGTGGTGGCTCCTCTACCCCGAGCTTTAATCACATTAATACTATTCCCACATTTAAACCACTGACAACACAACCAAAGCGGCTCCTCCTTGGGAGTTTTATTACCTTTATGGTGTCCTTAAAGGCAGGTTTATCCCAGTCCTTGGTGGGAGCAGGGAGATTTACTGCGGGCTTTATTCCTGTTGCCTCCCATCCTTCCTCAGCTCCGGAGCAAGAGCAGGCTTGGTGCAATTTATTCCTTTTCTCTTGGTTGATGGCTGCCTTAGCTGGAGTTGGTGAAATCCCCCTTCCCTCCACACACACACACCCACCCCCTTTTTATTTTTCATTAGCCTTGGGTTTGCAGCGATGGAGAGGGTCGCTGGGCGTGATTTGTTCTGACTGGCATCGTCTGAGGAAGAGACAGCGTTCCCCCGCTCCCCTCAGAAGTAATTAAACCCCAAAAGCCAATTAACCTCCGAGATAAAACAATTAAGAAGTGATATCATGTGCAGCCAACGTGCTCAGGGTCTGGACTGCAGCTCATACAGCAGAAGGGGAGGCATGCAGACCAGGGGTGCCAACATGGGGACACCCCCAGCCTGGGGAACACCCCACCCTCCACACAGCCTGGGGGACGTGGGGGGGCATCACTGCCACCACCCAACCCCTTCAGAGCCTGTAGCAAAAGGACAGAAGGAACTCCCTGAGCATCAACTTACCTCTGGTGTTTTATTCTTTTCCCCGTGGATTTTAAGGATCACCGAAGTTTAATGCCTTTATCTCACTGTGGTTGTTTTTTGGGTTGGTTTCTTGGGTTTTTGGGTTTTTTTACAACAAAATCATAGAATCATATAGGTTGGAAGAGACCCTTGGGATCGTCAAGTCCAACCATCAGCCCTACTATACAAGTTCTCCCCTACACCAGATCCCTCAACACCACATCTAATCTACTCTGAAACACAGTCAGGGATGGGGACTCCACCACCTCCCTGGGCAGCCCATTCCACTGACTGACCACTCTCTCTGTGAAAAACTTTTCCCTAATGTCCAGCCTAACCCTACCCTGCTGCAGCTTGCAGCCATTCCCTCTTGTTCTGTCACTAATTGCCCGTGAGAAGAGCCCAGCACCAACCTCCCTACAATGCCCTTTCAAGCAGTTGTAGAGAGTGATGAGGTCTCCCCTCAGCCTCCTCTTCCTCAAACTAAACAATCCCAACTCCCTCAGTCGATCCTCATAAGCCTTATTCTCCAGGCCCTTCACCAGCTTCATTGCCCTCCTCTGCACTTGCTCCAGCACCTCGATATCTCTCTTGTGTTGAGGTGCCCAGAACTGGACACCAGACTCAAGGTGTGGCCTCACCAGTGCTGAGCACAGGGGGACAATCACCTCCCTACTGCTGCTGGTCACACTATTCTTTATGCAAGCCAGGATGCCCTTGGCCTTCTTGGCCACCTGGGCACACTGCTGGCTCATGTTCAGCCGCCCGTCGACCAGCACCCCCAGGTCCTTTTCTGCCAGGCAGCTCCAGCCACACTGCCCCCAGCCTGTAGCCATCCATGGGGTTGTTGTGGCCCAAGTGCAGGACCTGGCACTTGGCCTCGTTGAAGGCCATGCCATTAACATTGGCCCATCTATCTAGTCTGTCCAAGTCCCTCTGTAGAGCATCCCTGCCCTCAAGCAGATCAACACTCACACCCAATATGGAGCAGTTGGAATTCATTACCTCCCCCTAAGTGTGTGTGGCTGCACACACACCCCTGGCTTACGAGGGTCCCTGCCTTTGCCTCAATCCCTGCTAACGAAGGGGCAGCAATCACTGTCCTGCCAGCGGCTGCTCTCCCCACAGGCAGAAGCCAATGGATTATTGTTTATTTTATTTTCATTTGTTAAATGCTGGGCTGTTCTGGGTTTTGTTTTTTTCACCACTTGGGACTGGTGTGTAATAATCCAATTTATATTCCCCCTGGAAAGAGAAACCAACCATCCTTTCCGCATCATTTTCACGTGCAAAGCTCTTGACATGTCATAGCCGCCCTGCTTGGCTGCCTCCGTTAATGCTATTAGCCCGGCTCATCGGGGAGTGGGCTGGAGTGCAGGCAGGGCAGGCAGGGCAGGCAGCCCTCCGTGCTTCCACGATGACTTTTAAAAGTCACAAATCTTTCCGCTTGACTCAGCCTTGGCGAGCCCCAAGCATCCCCCAGGCGGGAGCAGCCGGCTCACGTGGCCCTGGCGTGGGCCTGGGGGCTGCTGGGGAGTGGTGGTGGGAGGGGTGACCTTGACCACCCACCCCCAGTTTCCTGCATTAAAAAAATCATCTTTTTTTTTTTTTTTCCTTTTTCCTTTTTCTGCAGTCTCTCGTCCTTGGGAGCGTTTTCCTGCCTCCCCGGTCCTGCGCTGGCAGAGGCTGCAGCATCCTCCCTCCCGGGCTGGATGGGTTACTCAGCTGTTGCCCTAGCAACGGCGGCGTCTGCACCAAAACTCCCTGCATTTCCCCCAATTCCGTGTGGGTTTTGCACTCAGCAGACCGGGCCCTGTTGATGGAGGAGAGGATGCTGGAGGCCATCAGGCTCCCTTCCCCAGCCTTTGGAGATGAATTCAGAAGGTTCTAGGCAATGATCCCAGTGCTGTAAATGATGCTGGGGGGGCTTAGGGCCGGTCAGAGGGAAGGGGCTTCCCTTCCTCACAAGTTAAATCACACGTGGAGTTCATGCTGCTGTTTAAATGAGAGGGAAATAACCCACCCCAGCAGCATAATACAGACTCCACCACAGCACTTCCACAAAAGCTCTATAGTGTAGGGGAGACCCGAGTTATAAATCTGAGCAGCAGTAATATTCATCCCCTACAAAAGAAGCATGTTTATTTATCGGTTTTACTCTTTTCTGTAAAATTTACTGTTGACAATCTGCCTGAATGCAGCAGAGATAATTTAAACACGACTCCAGCCCGCCTGGCACCAAGGAAAGGGAAAGGGTAGCGTGTTTCATATATTTTTTATTTTTTCCCCCCCTTAATTCCAATTCTAAATAAAAGGCGTGATTTATCGGAGAAGGAAAGCACAGCTTTATTTCAGGGCTGTGACAGCTAATTGAAAAAGAAGAGTCATTAAGCAGGGTAATGTGTTCCACAGAAATGATTTTGGAATATTCTGGAGTAATTTCAAAGCTGTGCCTGTGAAATGAGATCCAGCCCCAAAGTGACAGGGCCCTGTGAGCAGTGGGCAATTTTGGGGAGGGGGGCATGAAGAGTGGTCTCCAAGTGGGTTTGGCCCATTGAGAGGATGCACAGGACAAGGACCGGTCCTGCTGCAGGCTCCTGGCACGCTGTGGCACCGTCACCAGGGTCTGGGAATGCTGAGCCCCATAGTATGTGGGGCACATGGGACCCTGATGGACTCATGGGTTTGGGAGAGGTGGGATTGCTGCGGCTGGGGAATGGGGTCCTGTGGTTGTGGATCAAGATCGTGGGCTGGGGGTCAGGGTCCCAGAGCCTGACAGGAGGGTCCTGGGCTAGGGTTGGGGTCCTAGGGATGGGGATGTGGCTCCTGGGCTAGGGGTCAGGGTCCCAGGGCTGGGCATAGGGGTCTGGTGCTGGGGGGTCAGTGTCTGGGTTGTTCCTGCTGCTCCTCTCTCCTGCCATCCCTGACTTACCCTAAAATCACGATCCCTATGACAGCTTTAACTGCAGGTCTCATGGTAGGGGGTGGTGGTGGTGGCGGCTCTGGATCCCATTCACCCCTTGACTCTCAGGTGCTAAACGCAGGTGTGCCCCCAGTTACCAATTTCATCAATTCCTGCCCCAAAAATGGCTGAAGGCTCTGGCTGGGCAGCTGCCACCTTGCTGGCAGAGTGGGGCTGGCCGTGCCACCCAGCCCTGGAGCTGCAGCTCCCGCTGAGCCCCTTCCCTGGACGCTAATTACATTTTTTACACGTCGCCCTTGAGTCGGCCGCGGTGTCATTAGCCTCCTGCCAGCATTAATCAAGAGGACAGTGTTAATTCATAGCTAAGGACGTCTTCCAGCTGAGAGGTGAAATCTATCAGTCCCTGCAGGAGTGGGATGGGTCAGGGTCAGCGGGACACCTCCAAGAACCCACAATTTAATATATTGGGCCATCCCATCATCACCAGGGACTGCAGCAGACATGGCAGGGCGAGCTTCCCTCCCCTGGACAAACAAAACCTGTGGCATTAGGAGAGCTGGAAGGCTGCATCTCCCCCCTCTCTGTGAGATGCCGGGGGGATGCCTGTGGTATTGAGGCAGTATCAGAGGTACTGGGGCAATGTTGAGCCACACAACTCTTTGCCAGGCTGCCGAAAGGGCAAGAAATATCTGGCTGAAGAGGCTCGTTGCTCACTGAGCGTGGTTCTGCACAGTGAAGTTGTGTTCTGAATCTTTCTACTCTGTTTCTGTTTTGTATAGATGCATTTTTAATGCTCCCTGTTTGATCTGTTTGCTGCCTGTTTCAATGGGTGACATGGAAACAGAACTCACCATAATTCCCCAGGCAGCCTCGTTCGGTGCCTGGTGGGTTACAGGGTCCAGTGGGCAAAACTTGAGTGGTTGGTTTTGGGGTGGATTTTTGCCCCTTTTCCCCCATCTTCATCCCAAACCCTGCTGGGATGGGGGGAGCCAGCAGCAGGAAGGGATGGAGCAGCAACAATGCTGCTTGTTCTGGGGTGTCTGGAAAGGTGTTGGGGTGCAGGGGGGGCAGAGCCTGCTGGGCTGCAGGAGCTGACCCTCTCCCCACTCCCCAGTCCCCCCAAACCAGCTTCAGGGATGGAGTAGGTCTGGGGGCAGGGTGGGGGGCAGCTCGTGGGGGTGCAGGAGGAGATGGGGGAAGCATCCTCCAACAGGGTGAGGTGCAGCAGAGACCCAGCTCAGCGCTGGCATTAATAATTCCTCTTTCAAATCAGTATAACAGACCGTTTGCCAGATCTTATCTGACAGAGAACACGCCGGGATGACACGAAGCCAGGGAAGATGCTGGCGGCGGCTCAGTGAGCAGAGTAACGGAACAGGCAGGGGGGGGAGCAGACACGGCCCCCCCTGCTGGGCTCGGCGCCGCACACGGACATGGGGGAAAAGATGCTTTTTTAGCTCCTTTTTTGCACAGATGTTTTTTTGGCTTCTTCAGGGACAAATTAAGGGGGGAAACCCACCTTCGGAAGGTCTCCCATACGAGGGGCTCGGAGCACCACGCTCCAATCTCAGTCGCTGGCTCCTGGCCATGTTCCCACCCCCCCGCCTCCTGCCCTGCTCCCAGCTGCTTTCCTGCCATTCAAATTTCAACATGTGGGATCAGGAATCCACACTAGGAAGTGGCTGCTTACTGAAAAGCCCTGCAATCCTTCCTGCTCCACGCGACGAGCTCCAGCACGTACCGGGGGGTATTTGTATGTAAAACAGGTTTTTTATTAAATAGGCAAACAGCTACAAAGACGAACTCAAATATTAGGTTTCCCAAGCTGTCATTATAATGATGATTTAACCCAAGGTTATGTACCAAGTCATTGCTTTTTTTCTTGTTGGAAAGCTGTTTGCAGTAATAATAGATGGGCTTGCAAAATCCACCCACGAAAATTAGTGAGGAGCATCCCCGCTCCAGCACAGCCCAGGAGCATCACCCCACCCAGCACTGGGTCCTGGGAGGACACGGGCTGCCTAGACTGCCCCCATCCACTTTGTCCCATGCTGCCCTCAAACCTGTCACAGTGCAAGGACCACTGAGCCCAGATGTTCCAGCTGTTCCTGCCCCAGCTCTTTATCTACCCCGAACCCTGAGCCCAGTAGCTACTGGTTCTGTGGTGCTCTCTGTCCCTCCAGGGGGTCCTGGGCTCCCTTTCTGCCTCTGCTAGTGCTATGTGTCCCCCTCGCCTCCCCGAGGGGCAGTCTGTCCTTCTGCCCTTTCTGACCCCTAATAGGAACCCTGTGATCTTTCAGCAGGTAATTAAATGCTGGGTAACGTGAGCGAGGGGAGCGCCCTCCCACTGCCAAAGCCTTCCTCCCCTGCAGCCTCCTCGATCACAGCATCCTCCAAGTCTATGAACCATGCACAGGTTTTTGGGGGAAAAAAAACCCAGGTGGATGGTCCCCACGGGGGGCTCAGCATGAAGAGGAGCCCTGGGGTCAGCCATGGCACACCGTGTGGCCCAGGGATGGGGCATGGCTCCCCAGGGAAGTGGCTGGCACAGTGTCAGTCCCCAGGAGATGCCTGTGGCTGGGTGCCGGGTGCCCTGCAGCCACCCTGTGCTATTGAGAGCTGCACCCAACAGGTGGCAGTCACCAATCTACCATTAAGTTCCCTTATTATCCTCATGCCCACCATTGCATGCCCCTTCTGGGTTCAGGCCAGATGCCCTTTATTTTCAGGATAAACCCCCCACCACTCTGTACCCCCCTTTTAGCAGACCAGATCTGCAGCACCCCCTGCAACACTGGCAAGGATGTCCACCTCCCTGCCCCAGGGTGGGGGACAAACACACCCCAGTGTGGGGGACAAACACATCCCAGCACACCCCATCTGGCACCAAAAACTGCAGCCAAACACACCGGATCCATCGGCAGCCCCATCCCAGGGGCGATGCAGGCAGAGCTGGGGGCTGGCAGGGGTGGGCAGGGGTGCGACAGCTTCAGGGGGTGCAGGCCTTTCCCTCCTTCTCCCCCTCACGCTGATGCTAACGAGGTTACGCAGATCAAGGTAGACCAGTGAGGCAGTGCTGGGGGTGGAGGGGATGCCTGATAATCTGTCTGAAATCCAGCTCCCGCCGCAGCTTCTGCTATTATCCACGGTGTTCCCGCAGCTCAGGGCTTCAGCTCAATTACCAGGGCTTTGTGAAGCGGTTTATAGCTGTGGCTGGCAGGATCTGCTGCTGGCAGGAGCCTGTAAATACCTCCATACCTTTTGCTAGGAGCTGCCTCTTCACTTTCTCCCCTCCACTCCCCCTCCCTTTTTTGTTTGGTTGTGGGTTTGTTTGGTTTTTTTTTAAAAAAAAGCTATAAATAAATATAGGTGCTTTTGTGAGCACCTGTGAGCAGACTCTCAATTGCCAGTGTGTCAGCCCCTGCACAAAGCTCCTCTGGATATTGCATGGGCTGGGATCCCCAGGGGCCACCTGAAATGTCCCTGGTATCACAAGGGACTGCCCAAACCCAGCTCCAGGTATCAGCTCAGCTCTGGCACCCAGTGCAGGTGGAGGACTCGGTTGTTCCTCACTTTCCTGGGATTGAGAGGCTGTGGGTGACACAGACAAACCAACACATAAATAAGCGTGACACCGGTGTCACAGGCAAGAAGCCCAAATGGTGAAGGATCTCCCAAATTAACTGTGCATGAAATTGGATAGAGGTGGTGGCTTGCCCCTGCCTTCACCTCAGAGATTTGTGTGGCAGCAGAGTCTCCCACTGGTGACAGACTTGCTGCCTGGTCAGGAGGAGGCGAAATCTTCCCTTAGGATCAACTGATCACACCAGGGAGCAGACAGCTATGAAGCCAGTCCCTGGGTCCACTTGGAGGGCACAGCAGGTCCTCCACCAGGACTGTACCCTCCAGCCCATGGACTTGCTCCCTGGTGCCACCTGGGTACTTTGCGAGGACTCTCCCATAGTCACAGTCCCAAGTACCAAACTGCTCTGCAGAGTGTATCATGTGAAACGCACCCATCAAAGTGGGGTTTGTTCAAAAGACACTTCAAGTGGATCTTTCCCTCTTTTTTTCTCCCAGTTTTCCATGTCAGTGACTCTGTGCATGAGCCCAATCCCCACCCTGGCAGGTGGCCCTGGGTCTGGATCACTTAGAAGACATGCAAGATTTCCCAGTTCACTAAGGGTATTCAAACCCCTCTTATGAAGACACTTCCCAGAGCCCCTGGGGGTACAAAGTGCTCACAACACAGTTAAAAAAGTATTGTGCTGGTACCAATATACTTTAGGACTTCAACATAAGTATCTGTATGCATACATAGGACATAGCAGGTATCATCCATGATGGGTGCTCACCCAGCCACCCATCCCAGGAGCCTGGCAGTAGAAGTGCCTTCCCAGACACGTCCTCTGTCCAGTCTCTCCATAACAGTGTCTCTGGAAACAGCCAGAACGCTCTTGCCAGGCCAGGCAATGCCTAGATTAGACAAGAATGCACTGAAATGTTTTCTTAAGTAGTTTGGTTCAACTGTCTTTGCAATTCCAAAGGCAGATTAAGGGCTGTTGTATCTTCTTCATGGGCACAGAGCCCTGGTCTTCAATGCCTGCCAGCCCCGAGGCAGCAATAGCAGTCAAAGAATACACTATAGAATAGGGTTGGACCATCCTCATCCCCCACCAGAGGCCACCGCAAGGGTCGCTGCCATTGTTGTGGTGGGCATGGGCAACACCACAGTACTGTGGCCCTCCTGCAGGCATCCAGCTTGAGTTTAGAGGACTGTTGTTTCCTTCTCAGTCATTGAAGACATCTTGGAGAAGCTCCTGTGGACAATACTGGAGTGGCCTGTCTCCTCACTGAGGGCGTTCACCAGTCTGGAAAGGATGGTGACCTTAAACTTCTTAAAGTCCTGGCCCATGAAGACGTAGAGGACAGGGTTCATGCAGCTGTTGGAGGCAGCAAGTGCTGTGGTTATGGGGATGCTGATCTCAAACACGGAGCGTGGGATAGTGTCGGGTATTGTTTCCAGGATGTTCAAAAGGTGGTAGGGACTCCAGCAAAGGAAAAAGGTGACTATAATGCTGACTATGATCTTGAAGGGCTTTTTGGACTTGGCAAGGCGGTTTCGACGCAAGTTGAAGACGATGGCAACATAGCAGAAAGTGATGATGGTTATGGGAAGGATGTACCCAGCGAGGAACCTGGTGATGTTCACTGTTCGGTGCCTCATCAGCGCCAGGGCTTGGTAAGACTTATTCCTGGAGAGGGAAAAGTTGCTAAAACATATCACAGAGTTGCGGGCTTGTGCTGTGTCTCGGAAGACAAGAGATGGGCAGCTCATAATGATGCCGATGGTCCAGATAATCAAGCAAACTAAATACGCCAGGTTGGTCGACCGGTGGTTTTGAGACCAGACGGGAAAAACCACCGACACGTAGCGATCAAAGCTGATGGTGGTGAGCAGAAGGACACTGGTGTACATGTTGAGGATGAGGAGGAAGGAGTTCAACTTGCACATGACTGTCCCAAAGATCCAGTTGTACCGCATGGCCGTGTAAGCAATGTTTATGGGCAGGAAGATGTTGAAGAGGAAGTCGGCGACGGCCAGGTTCAGGAACCAGATGGCATTGACCGACTTCTTCATCTTCAGAGTTATGATTGCAATGACAAGGCCATTCCCCAAAATGCCCAACACACAGGACACACTGTAGATGACAACAGAGAGGATCCTTGCAACATCTTTCAGGTCATGGGATGGGTCTGTCCACATGCTGCTGGTCTCCTCGTAGGCATAATCTGGGTAGTCGCTGTAGTTATCGACATCATCCAAGTAGTTGGACAAATTGGAAAATGCCATTATCTGTAAACAAACTACAACCTGGTCAGTGGCTGAGCTCTCCAGCTGGTGATAGTTCTCTGTGTGTTTCTGCTGAGCAAACACACGGGATCAATCACAGTGAGCACAGCCTGCAGCAGGGACAGCAGTCCCCCAATGTGCATGGGCCAAAGGGGCTGTGGAGAGAAGGCATGAAGCTCACGGGTACAGGGGATGTCACTGTCCCCGGAGGTCACCAGCTCCTCATCAGGTCACCAGCTCCTCATTGGGTTTCCAACCTCCAAGAGACTGCTCCCTGAGCCACAGGACATGATTCAGTCCTTTCTCTCCACCAGGATGTGGCTGTAGCCTCATTCTGCAAAAAATGTTTATTACCCGTCTACTTCCAGGGAAAAAACTAGGATGGTGCTTATTAATAGCTCATTAACAGCTTTGAGACCTTCCAATCTGCCAAATACTATGGCTCTTCCCCAGAACAAGAGGGAATGGCTGCAAGCTGCAACAGGGTAGGTTTAGGCTGGACATTAGGAAAAAAATTTTCACCGAGAGAGTGGTCAGTCAGTGGAATCAGCTGCCCAGGGAGGTGGTGGAGTCCCCATCCCTGACTGTGTTTAAGAGTAGATTGGATGTGGTGTTGAGGGATCTGGTGTAGGGGAGAACTTGTAGACTTGGCTGATGGTTGGACTCGATGATCCCAAGGGTCTCTTCCAACCTAAATGATTCTATGATTCCCTTTTTTCCCCCCAAGCACACAGCAAATTGGACTGAAAAATCCATCAGGCAGAAGTCCACGTGCCCCGCTGGTGCCAGGCCCAGTGAAACCAGTGAAACACCTTCTCACCTCTCCTCTCCAACGCGGTACCGTGCTCTTGGTGTGGCTGGACACCCGGTGGGACGTGGGAAGAGGTGGTGATTCAGCGTCCCGGGCCACAAAGGCAGCTCCCTCTGCGCAGATCTAGGGACGGAGCTGTAATATTAAAGCCAGAGGTGATCAAACAAAGGCCTTTCACCCTCGGATGTGGGGCAAAGGGAGGAAACAGAGGCTCAGCCGCTGTGATTTAACCCTGTGCAGCCTCCCCAGGAGGCTGGTGCTGTCCCACGCCTCGGGGGGCTGTGTTGGCTCAGGGACCTTCCCATCCCAGAACTGGAAAAGTTAAAGTCCTGTCATGATCCCAGCAGCTTTTGGGGGAAGCCAGTAAGAAATCCTGTACCATACACTCAGTATGAGTATCCGACAGGAGGCAGCATCAGTAGATTCATGCAAAGAACCCTACACTCAAGTCCACGTCAATATTATTATAAATAACTAAAGCCATAAATATGTGTGAGGTGTCTGGACTCTTATACGACTATTTTTCTGATTAAATCAGTGCCCTGCATGTTTTAAACTGTTAATTGTGATAACTAACAGCGTCGTTTGCCGTAATCAGAAGCCAGTCTCCACCATCCATTTAGAGCCCTGAGATCAATCAACCCCTCCCCTGTGAACAGCCACGGTGAGTTTAAAGCCAAGAGCCACCAAATGCAATTAGCAGTGCCCAAACGAGCCATAGCAAGAGGGGCAAGATCTGCACGAATCCCAGCACGGAGCACTGCACCCAACCTTGTCTTTGTGGGAAGGAGGTGGTTGTGCCCATCCAGGCTGGACCCTCATGTTTTCAGGGAGTTTCAGCTCAGAAGTCCTCCTGAACATCACACACACACACTCCCAGCCCTGCTCTGAAATCCCCATGGTGTTTCTGCTGTAGCCTATTGTTCCTCCCTGGGCTTTTCCTCCCATTCCTTCCTGCGATTGCTGCTGCTCCCATTGCTGCAAAGTCCCCGCCTGGGGGTTTAAATCACAGCCCCAACACCTCCCCATTTGCTGAGCTCCAGGGGACAATAAGCAGCCAGAATAAGTAAGGTTTTAGTGCAAAGACTGTGAATTAGTTTGAGCTGGAAGGAGGCCTTGCCCCAGCGAAACCTTGCTAATTGAAAGGATGAGTTCAAGTTGATGATCCGGTGGAAGTAACAGTATCAGCAGAACCGGCTCTTAGAGCGCTGACTGTTAATGTCCCTGGGTAATGAGCCATCCTGGCCACTGCCTTTACAGACCAGTGGCTTTTGTGTCATCACCTTTCCAAAGGCAAAGCTGCAGAAAGGTCTGGGAACCCAGAGACACATCTACATCCTACCCACCACCACCACCCCCCTCGGCCAGAGAGCCCCAAAGCTCCTGGGACTCGTCCTGCCGCTGGGGAGAACCTCCTCCCCTAAAAAAAGAGCTACCTGCCTGCCTGCCATTTCCACCCTGGTGTCACCCCTGGGGTAAATGAAGGACCACCAAGGCCAGGCCACCACCCTGCACCTCCACAAGGTCAGCCAGACCCTGTGTTTGCACCCATCAGTGCCCTGGCTGGGTGAGGCAGGAGGGATTCCTGCAGCTTTACAGGCTCCTCTTCGAATTGCGCCCACCTATGTACTTTTAATGCAAAAATCTCCTCTTTATCATCATTATGTTTTAATGGCTGAGCCCAGGGAGCGTGATGACATTCAGCTTGACAATTTAAAGCTGTATTTAATGCATTATTTATCTGACTTGTTTGTTTATTTTTTACTCTGCGCTCGCCCCCCCCTTTTCTTCTTTTTAATTTTTAAAATCTATTTTCTTTTTTAACTAACTTTTGCCCTTCTCAAGGCAGGTGATAGAAGAGAAACCTCCCTGCGCTTCCCCCTGCAAAAGTGAAAAAAAAAAAAA